>JAOTOM010005000.1:542500-597500 GCA_034440615.1 Ashinkailepas kermadecensis
CCACCGTGTCCGGTAACGCCGCTGCCCTCTAAAGAACTTCATACCTACACGATGAGAAAAGGCAAGTTGATAATATCTGAGCCTTCTGAAACGGGGTTTGGCGTATTTGGTGGCGTGATGGGGATAGTTAGAGTATAATCCACGACATGAAAGCGCCGCACGATATTTGGAGCCAACGTGAAGCGGCAACCCACGGGACCAATACGGCAACCAACGGGACCAATACGGCAACCAACGGGACCAATACGGCAACCAACGGGACCAATACGGCAACCAACGGGACCAATACGGCAACCAACGGGACCAATACGGCAACCAACGGGACCAATACGGCAACCAACGGGACCAATACGGCAACCAACGGGACCAATACGGCGACCAATACGGCAACCAACGGGACCAATACGGCAACCAACGGGACCAATACGGCAACCAACGGGACCAATACGGCAACCAACGGGACCAATACGGCAACCAACGGGACCAATACGGCAACCAACGGGACCAATACGGCAACCAACGGGACCAATACGGCAGCCAACGATACCAATACGAATAGCGGACCGACTATTCGAATGTTGATAAGGATGAAACTGTAAGCGGGAGAGTACATCAATCGTTTTATACGTTTCAATTTCTGATCCACCAGCTCCATTCACACAACATTGGGCTATGTCAAGAGGTTCGGACGATAACTGCATGCCACAGGTGCCTAACTCTACCGATGACTGTCAGCAGGTACCGATAACTGTGTTCCCCAAGTGCCTAGTAATACCGATAACTGTCATCAGGTACCGATAACAGTACTCCCCAAGGCAGGTCGGGCCCGTGAGAAGGGTGTGCCATGGTGTGGAAGGCAGGTCGGACCCGTGAGAAGGGTGTGCCATGGTGTGGAAGGCAGATGGACACGTGACTGCACCGCAGCTCGGCCGGCTCGACACTCGTTTTGAGGCGAGATTAGCAAAGATAAGCGGGGCCACCCTGGCACCGGAAGGCGGAAGACGACAGCGACTTGGCGCTTTCGGATTTACTCGACACAACAATGCGATGGCTGACACAACAATGAGATGTTTTTGTGACTTCTAAAGACGAAAGTGACACCAGGCAAAGAGACAAGGACGTCGTTTCAAAGCGGAAGGAACCTGCAGAAAATGCACATGGATATCGCGATGTACAACTGCAGCCGAGGCGCTTCAACAGCATTGCTTCGACACATTGTTGTTGCAGTTGAAATATGTAGAACATGTTTGGAGACTCGTGGCTACTTTACGCTTCGGCGTAAAGAGACATGAAAATTGGCCGAATGATTGAGTTGCAATTTCGTTCTCCCGGGAAGTCGGGAAGCGTTCAGTTTTTCTCTGGAAATAGGTCATACTTCGATTCCTATTTGACCATGTCCTTATAGTCGAAGTAGAGATATTTTTGTTTGCTTTGTCTGGAGTGGATGTGGTGCACCCGCAGGCTTAGCCGGCCCGGCGACGAAGCCGCCCCAAGTTTAGACATCTTCAAAGTCTTCAGAGATCCCAACAGTCCGTGGAATGGTGGGCCGTGTTATACCGCGTGCACCTGGACCTTTTTGACGGTATAGCTGAAATCGGGCTTTGTAATTTCCCCAAGAATAAGCTTTTCATCCGACGAGTAAAATATATGTGCACATTTGTTCTGTGTGGTCCACAGCTACTATGCACCCCCGAGTCGGTTTGGTGGCAGAGGCTCTCAGTTATGTCAGAGCGAAGCATACACACGCTTATCGGGCGGATCAATGTCCGTCGGCAATGCCAGTGACCCTAGCCAGGTCACTGGTGCCTGGACCCTAGGGCCGTCGGTAAGCGAGTTATTGGACGGAGCCTGCAAATCGCTGTTGGATGGCCTCAACAAGAGACCCGGCGTCGCTTAACATGGCGAGTCAATGACAAATGCCTTTATTTTGTGTTCTACAAGAAATTACCGTAAGAATAATCGTTCCGGCTGTGTTTGAAATGCACACTGACGAAATATTATTCGCCTAAAATATACTTGTCATAAGCTATTAAAATAAGCAGGGCTTCAAGCGACCTAAAACGCACAGTGAACAGTTTTGTGGTGTTTTGTGCTGGGTTGTGAAAACCGTCTGTTGCGACAAGCCTTCTACCCTTCCGCTTTCAAATGCTCCGCGCCGTAGAGCTGAGATTCCATTGTTTAGCGATGTTATGCTGTCGCCCATCTCATGTATGGCGCGATTTACTACGTGGCAGTGTCGCAACGTGTTTCCTCCTCGCGCCTGGGTCGGCGCTCTGAGCTGATGCCATTCAGTCTGCGCCTGTTGTTTACACCTTTATCGCACGGCCACCTTACGACTCGCTCGGCGCCCCCTGCTGCGACCCGGTCGCCCATTGTGCCGGGAAGAATTACACTTTGTCCGGGACGGCCGAGGCCGGCAGGACGGGCGACGGGTGGCATCGGCCGCTGCCGCTAAACACCACCGCTCTTCTGTTGCAGGGCCGACCGGCGCCCCGACGGCAGCAAGGTCGCTGCCGTGCGATCGTCACGGCAGTGGGCGCAGTGTGGCGCCGCACGGTGACCAGTGCCCGCCGATCGTCACGGCAGTGGGCGCAGTGTGACGCCGCACGGTGACCAGTGCCCGCCGATCGTCACGGCAGTGGGCGCAGTGTGACGCCGCACGGTGACCAGTGCCCACCGATCGTCACGGCAGTGGGCGCAGTGTGACGCCGCACGGTGACCAGTGCCCGCCGATCGTCACGGCAGTGGGCGCAGTGTGACGCCGCACGGTGACCAGTGCCCGCCGATCGTCACGGCAGTGGGCGCAGTGTGGCGCCGCACGGTGACCAGTGCCCGCCGATCGTCACGGCAGTGGGCGCAGTGTGACGCCGCACGGTGACCAGTGCCCACCGATCGTCACGGCAGTGGGCGCGGTGTGACGCCGCACGGTGACCAGTGTCCACCGATCGTCACGGCAGTGGGCGCAGTGTGACGCCGCACGGTGACCAGTGTCCACCGATCGTCACGGCAGTGGGCGCAGTGTGACGCCGCACGGTGACCAGTGCCCGCCGATCGCGCCGGCCGACACACACCGCGCCACTGGTCACCGCACAGAGCCGAACCCGACAACGGCCGAAGCCCGCAAAGCGAAACTCGAACCAAGACACGGACAGTCATGCCGCCGGCAGCGGCGCCACCTTGGTGCGTGCGACGTGACCTGGGTCGACACGTGGCGGCGCGAGCCCACCGCCGACTTCTGCAGACCTTGCGACCTTGTGACCTTGTGACCTTGTGATCTTGAGACGTGAACACGCACGCGGCCCGTGCGCCTCGCCACGAAGGACCGGGAAGTGCCGCCGTCCCCGACAGTGTCGTTGAGAACTCGTTGCGCACCGTTGGAGCTCGCACTGTGCGGTACCCTCTACGGCCTCTCAGTTGGTCAGATCCAGCGAATCCCTGGTCCTAACGACCAGCCCCTAGCTGGGGCCATGCAGCTGTGGTGGCGCCCTGGCGAGCCGCGTCGTGCGCTGATTGGACGCCGTCTGGCCGAGCGACGTTGATTGGCTGATGTCGTCGCCGCCGCCGCCGTCGAAGCCTGGGGACGCGATGCTGCTGGCCATGTGGACAGACTGGCACGATGATGCCGTCTCCATGGCGACCAACGACGAGCTCTCGCTCGAGTGGTCCATGCTCAATGAAGATTACTACACCTGGGATGACAGTGGTGAGTACCGGCCAGGGATGTGCGTGGTGAGGCGCTGTTCCAGGAATTTTCAGGTAAGGAGGAGGGGTCACTCCTCCCAAGGACGCCTTTTCCTCGGAGGTGCGCCACTGCGGAAGTTCTTGAAGAAACGCCGTCGGCTGAAAATGTGTTGAGCAGGGGGTAAGGCCTGCGTGTAATGGAGTGTCTTGAAACCACCACCTAACCTACCACCGCCTTCCTTCTTCAAAGGGAGCCTTTTCACCAGAGGGCGCTTGCTCCTCTGAGTCAGCTCCAAGTAAATGGCCGAAAACTGTACGGTGTGTGTGGGGGGGGGGGGGGGGGGGAGTAGGTGCGGGGGCTTCCCCGGAGGGGCGCCATCTTTCCATGGGGAGAGGGCAGTGACTCAGTAGACCCTTATCCGCCCCTATGAGAGGGTGCTAGCGCCATCTTTCCGCCTATGGGGGAGAGGGCAGGTGCACTCAGTAGACCCTGTATCCGCCCCTATGAGAGGGCAGGTGCACTCAGTAGACCCTGTATCCGCCACCATGCACCCTCAGTAGACCCTGTATCCGCCCCTATGCCCCTGTGCACGATAGCCGCCTGCCTGCTGTTCACGGGCGTCAGAAAACAGTGGAAGAACAGTCTTCACTGGCAAGGACCACTGCCCGAACTTACGATCCAGAACGCAGTTCGGATTTGGAATGTCAAATGTACGTCACAGGCTCAATGTTAGACTAACCTCTGGCAGAGGGTCGGAAACCCAACACTCTGCCGCCGGGGTCGGATACCTACCACCTCCAGCCAGAGTCGGAACCTACCACCTCCAGCCGTAGTGGGGAACCTACCACCTCCAGCCGGAGTGGGGAACCTACCACCTCCAGCCAGAGTGGGGAACCTACCACCTCCAGCCGGAGTGGGGAACCTACCACCTCCAGCCGGAGTGGGGAACCTACCACCTCCAGCTGGGGTCGGGAACCTACCACTTCCAGCCGGAGTGGGGAACCTACCACCTCCAGCCGGAGTGGGGAACCTACCACATCCAGCCGGAGTGGGGAACCTACCACCTCCAGCCGGAGTCGGAACCTACCACCTCCAGCCTGAGTTTGGACCTACCACCTCCAACCGGAGCAGGAAACCCACCGCCTTGCCGTCGGATTCTCGACCCGTGCTGTTCCTGGACTAGATGGTTGAGAAGGTGGTGATCGAAGCATTTCCCAAGCCCACGGCCCACCGGCGAAGCATTGACCCGACATGCATCGTGAAGAACCCAATAAAGAAAACTTTTTTTTTACAGCAGACGTCATGTGATTAATATTGACTTTCATTGCATAAGTGGGGAGAGGAGGGCAGGGGGAATTTCCACGGGAGCAGGAGGGGTGGGGGTGGGGGTGATTTCCGTGCAACCACATGGCACAGCCGCTTCACAGCAGCATGACACAGCCGCTCTTCGCCGCTTCACAGCAGCACCTCACCTGCTTCACGATCGTTCGAGTCACGACCTTCACGGCCGGTCGGCCGGTCACCGGCGATCGGCCTTTTCGTGCTGCCGTCAGTGCAATCGAAGAACTGCAGTCGCGCACTTGGCCGACGAGGCTACCTGGACGGCTCATCAGTCGCGACCCAGCCTGCCCGAGAGCATGTTGCGACTCAAAATTGCTGACGCTGGTGGCTCACCTGCGAGCCACCAACAGGTCGGCGAGTCGCTGGCCAATCACGGGCGAAGCAATGACAAGTCACTGCCGAGTCACCAACAGGTCGGCGAGTCGCTGGCTAGTCACGGGCGAAACAATGACGAGTCACTGGCGAGTCGTTGGGGACCGCTGGTGAATCGCTTGGGATCGGTGGGGGGTCGCTGGGGTTGCTGTTGGATCGCTGGCTGGAGGTTGCTGGGGGATCGCTGGGGGTTGCTGGGTGATCGCTGGGGGTTGCTGTTGGCTGGGGTTTGCTGGGGGGTCGCTGGGTGTTGCTGGGGGATCGCTGTGGTGTCGGTGGCGAGTCACTAGCGAATCACTGGCAATGCACTGGACACAAACTGGCGAATTACAGGTCATTCAGCGACGGACACTAGTGGATCGCTTGCGAGTGCTGCGTCCACTGCGACTGGCACACATCTGCTGCCAGCGGATGGCAAACGAGCTTATTTATAGTGGGGAACACACAGTCAGAGCTGTTAGTTCACGAAAATGGTTGGCGGGAGGGGATAAGTAAGCACAAACAAAGTCTTTCGAATGGCTCCACCCTGCCCCTCCCATTCATGCGGTTCGCTTCTCAGTGTCAAGGTGTTGAACCGTTACTAGTTTTTATGCAGCGAGTATGTTCATCCACTAATTTATGAAATGTTGGGAAAGGTGAACTTTCAACTAAGTGTGGGTTTAGGACCATTAAGGGCCTTCAACCCAGGCAAAGTATACAGCTACACCAAATATAAAACTGGAAGTAACAATTGTGGGCAATACAACATTGGGGGAGGAAGATAAACTCTTGGGGGACCATAATGAACCTTGGGAAGTGGGCAGTGGGCCCTCTTAGTGTATACAAAGTGATACCTCTGCATGCAGCACAACTTGATTGGGATACCCACTGGCTTTCCAATATTGCAGCTGAGGAGTTTGTACACAGCCCGATACATATCCAGTATTGCAGCTGAAGAGTTTGCATGCAGCCCGAGACATCTGCAGTGTTGTAGCTGAGGAGTTTGTATGCAGCCAGAAACATTTCCAATATCGTAGCTGCGGAGTTTGTATACAGCTCGAGACATCTCCAATGTGCAAGAACTGACGAGCAACGGCATAACAGTCAACACAACTTTGGCGTGGCAAGGCTGTTGTGGGAGGCGGTGAGTGGCGAATCCAAGGAGAGGCGAAAGGGATGATCGCCTTCTATCCCCCCTTGGGATTCGAAAGGCGCTTTCATGGAGATTTTCCCTCTCCGACTGGAAAAGCGCTCCTCCGCGACACTCCAGTGCACCCCACTCCCACCCCCTTCCCCTCTCCCTCTATTTTTTTTACAGCCGATCAAACGGTCAAGATCGCTTTGTTATCCTGCGACGGTTCCCACAGCACGACAGGGCTTTCCTCAGATAGCATGTGATGAGCATGAAGCCGGTTCTCAGGCACTAAGCATCCTCGAGGGCGAGGCAATATGCTGCCTAGGCGTGGTTCTTCCCACGGTGAAACAACTAGTGAAGATGGTGGGAGATGGGATGTGAGAAAACTAGTAAAGATGCTAGGCAACATCTGTGTATCTTGGTAACTGTGCTTTCCACTCATCGATGCTCTCGTGCAGAGTTTATGAAAGAGTTTAGTTCCTGGTACATTGGAAACAAATAAAAGCTATACCATAGTAGGTGATAGGTTGGAGGATCTTACAATAACCACAGAAGCTGTAGAAAAACAGTTGCAGAATGTAAAACCTAATAAAGCTTCGGGGCCAGATGATATATAGATATGCTAGGATCTTAGTAGAGTGTGCTAAAGCATTAGCACTTCCCCAGGTATCATTTTCAGGCGTTTTATGGAGTATTCTGAGGTACCTGAAGATTGGGGAAATGCAAATTTAGTACCGATTTTCAAAAAAAGAAGTTTGAAGTGTGTGGGAAACTAAAGGGCAGTCAGCTTGACCTCATTAGTTTGAAAGGTACTGTAAAAAAAACTTGTGAAACAGAATATTCAGACTCATCTAGATGGGCACAACCTTATAAGGGATACCCAACGTGGATTTCGATCTCAAAGATCTTGTTTAACTATCCTATTGGAGTGTACGGAGTATATAGCTAAAGAAATAGACGATCAAAGCAGGATGGATGGAGTGTACTTGGGCTTTAGCAAAGCTTTTGATAAAGTTCCACATGGGCGTCTAATTCAGCAACTAGAACACCATGGAATTGATGGTAAGGTCCTAGGTTGGATTGAAGCATGGTAAAAGGGAAGGAAACAAAGGGTACACTGTAAAAAAAAGATTAGCACTCCTTTGGCGCTATTTGAAATGTCAAATTCCAGCACCACAGGGCTGCTTGAATTAAGCACCTTTCTGGAATTGGCATCGCATCGGAAAATGTCAAGTGCTAAATATAAGCATGCTGCTTATAACTAGCACCTCTTCATTGGGCTATGCTTAGAAGCAGGATGCTTGAAATGAGCACCCATGGGATACGTGCGCTTTAGCACCCCCAGGGTGCTAGTTTTTGCTCACGCCAAAATCCAGCACCTCCTAGGTACGGTTCGCCTATGGTGCTAGCATATTTAGCATCCATTGGGTACTTAAACCGAAATTGGACTCCTTGATAGTAGCGTGCGGGTGTTGCTGACTTACTGTATTTATACGGACGGATGACTTCTTTTGCTACATGTTAGAGTACGATACCGATCTTAGATATTACAGCGAACGCCCGTAGGCAGGCGATACAGTATATCGCCTGCTTACAGGCGATATACCTTTTAATGCATTCGTATGCAAATAGCAATGCAAAGGAATAATATTGCAGGTTTAGAAAAAAAACCTCAAATTTTGCAACTAAAAGAAACCTAACGTCATGTAGCCTAAGCCAGTTGTTTGCTTCATGAAGGAAAATGTGTGTAATACTTTTATCATGGACACCTAAAATGACAATAATACCAAATAAACCAACGAAACCAACGAACCAACGAAACCAACGCGTGTTTCGGTAGTCAAACATCACGCTGCCATCGTCGGTGACGGCGAACATGCTGTTCTCACGTGGAGTTGGGGATCTTCAAAAACAACAAATTCAGGCGAACTTTTAAATCCAGCCTCTGCTCAAGGTGAACATCTCTTGAGTACGCCTTCAGCAGAAGCTGCACGTCGTAGCTTACATCGCTCAGCCGTCTGGTCCTGGGTGGGGTGTCGTAGCTTGTATCGCTCAGCCGTCTGGTCCTGGGTGGGGTACGGAAGCTTGCATCGCTCAGCCGTCTGGTCCTGGGTGGGGTACGGAAGCTTGCATCGCTCAGCCGTCTGATCCTGGGTGAGGTGTCGAAGCTTGCATCGCTCAGCCGTCTGGTCCTGGGTGGGGTGTCGAAGCTTGCATCACTCAGCCGTCTGGCCCCGGGTGGGGTGTCGAAGCTTGCATCGCTCAGCCGTCTGGTCCTGGGTGGGGTACGGAAGCTTGCATCACTCAGCCATCTGGCCCTGGGTGGGGTTTCGGATGCTGTCCGCCGCCGCCGATAGCAGCATGGTGTTTACCGAAACGCGCAGCATTCACTCGGGCAGGTCGCGGATGGAGGCTTCACACCAGTGGAGTACTTTATCTGGAGGACTTTGTCTGGAGCTGGTGACCAGCGGCAGGTCACGGATGGGGGGACTTTGTCGGGAGCTGGTGACCAGCGGCAGGTCACGGATGGGGGGACTTTGTCTGGAGCTGGTGACCAGCGGCAGGTCACGGATGGGGGGACTTTGTCTGGAGCTGGTGACCAGCGGCAGGTCACGGATGGGGGGACTTTGTCGGGAGCTGGTGACCAGCGGCAGGTCACGGATGGGGGGACTTTGTCTGGAGCTGGTGACCAGCGGCAGGTCACGGATGGGGGGACTTTGTCGGGAGCTGGTGACCAGCGGCAGGTCACGGATGGGGAGACTTTGTCTGGAGCTGGTGACCAGCGGCAGGTCACGGATGGGGGGACTTTGTCTGGAGCTGGTGACCAGCGGCAGGTCACGGATGGGGGGACTTTGTCGGGAGCTGGTGACCAGCAGCAGGTGACGGATGGGGGACTTTGTCGGGAGCTGGTGACCAGCGGCAGGTCACGGATGGGGGCACTTTGGACGACTTCGACTGGAGTTGGTGAGCAGCGGCGGCCGCGGGAGGACTTGGCACAGCTCTGGCAGGACTTTGGACTTTGACTGGAGCTGGTGAGCAGCGGCGGCCCGGGGCGGCACAGCTCTGGCAGGACTGACTTGACTGGAGCTGGTGAGCAGCGGCGGCCCGGGGGCGGCACAGCTCTGGCAGGTGTGTGGAGTTGGTGAGCAGCGGCGGCCCGGGGGCGGCACAGCTCTGGCAGGCTGATGACTGGAGCTGGTGAGCAGCGGCGGCCCGGGGGCGGCACAGCTCTGGCAGGGAGCTGGTGAGCAGCGGCGGCCCGGGGACGACACAGCTCTGGCAGGCTGATGACTGGAGTTGGTGAGCAGCGGCGGCCCGGGGGCGGCACAGCTCTGGCAGGCTGATGACTGGAGCTGGTGAGCAGCGGCGGCCCGGGGACGACACAGCTCTGGCAGGCTGATGCAGGACATTGGCCGCAGCCGCCTGCCGCGCCAGGTTCGTGTTGCCGGAGATGATGGGTATGTGCGAAGCCTGAGCTCCTAGATCCTGGACGTCTGCTGCTCATGGTGGTGAAGCGTGGGGGGTTGGCTAACCGGTGCAACCGACCTGACCTTACCTGGATAACTCAGTACTCAGAGCAAATATGTATCCAACTGAGAAATAAGGAGGTACATCATGTCACAACCATGCCCCGTCAGAAATGCAACGAAGTACCGTTTGCATATTTGAGGGCATGGAAACGATCCAAAGTTTTTGTATATGCCCAAAGACAGATCAACACACAAACCTGCAAGTAGCTGCGGCAGCAAACTTTTCGGACAGGTATTGAAACTCATTTCGCATTTCGGACAGATATTGAAACTCCAGCGCACTTCGGCATTCCCTGTGAGTGGCACTTCTTCGCTACATCACACGGTAAGGGGGCATGCGATGGCATCGGTGGCACGGTAAAGCGGGCCACAGCGGCGGAGAGCCTGAAGCGCCCATACACTGACCAGATCCAGACCGCACACTCAATGTTTCAATACATGTCCGAAAAGTTTGTGTCCCGTGTACAGTTTTCTTTGTCAAGAAGGAAGATATTACCTTCTCCACCCCGGAGAAGGTCACTGCGAGCCTCGCAGGTCGCTTTGCGAAAGCTCCCTCCGTCAAGGGAACACATAAATTTCACTAGTTCTCGCCTGCTGATTTTACGACTGTTTTGGTACGTATATCGTCGAACGGCGAGGGACGTGCCGTGAAAGTGACACGATAGGTGGACAAAGACAAGCTAGACACGAGACAGAAACAATTGGTGCACATATGAAACATGGTTTGTTACCGCAGTTACCTGCAGGTTTGTGTGTTGATCTGTCTTTGAGCATATAACAAAAACTTTGGATCGTGTCCATGCCCTCAGTTATGTAAACGGTACTTCGATGCACTTCTGACGGGGTATGGTTGTGACGAGATGTACCTCGTTATTTCTCAGTTGGATACATATTTGCTCTAAACATACAATGATTGTGCACCCATGATGTATACATTGCCCTCATGATCCCTACGGATCGTGTTTTCTGTGAGAATACAAACATTAACAGATGTCAGGAAGTGCTTTCGGCGAACGAAATTGAGATGCGTTTACTCAGAGAAATAACTGGATATAACAAAACACAGGCTAGTGATGCCGACCACAGTTGAGGCCAATGCCCACTTCTGACCCCAGTAGGCGCCGTTTATCTTATATAGGAAACTGGCTATTGGAGGTAAATAAGTGCATTAGAAGACACACCATGCCAGAAAACACGTTGCTACGTGTTATCAAACTGCATCTCGATTTTGGGCGGAGAGACGGCCGAGTTACTAGCTCAATTTTTGAAAGACTTGAAATATGGTAACGTTCGCGCTCTCAAAATGACGATTTATAGAAATAACGCTATTTTATGTAATATATATCAAGCCAAAACATGGTCCTTCTATTCTGTCGGCAAAAGGAATAATAATTTAACGGGCATCGAGGACACCGGATGTCACTTGACCTAAGGTCATGTTGTAGCTCTTTTATTATTCATCACATATTAAATATATTGTCAGAATTACATTACCTTAATCTTTGTAAATTGCAAAAATGTTTCGATATGTATATTATGACTTATAATTAACTTAGTTATCGGCCACCGAAGATAACCTTGCAGCGCGACCTTCCAGAAATACCCGAGGCTATAACTCCTGAAGCGTCGACCGGATCGAAGTAAAATTTGCACAGGTGGATTCAGGGCATAAGATAACCCCAAGCAACAATTTTGGTCCATATCTGAGAGATGAGGGTGCTGGGCCTTGGTCGATCTGTCTTGGAATGCCCCACCCGTTGTCCCCACCCGACCACACGACCGTACCCGTTGTCCCTACCCGACACCACGACCGCACCCGTTGTACACACCCGACCTCACGACCGTACCCGTTGTCCCCACCCGACCTCACGACCGTACCCGTTGTCCCCACCCGACCTCACGACCGTACCCGTTGTCCCTACCCGACCTCACGACCGTACCCGTTGTACACACCCGACCTCACGACCGTACCCGTTGTCCCTACCCGACACCACGACCGCACCCGTTGTCCCTACCCGACCTCACGACCGTACCCGTTGTCCACACCCCACCTCACGACCGCACCCGTTGTCCCCACCCGACACCACGACCGTACCCATTGTCCCTACCCGACCTCACGACCGTACCCGTTGTCCCTACCCGACCTCACGACCGTACCCGTTGTACACACCCGACCTCACGACCGTACCCGTTGTCCCTACCCGACCTCACGACCGTACCCATTGTCCACACCCGACCTCACGACCGCACCCGTTGTCCCCACCCGACACCACGACCGTACCCGTTGTCCCTACCCGACCTCACGACCGCACCCGTTGTCCCCACCCGACACCACGACCGTACCCGTTGTCCACACCCGACCTCACGACCGCACCCGTTGTCCCTACCCGACCTCACGACCGTACCCATTGTCCCCACCCGACACCACGACCGCACCCGTTGTACACACCCGACCTCACGACCGTACCCGTTGTCCCCACCCGACACCACGACCGCACCCATTGTCCACACCCGACCTCACGACCGTACCCATTGTCCCTACCCGACCTCACGACTGTACCCGTTGTCCCCACCCGACACCACGACCGCACCCGTTGTCCACACCCGACCTCACGACCGTACCCATTGTCCCTACCCGACCTCACGACCACACCCATTATCCCCTCCGACCTTGCACACGGCGGATCCCGCCGCCAATACATTTAGCCGCTTTCAAACGATGCATTGTTTCGAAAGCCTTTCCGCTTAACCATTGCTTTCAAGCGGAAGGGGTCGTGAATAATGAAGAGAGCTAAGGAGCACCCAACAGGGCACCATAACACATCTGAGCGTTCAACCATAAGTTGCTTTTTGTATGTTTTGGCTTATGTATTGAGAAATAAAAGTAAATGGGATATAACAATTATAGTGCACCAGCTTAGACGTATAACATGTGTGTATCTTAAGCATGCACTGAAGTCGGTACCGGGAACACACTCCAATACGACTTTGTCTTGAGCTGGTCATCAGCTCCAGACAAAGTCCTCCACAGGCGTGAAGCCTCCATCCGTGACCTGCCGCAGCCCCCATCCGTGACCTGCCGCAGCCCCCATCCGTGACCTGCCGCAGTTCCTATCCGTGACCTGCCTCAGTCTCCATCCGTGATCTGCCTCAGCCCCCATCCGTGACCTGCCTCAACCCCCATCCGTGACCTTCCTCAGTCCCCATCCGTGACCTTCCTCAGCCCCCATCCGTGACCTGCCTCAGCTCCCATCCGTGACCTGCCTCAGCCCCCATCCGTGACCTGCCTCAGCTCACATCCGTGACCTGCCGCAGCCCCCATCCGTGACCTGCCTCAGCTCACATCCGTGACCTGCCGCAGCCCCCATCCGTGACCTGCCGCAGTTCCTATCCGTGACCTTCCTCAGCCCCCATCCGTGACCTGCCTCAGCCCCCATCCGTGACCTGCCTCAACCCCCATCCGTGACCTGCCTCAACCCCCATCCGTGACCTGCCTCAGTCTCCATCCGTGACCTGCCTCAGCCCCATCCGTGACCTGCCTCAACCCCCATCCGTGACCTGCCGCAGCCCCCATCCGTGACCTGCCTCAGCTCCCATCCGTGACCTGCCGCAGCCCCCATCCGTGACCTGCCGCAGTTCCTATCCATGACCTGCCTCAGTCTTCATCCGTGACCTTCCTCAGCCTCCATCCGTGACCTGCCGCAGCCCCCATCCGTGACCTGCCAGGGTGGATGCTGCGCGTTTCGGTAAACACCATGCTGCCATCGGCGGCGGTGGACGTCATCCGAAGCTCCACCCAAGGCAAGGCGATGCAAGCTTCGACACCCCACCCCGGGCCAGGCGGCTGAGCGATGCAAGCTTCGACACCCCACGCAGGACCAGACGGCTGAGCGATGCAAGCTACGACGTGCAGCTTCTGCTGAATGCGTACTCAAGCTGAACACTCCTAAGAGATGTTCACCTTGAGCAGAGGCTGGATCTAAAAATTCGCCTGAATTGTTGTTTTTGAAGACCACAACTCCATGTGAGAATAGCATGTTCACGGTCGTCGACGATGGCAGCGTGATGTTTGCAGCGTGACGATGGCGCTCGTGCAGATCACAGATGGGAGCCACACGCCGAGGAACCCATCCATCTACCGATCCATCCATCTACCGATCCGTGGACGTGACCAGCGGGAGAAACCAGTCTGGCCAATCGGGGTCGCTTTCTTCTGACGATGGCGTATTGTAGCCCATGCTGTAGATCATTTTCGTCCACTCTTGACTCAGGCGGTTATTCGTTTGCTGCTTCTCGTCTTCGTCTGTGACCTACGTCAGCTTAAGTTCGAAGATGAGCCGCCGACGCCACGATATGCTTACTGCCTTGGAATTATTTCGAGCATCTCTTCCTTAGACTCTGCACGAGAGCATCGACGAGTGGAAAGCACAGTTACCAAGAGACACAGATGATGCCTAGCATCTTCACTAGTTGTCTCACGCCCCATCTCCCAGCATCTTTACCAGTTGTTTCACCGTGAGAAGAACCACGCCTAGGCAGCTTATTGCCTCGCCCTCGAAGATGCTTAGTACCTGAGAACCGGCTTCATGCTCATCACATGCTATCTGAGGAAAGCCCTGTCGTGCTGTAGAAACCGTCGCAGGATATCAAGGCGATCTTGACCGTTTGTTCGGCTGAAAAACAAGGGGGGGGAGGGGAATGGGGTGGGGTGGGGTACACTGGAGTGTCGCGGAGGATCGCTTTTCCAGTCGGACAGGGAAAATCTCCATGGGAACGCCTTTCGAATCCCAAGGGGGAGGGGATAGAAGGCGATCGCCCCTTTCGCCTCTCCTTGGATCCGTCACTCACCGCCTCCCACAACAGCCTCGCCATGCCAAAATTGTGTTGACTGTTATGCCGTTGCTCATCAGTTCTTGCAAATTGGAGATGTTTCGAGCTGTATACAAAATCCTCAGCTACAATACTGAAAAGGTATCGGGCTGTATGCATACTCTTCAGCTGCAATACTGGAGATGTCTCGGGCTGTATACAACCTTCTCAGCTGCAATACCGGATATATATCGGTGGCTGCCTACAAACTCCTCAGCTGCAATACTGAAGATGTATCGGGGTGTATGCAAACTCCTCAGTTGCAATACTGGAGATGTCTTGGGCTGTGTGCAAACCCCTAACTGCAATACTGGAGATGTCTCGTGCTGTATGCAAGCTCCTCAGCTGCAATATTGGAAAACCAGTGGCCATTCTCAGAGGTGAAAAAGCCTGCTACTCGGCCACGAGCGTAGGTGACGGATATTTGAAAAATATATATAGTTATGGTGACAACTCACGGTACCATATTATCTTGAATAATGATTATATTTAGAATCAGGTCGTTTTGCTTCTTAACATACCCAGTCAATTTGTTTTCCTAACCATCCAGACATATGCGTACTCATCTTGTTTCAGTACATGTATCAGAAGCGTACCGAAGCAATTTAGTAGCTATGATCGAGGAGACAGGGCGTGGGGGGTCGGGGTGGGGGTGGGGTAGGGATAGGGTGGGGTGGGGGGGGGCTGGACAAAAACGCTACCGCCCGAGGTAAAATCCATAGGTTTTAACATTGCCGTGGTAAGCCCTGTCACACACGAATTGTCCCGTCCCCGTCCAGAGATTGAACCCGACGCAACAGTTCCGTTTTCCGGCGCAGTTTGTGGCGCGCGGCACGGCTCACATCACAGGTAACGAGATATGGCTGGCATCACGTGAAAGCCCCAAATGTTGGCTATCCGTCGTGCATAATTTCGTTGCGGTTGGGTCAACGTGCTGCGCGTGCGCATCACAGGGGTCCTGAAAGAACGGTTGTCCGGTGAATCACCGGCCGCCCATAGGAATAGCATGTAAAACTGAGATTTCCGTTCAGAAAATCACCAATTTTAGCGCTCCCCATCAACCCGATTCAGACCGTCATATCTCGACAACCAATGGACCGATCGACACCAAACCAACACATCAGTGTTGTCACGACAATTGTGAACATCGCCGTGGCAACCGTTTCCGGGCCACGCGCCACATGCATGCGAGGGGGTGTGGAACGCGGAAGCGACGTTTTTGAGCATTTTTCATCGATTGCGTCTGGTTCTCGGACACGGCTAAACTTGGCGACTTGCCGTCACTTTCACATCATGGCCTCATGTACCGGCTACAATTTCCCATTGACCTGTAGTGTGTGCGGGCGCCGTCATCGTGACACGGGCTTCACGTGTTTCGGTCCGTGAAAAAGGCTCCGCTTTCCACTGTCTCCACACCACTGTCGAATGACATTTCGCGGGGAAAGTTGTGTGCGCTGATAGTCCCACTCTTTGTGATGCTCACAGATCCTTCGGTTTTACCCATCGCAAATAGTTTGGTTGGAGTCGTTGATGCGCGCAACCGTTACCAGATGTCACTTTCCGCAATCTCAAACGGCAGACGAAGACGGGACAGTGTCCCCTCCCCATCCAGAGATTGAACCCGACGCAACAGTTCCGTTTTCCGGCGCAGTTTGTTTTCAAAGCTGGTTTTGTGCGTACGTATCTACCTAATAAGTATCAATGCGCTGCTGAAGCTGAATTTGTGTATGTTTGCGTAAGTGGTGTTTCGTCTCTGAGAGTCAGGACAAGTATTAGAAACATGGTCTTGTCTTGGATGTTGGCTGCCCAGAATATTATTATCTCCGGGAAATTATCCACTCCTTTTTTCTTCTTCTCAAAGGCATGAATTGAGTTTGACAATGACTGCCATCGCCTTGCTGTTTCGTCATGATCATGGGAACATAGAAACATGGATCATGACCGTGAACAATACAAAAGGAGTTTTTGATGACAGAAGCAAATCAAATCATTCTCAAACTTGGAATGCTACACAGTTTTCCTCTCAAAATCCAGGATTTATATTCAAAGAAATGTCCTGAAAGTCCTCTGCTATATACCAACCTGTAATGCCATATAATTTTCCTCTCAAATTCCAGAATTCCAAGACATAAATCCAACCCTGGCCATACCTAACTGAAGTGACACTTGCAAGACACCTTAATGCAGTACATGCGCAAGGTGTGGGTGCTAATATGACACTGCCATTATGAGAAAAGGTGCTTTGTGGGTATCCTGGCTGCAAATTCAATGGTGAGTGAAGAATGTTGAAAAGGCATATGAAGGCAAAGCATACCGGTCTACCTATCTGGCTGCAAAACATTGCCTTTGGTGAAGGACGCTGGTGACAGTCATGGTGCATTGCAGTTAAGACTGAATTGCAAATATTGGAGTTGGAATTACTGAATTGGAGTTGCAGTAAGACTGAATGTATTTCTACTAACCAACATCATTTCTGCAAGATATTACAATATTTAGGTTGTTATGTTCATGTGCAAGCAAAAGTATCATGACACATTGTGCAATGTTTGGTGCTGATTTTTTTCTTTGGAGTGGGTGGGAGGTCAGTTACCCAGGTATATGAACCTGTTTGGTGCAGTATTTTTATGCACAATATTTCTCAGTCTAGCATATCAGGTCAACCATTTTGCCACACTGCAGACATGTGGAATCCTTATCATGAAAAATGCTTTGGTTCTTTCATTATGAACCTTTGTTATTTTGATAATTTAATTCGGTCACTTCCGTGGTTTTGATTTTTTTGGGGTAAATTTGTTAGTTTTGTTTAGTTTAAAGTTTGATTGTAAAATGTACATTTCATTTTCACGAAGTCATTCGATTTTGAGAACGAGATGCTTCAAAACCATGCTGACCGGTGTGATTAAGATTATGTAACCACTGATCTTCCCCCCCCCTCCCCCCGACAAGGCACCACCTTTCCGTGGTGGGGGATTGAGTGCCCTAAGGATCCGGAATCTCAGTCCATCGGTGAGCCGGCGAGGGGCCAGACTGGAAGAACCAAAGCATTCCTCACTCGTCCTTCCATCCATGCGCTCCCACTCCAATGCCCATCCCAGCTCAACATCCATGTCCTCCACCTGTTCCTGCAACACCAACCCTCCCTACAATGAGCAGGTAAGACAACTTCCCTGGTCCTGCCCACCAGCTCAGTTTTATCGGGGTAGCCGCGTCCCCTCGGCCCGCCCCCCGGGGTTGACTGAGTCCTGGAGGTTGAGGTCCCCCGTCGCATGGTGCTAGTTGTGACGGGGGACCAACACGCCTCTTTGGTCCCGATATTCCGGAGGGGCGGGCGGGCCCGTGGGGCGTCACGCAGGTCGAGTGGCTGGTCACTTCGGGTCAGGGGCATGGGGTTCTTCCCAGTGTATGCCAGCCCGGCCGGCTGGGGTCAAGGGGTGGGCGGCGCTGGATCCCGGTCGGAGTGGTGAGTCCCTCTCTCCCGGCCGGGCGAAGGCGCCGCCCGCCCCGTATAGCTCCTCGGGCGCCTGGCGTCCTCCCGTTCGCGGGACCCAAGCGTCCCCCCAGTAGGGCCCCCATGGGGTGGGGCGCTACTAGGAGCCGAAACTAAAAAAAAAAATACATGGCATCCACTACACAAACCAACACTCTTGGTCCCTCTCATAGAGATCAGACAAGAACTGTTCTGCCCCTCGTATCCTTATTATTCGAGGAAAAACGAGGTGTATCGCCTCATTGTCACCCTTTCAGAGGCGAGACGGGTGTGATCGACTTGGGAAGATTATAGGGTGCGAAAAATTGAGGCATGGTTCCTTGGAAGTGGAATTTGCGCGGGCAGGAGAGGCGGAGAGCGCATGAAAAATATCCGAGTTTACATACAGTGTCCGGAAGAATGAGAGCAGAGTCGACGAGAATATCCCAATCAGCATAGAGCCACGCAAGACAAAAATTACTTCGCAAGGCGTTATCAATTGCTTTGACCTGAGGGACGTGCCGGAGGAGGAGATCGTGGACGGCTTGTCCGAGTTTGGGGTGACTGAGGCAAGGGAGATGAGGGCGATGAGAGGCTCAGAAATGCTAACAACAAACAACATGATATTAACATTCAACACCACCGATATTCCCTCCGAAATACACGTGGGTTACGTTCGTGTGAAGGTCCGTGTTTTTCTCCCCACTCCAATGAGATGTTTTAAGTGCCAAAAGTTCGGGCATGCTAACCAATTCTGCCGGAATCGCCCTGCATGTGCCAAGTGCGCCTCCCACGAGCATGTTTTCGAAAACTGCACCTCGGAGACCCCGTTTTGTGTGAACTGCGGCGCAGGGCAGGATCCGCACACTTCTTTCAACCGAACTTGCCCGACTTACACCAGAGAGAAAGAAATAACTGCTATCAAACACACACAAAAACTAACGTTTCGGGAGGCAAGAGATCAGTACGAACAAACTCATCCCAGAATGTCGTACGTATCCAAAGTTAAAAACAGCACATGTATTCCACAGCACGCACAGCCCGGCAGAGCCTCTGAGCTCATCGCCCAATTGACGGCCCTTCTTCGCTCCTTTGGAGTACTTTCGGCGTCACAGGAGAGGCAAGGCCAGCCAACCCAGTACCACACACATGTGACCGAGGTCCCACCCTCCACGAGTGACGCCGTCCGCCCCCTAGAGGCCCCCTCCCGATCAACGCCCGATGGTGAGGCGTGGACGGTGGCCCAACGATCAAAGAGGCCTCCTCGGTCCTTTCCACCCAATCCCAGCCCCTCCCCATCTACCTCGAAATCCCCACCCCCCACTCCTCATCCGCCCTCCAACCTACATTCGCCTCCCATACTCCACACCACCTCCTCCAAATCAATCCTCTCCATCTCTTCCCTGCCGGACCCTTCTCCCCTTCCGGTGAGCCACCCCTCACCCCCACCCTCGACTTCCACTTCCGCACCTGCATCGCCGTCCCGTAGCACCCGACCAATCCAAATCCCCGACATCAACCTCCACTACCAAGAGGCCGAGAGGCGCGCCCGCGAGGCGAAGAGGGAGCGCCTTGCTCAAATGGGGAAGGCTCGGGCGACGAGCCGCCAAGGCCCTGACAGGGCTCCTCCCCCAAGACCGGCTATCCCATTTGCTCTAATTTGGCAGAGGGGAAGCCGCCTTAGAACGGATCCCATTGTACTCGGCAGAAGAAACCAAAGGAACTGTTTACCTCAATAATTACCGGCCATTCAAAGACCTCTGCAGCTAGTCTACTTTGCAACGCAGTTAGCTGCCTCCCACCCTTGCATTTTTTTTTACTGTAAACCGTATTCTAGACAAGCATCTACCAGGTACAAGCACCTGACTGTCAGAAATGCTACACTTCACTTTTGGTTCTCTAATGTTTCTACCATGACCAGTGCGGTATCCTTAGCACAATACTTGCTCCGCTCATACTGCGGGAACAAAAACGACTTACGAATACTAACGCTCGAATTCTTGATTATTATATGTTCGGACAGCTTAACGCTAGTAATAACGTGAACTAATATTTACAAACTTATCAGCACAGAACAGGTACCTACACTTAAATATTCTTAAGCTAAGCCATTCGGCTTCAGCATAGTCTTGCAGCCACTAACGCCGCTGCCGGTACACCTTGGCGAAGATGTAGGAGCCGCGGTCCAGCACCTCGGCCTGCAGACCCGTGGGCGTTTTCACCCACTGGGTCTCGCGCCGGTGGCGACGGATCTTCACTGGCACTGACTTGCACTGAAGCTCGTTGGCGTCGCCGTGGTCGTTAATGTATCTCACCCACCACTCGGAGCACACCTTCACCAACGCCAGTCAGATGATGTCTTCTAGGTTTTTCCCCCGGAAGTACCCAGCGTCAGCCACTCGAATGTTCTCACGAATGGTGTTCACACGTCGACCCCTCTTCGGGAATTTTAGCAGTTGGCACACTTGTGCGTGTACATGTTCGCAACAAGCTGCACCCTGGTGGGTTGCAGAGGCCGTGGACACCCGTAGAACGTCACAGGATCCATATATACCTGCAAAGAAAACTGACTGAGATCCTGAACAAAAATTGAACCGGAAATGTAGTGACATAAGTATAATTTATTCGTTTTCAATTGGGAATACCATAAAGCCTCCAGTCAGCACCAGACCACAAAATATGCGGACCCCAAAAGCCGCACCAGACCCCAAAAGCCGCAGACCAGCACCAGATCACAAAAGCTGTAGACCAGCACCTGACCACAAAAGCCACAGACCAGCGCCAGACCACAAAAGCCACAGACCAGCACCTGACCACAAAAGCTGCAAACCAGCACCAAACCACAAAAGCCACAGACCAGCACCTGACCACAAAAGCTGCAGACCAGGACCAAATCACAAAAGCTCCAGACCAGCACCTGACCACAAAAGCCACAGACCAGCAACAAACCCCAAAAACCGCAGACTTGCACCAGATCACAAAAGCTGCAGACCAGCACCTAACCACAAAAGCCACAGACCAGCAACAGACCACAAAAGCCGCAGACCAGCACCAGACCACAAAAGCTGCAGACCAGCACCAAACTCCAAAAGCCGCAGACCAGCACCTGACCACAAAAGCCGCAGAAGAGCACCTGACCACGAAAGCTGCAGACCAGCACCTGACCACAAAATCCACAGACCAGCACAGACAGACAGACAGACTGACTTTTTATTGATGTCCTCCACAATTGACTCGTTGCTATTATGACATCGCGTCAAATGGATAAAACAACACAGCATAAAAGGTCAAACTCACAGAACAGTCAAACCAGTGGTCATAAACGTCAGCAAGTCGAGCAGTAAATCAGTCCGGCACGGGCGGCACGTCAAACAGGTACCGCCGTAGGTGGCGACCAAAGATGGACACGGGAAGTCGCGTCAGCTCAGGTGGCAGTGAGCACCAGACCCCAAAAGCCACAGACCAGCATCTGACCACAAAAGCTGCAGACCAGAACCAGACCACAAAAGCCACAGACCAGCACCAGACCTCAAAAGCCACAAACCCGCTGCCCGCTGCCCAAAAACTAGTAACGGCCCAACACTTTGGCACTAAGAAGCGAACCGCATAAATGAGAGGAGGGTTGAGCCATTCCGAAGACTTTGTTTGTGCTTAAATGTCCCCTCCCGCCAACCATTTTCGCAATCTGCCAGCTATAGCTGTGGGTAATTAGTCTGCAGAAACGCTGGATCATTCCACACTATAAATAAGCTCGCTGGCCATCCGCTGGCAGCAGATGTGTGCCAGTCGCAGTGGACGCAGCACTCGCAAGCGATCCACTAGTGTCGGTCGCTGAGTGACCTGTAATTCGCCAGCTGGTGTCCAGTGCATTGCCAGTGATTCGCTAGTGACTCGCCACCGACCCCACAGCGACCCCCCAGCAAACCCCAGCGATCCCTCAGGAAAACCCAGCCAATGATCCAACAGCAACCCCCAGCAATCCAACAACAACCCCAGCGATCCCCCAGCAACCCCATCGATCCCCCACCGACCCCATCGACCCCCCACCGATGCTCAGCGATTCTCCAGCGGTCCCCAAAAGACTCGGCAGTGACTTGTCATTGCTCCGACCGTGATTGGCTAACGACTCGCCGACCTGTTGGTGGCTCGCAGGTGAGCCACCAGTGTCAGCAATTTTGAGTCGCAACATACTCGCGCACAGGCTGGGTCGCGACTGATGAGCCGTCCAGGTAGCCTCGTCGGCCAAGTGCGCGACTGCAGTTCTTCGATTGCACTGACGGCAGCACGAGAAGGCCGCTCGCCGGGGACCGGCGTGACTCGAAGGGTGTGACTCGAACGATCGTGAAGCAGGTGAGGTGTTGCTGTGAAGCGGCGAAGAGTTGGACTGTTCTAGACAGGTGAAGGTGAAGGTGCTGCTGCACGCTCGCATAGGACCAACATTGATGGTGTATCAGAAGTGTGTCAGGGTTCAAAAGCCAACGTAGCTTTTCCAAAAGATCATCTAAACACCACTGAGGGGGAGGATTTCCAGCTATTGATGTTTATGGTGCGTACATACCAGTCAATATGCCCGACTACTCGGAATCATCGCCGCTTTTACATTCAGCTCCAGACACCGCAGTCTGCCAAGTCAATGCGAAAGGAGTCGAAGTTCATGTTGCTGGCAACCATGTCGATCAGAAGCGTCTGAATGAGGACGACCAGAAGCGACTGGATGAGAGCGATCAGAAGCGACTGGATGAGGGCGACCAGAAGCGACTGGATGAGGGCGACCAGAAGCGACTGGATGAGAGCGATCAGAAGCGACTGGATGAGGGCGACCAGAAGCGACTGGATGAGGGCGATCAGAAGCGGCCAGCGTTCTCGCGTGTTCAGAAGCAGCAGCTGGCGGTGCTGTCGCTGGTGATGCTGCTGACGGGCTCGCTAGCGGCGCTCATGTTCCCCTTCTTCCCGGCCGAGGCGGCGTCTCGCGGCCTCTCGCAGACCGTCATCAGCGGCGTGTTCAGCTGCTTCGCCGCCACCCAGCTGGCGTCGCACCCGCTGCTGGGCAGGCTGGCGCCCGCCGTTGGCGTGACGCGACTCTTCAGCGTCGGCCTCGCCACCGCCGGCGCCACCACCGTCGTCTTCGGCACGCTCTACCACATTGGCAACCCGGACGCCTTCGTCGGCGCCTGCTTCGCCGTCAGAATGGTGGAGGCGGTCGGCGCCGCTGCCGTCACCACCTGCAGCCTCACCATCATCGGCAACACCATGCTGGAGAGGGCCGGCACGGCGATCGGCCTGGTCACCGCCTCGCAAAGCGTCGGCCTCGCCGTAGCGCCGGCCGTCGGCGCCGGACTGTACGAGCTCGGCGGGTTCGGCCTGCCCTTCTTCTGCCTCGGTGTCGTGATGCTGGTGACGGCGGCGGCCGCGGCGCGCTGGATGCCACCCGTCCACGACACGAAACAGGTCGCCGCTGGAGACTACACCCGCCGCGTGGCTGCGCTGGCGTCGCGCTCCGAGAGCTGGCTGTGCATGCTGGTCGTCGTCATCTACTCGGCCGACTTCAGCACGTTCAGCTCGTGTCTGGCGCCGTACGCGCACCGTGCGCTCGATGTCACGCCGTCCCAGCTGGGCCTGTTCTTCCTGCTGGCGTCCGGCGCGTACGCGGTGACCAGCGTGCCATGGGGCTGGCTGCTGGAGGGCTGGCGCAACCCCTACTATGTCATGTCGGCGTGTCTGGTGGCCGCCTCGGCGGCGCTCCTGCTCATGGCGCCGTCTCCGCTGCTGGGCCTGGCGCCGTCCCGCTGGCTGCTGGCCGGAGGCATGCTCCTGCACGAGGTGGTGTTCGGCGGCCCGTACGCGCCCTGTCTGGCGCTCATGCTGGGTGCCGCCACCTCGGCCGGCCTGCCCGAGGATGTCGCCACGCGCTCGCTCGTCTCCAGCGCGTTCGGCGCCGCGTTCGCGCTCGGCTTGGTGGTGGGCCCCGTGTCGGGAGGCATGCTGGTGGACTACGTCGGCTTTCCGACGATGATGACTGTGCTGGCGGGGGTGACGCTGCTGGTGGCCGTGCTGACACTGGCGCAGGCACTGACGCTGAGCTGGGCACAGCACAGCACCCGGGGCTATCGTCACCTGGCTGTGTGACGATAGAGCTGCTGGTGCACAACTCAACTCGATTTACAACTCTATCGGTAGGTTCGTTCTGCTGAAGAGGAGCATATTATGCAGAGCAAAACAAGACCAAACACTTATTTCAAGCTAGTGTCCCAATATCCTAAGCGTCCCAAAACACCTCAACATGCCCGGTGTCTGTGTAATGCCTCGTGCAATCATCCGCATTGTGACTACCTACGTCTAACTCCAGAACGGGATTGTTGGTGTCAACAGAACATGCCTTGCATAGTGCATGGGGGTATGCAGACTATTAATATAGAATGTTGTTCGAATATGGGTGGAAAGTTTCCACCCATACTACCAATAAGTGTTTCCACTAGAAACACTTGCTTATGAACTTCAGAGTACAACGCTCAACGTTCAACACAAGCAGCCATGGATCTCTTGTAATCTTAGATGAGTTCCGCATGTACACTTACATATAGGCTTGTCCAGGTCATTCTCATATCGCATTCAGCTACCTCATTCTTTGTAACCTTTGTATACCGTGACTGACAAGTGCACCATGTAGAAGTGGGGACTGACAAGTGCACCATGCAGAGGTGGGGCTGTGTAACCTTTGTATACCGTGACTGACAAATGCGCCATGCAGATTTGGGGCTGTGCAACTTTTTGTATACGGGGACTGACAAATACACCATGTAGAGGTGGGGCTGTGTAACCTTTGTATGCCGTGGCTGATAGGTACACCATGCAGAGGCGGGGCTTTGCATGCATGCCTTTATGCTACGAAATGGACAATAAATACACAAGTGATGCGCTATTTTCGGCAGTACAGGGTAGAGTGGCGGGTAACATACAACGGAGGCGTAGATGTATGAAAAACTACACTCTCCACATTCTGGATTTGTATGTGTAAAATAAGCCGATTTCTCGCAAGTGACGAATACGCTCGACGTATGCTCAACAAGTACACATGGAGATGGATCTACGGAGCGTTATTTGACAGGCTACTGCTCGAAAATTGCGCGCTTCAATTGTACATGCCATGCGACGAATTGATGCAATTAGTGTACGAATCAACAATCATCCATGCACTCATGCCGGACATCTTTCGGAAAGTGAAGCTAGGCCGATATTAACCGGCTCCTTCTCGAGGGTGGGGGTCATTTTACACCCCACCCCAAAGGAGTTCCACGGATGGTGAAAAAGCGGCGCGCGGCAGTTCGCCGAAATTTGACATTCCTTTTCCCACATTATTTTGGCATGTGTGAAAATAATGAAGTCAGGTAATCTACGGTCACCGAGTCAGCTAAGGTCAAGTGAGGTAACCTACAAAAAAGGTCAACTAGTCGTCACCCCTTGACCGATAAAGATATTTGAATGAAACTTTCAGAGTCTGCTTATCTTTAAGGATGCAACAAAAGGTACCAGATGGATGTTTAATTTTTGTCGTTCCTGATGTTTTACTTGTTTTGCATATTTGCCTATCAGGGCTAAAATCGAAGACTCTGGCTGGAGCAAACATTTTGTATCCGGCTAAGTTGACATAAAACAACGTTTCCCTGTACACTCTACCCATTAAAAAATAAATATTGATGATAATTGCAAACTTTAAATTTTGACAATTTCCAAAAACTTAAATGTTAATTGTGGGGGTGTGGAAACATTTTGGGGCCACGGTCGATTTGGCCTTCATTTTCTCGCCCAAATATTTTTTTTTTTTAAATCTCCCCCAAGATGCATTCCCCTGAGCCAAAAAACATGACGCCAATTGTGATCCCATAGATTAGTGATGTCACCTTTTGAGGGGATAATCTTTTTTTCAGGTGGCTTCGGGCCTTACCCGCGGGGTGCTTCCCGGTGACACCACTTTCGTGTTCGTGCAATATTTAGTATGGAGATTAGAGGGAGCATAAAATGACCCCCTCCCCCTCCCGAGACGGTGCGTGAAGATCTGACCGGAAAGACTGCGTGTGCTAATTGGGATGGGTAAAGACATTTTAGTGGTATTCAACATTGTGTTTTTATTCTGTTCTTGTGGGGGCTACTGCTGTGTTCACTCACACGTAGGTTGAAATGGAGAGTTTTTAGCGGCGCCGGGGGGGGGGGGGAGGCTGGTTATTGTGCTTAGAGGTGCTCTGTACCATATAATCATTTACGCCGCCATTTAAGCGAGATGGTTTTGCAAGGAAGTTTAAGGCAAGTGTACATTTACGTTAAAGGAATCTTACGTTATAGTGTATGTGACGTTAAGGTGTTGAAGGGGGGGTGGGGGGGGGGGGGGGGGACATCTCCCGGATGTTTAGAGTTTCAGTTTACTTTACTCCTCCGCAAGGTAATTTGTAGTTTGGGTTGGGGAGGGTTGACGAGAAAGTTTATTTTGCCAGGATGTCGGCACTAGCTTACTCTTGTTGATAAACACCTAGGGATCTCTACCGTGCGGGCAAGGAGCAGTTGCCCACACCGCCTATCACGTCGGCTGTCGCGTGTTAGTTGCTAGTAGTGGTTAGTACCGGCACGCTTTCATGTAGGGTTGTGCGCGAGGTTTGTACGGCGTTTTGCAATTCGGCTCATCTACGTCCGTTGTACATATCCCTGGGTAGCCGTTTTACGTTGTGAATTGCAAGGCAAATCGGCTCATCTACGTCATATGGCACCCTCGGGTAAAGGTTTTACGATGTGCTAATTTTCAAAGCAAGTTGATTCATCTACGTCCATCGGCACCGCTAGGTACCCATTTATTTCGAATGGGAAAGCTAATCGGCTCATGTACGTCCGATGCCATTCGTGGACGACTATTTACGTTACTGCTATGGGTGTAGGCGCGGGCATGCGTTGCGTGTTGGAGTGCGTGTTGGAGTGCGTGTTGGAGTGCGTGTTGGAGTGCGTGTTTTGCAGTGCGTGTTGGTGTGCGTGTTGGAGTGCGTGTTGGTGTGCGTGTTGGGTGCGTGTTGGTGTGCGTGTTGGTGTGCGTGTTGGTGTGCGTGTTGGTGTGCGTGTTGGAGTGCGTGTTGGAGTGCGTGTTGGAGTGCGTGTTGGAGTGCGTGTTTTGCAGTGCGTGTTGGTGGTGTGGTGTCTACAATGCTTCTGCTAGTTTGGTGGCGTACAGATAGCCAAATAGTAATTTAATTAATTATGGGTGTTTGTTACCCAGAAGCGATGGAAGCGAGAGGGCGAGGCCCTCGTTTTAGCAGAAGACCTTGAGTGGCTGTCTCTGAGCGTCAAAGTTACTACAGTCTAGTAGGATGTGCCCTATGCTGATGTTGCAGGTGTCGCAGTGAGGTATTGTATAGTGGTATTCCTCTGGTGGTTGAGGCTGTGTTGATGGAGTCTAGTTGGGTCTGTGGTGGGGTGGATGTGGAAGGAGGCGGGTCCTGCGTGGGGTAGATGTGGGAGGATGCCGGGTCCTGGATGGGGTAGATGTGGGAGGAGGCCGGGTCCTGGGTGGGGTGATGTTGAGAGGAGTTGGTGCGGTGAGAGTGTTGTGGAGGATGGGTGGGGCGTTGAGGTGGGAGGTGTGCTGGTAGGCTGGTAGGCTGGTAGGCTGGTAGGCTGGTAGGCTGGTAGGCTGGTAGGCTGGTAGGCTGGTAGGCTGGTAGGCAGGTGTGCTGGTAGGCTGGTAGGCTGGGCTGCAGCTGACCTGGGTGTGGGTCCCGGAGATGAGAAAAGCGCAGCTGCGTAGCTGCGCCGGGTGTCTGGTGCGCCTTGGCAGGGTGGGGTGTTGGGCGTGGGCTGGTTGTGGCGTTTTGTGAAACGCACGTGTCGGCGTGCCGTGGCATGTGGTACACTGCTGTTGCTGCATACCCGCACACCTCCCTCTCGAATGCCCACTTGGGTAAGTCAGGGTCGGTGGCGGGATGCGGCCCGTCGCAGGCTGCACATCTCCTTTCTGTCGATGTGCGGTCAGACGTTGAGTGGTGTGCTGCTGCCGGTGCATGCTCACCGTGGCCGTAGCGTGGCTCTGGTGGTGCGCACGCATGCTCACCGTGGCCGTAGCGTGGCTCTGGTGGTGCGCACACATGCTCACCGTGGCCGTAGCGTGGCTCTGGTGGTGCGCACGCATGCTCACCGTGGCCGTAGCGTGGCTCTGGTGGTGCGCACGCATGCTCACCGTGGCCGTAGCGTGGCTCTGGTGGTGCGCACGCATGCTACCGTGGCCGTAGGTGGCTCTGGGGGGGGGCAACACTACCGTGGCCGTAGCGTGGCTCTGGTGGTGCGCACGCATGCTCACCGTGGCGAGCGTGCTTGGTGGTGGCACGCATGCTACCGTGGCCGTGCGTGGTCTGGGTGGCACGCATGGTGGCCGTAGCGTGGCTCTGGTGGTGCGAAACGCTCACCGTGGCCGTAGCGTGGCTTGGTGGTGGCACGCATGCTCACCGTGGCCGTAGCGTGGCTCTGGTGGTGCGCACGCATGCTCACCGTGGCCGTAGCGTGGCTCTGGTGGTGCGCACGCATGCTCACCGTGGCCGTAGCGTGGCTCTGGTGGTGCGCACGCATGCTCACCGTGGCCGTAGCGCATGCAGCGGTGGCAGCGTCGCGGGAGGGAATCTGGCCGGCTGAGAAGTGTTATTATGCTTGCATGCGAAGTGTAAACATTTGCCAATCCGCCTGTGCAGTTGACGCGCACGGCGACACCAGTGTCTGTTTTTAGTCAGCTCAGATGACGCGCACGGCGACACCAGTGTCTGCTTGTAGTCAGCACAGATGACGCGCACGGCGACACCAGTGTCTGCTTGTAGTCAGCACAGTTGACGCGCACGGCGACACCAGTGTCTGCTTTTAGTCAGCACAGTTGACGCGCACGGCGACACCAGTGTCTGCTTGTAGTCAGCACAGATGACGCGCACGGCGACACCAGTGTCTGCTTGTAGTCAGCACAGTTGACGCGCACGGCGACACCAGTGTCTGCTTGTAGTCAGCACAGTTGACGCGCACGGCGACACCAGTGTCTGCTTGTAGTCGGCGTGCCCTGAAGGACCTGCAGTCAGAGGTAATTGGTCCAACGCGTCAGCGCTACGCTTCGTGACGCGTAAATGAGGAGGTCGTGACGCCAAAGGAGTCGGCGCTCCCTTCCGTCCCCTCACGCGGCTCGTCTCTGCGGTACGAACTGCCGCGGCAGGATGGAACCAAGCTCGAGGCCACCCCCCCCTCTCCGCTGTAGTCTGATCGGCCGTGGCAACTGCTAATGCCGTGGCAAAGTTCGACCACCAGCTGGGAAGCGGTTCGCGGGAGGGGTTAAATCGTACCATTGGAAATATACAAAATGAACTCTCCACCGGCATAAATAAAGACAAATGGACTTGGTATAGTTGAGGAAAAGTGACTTCGCCACATTTAAATATATTGGGGCCTCAGGTACGTTACTGTTTACAACCACGTTATTGTCAAAAGCTGCATGCAACCTGAGCAAATTATAATGCTGAAGTCTTGCAGTGGGAGTTCCTTCGAGGCTGCCATTTCATCCCCACAGATCCGCCAATGTTTTCGAGTGGCTGTTGATTTGCATCTGCTAATAGTCTCGTCATTTTCGACGACATTGTAACGACAGCAATGCCATGCTACATTTGCGTTCCCATGTTGCCCAGCGCCATTCAGTTCATGTGTAGCGTCACTTCTCTCTGACTTAGTGGCCGTGAATTAAGTCAACTCTTGTGTCTGCTCCAGATTGAGCGGGTGTTCAGCCGACTTGACCAGATTGGGCCGGTGTTCAGCCGACTTGACCAGATTGGGCCGGTGTTCAGCCGACTTGGCCAGATTGAGCCGGTGTTCAGCCGACTTGATCGGATTGAGCGGGTGTTTAGTCGACTTGACTCCAGCACTGATTCAGTCCAATATTAATCCGTTGCTACATTGATTGATGAGATGGATCATCTTTGAAGTCTGACTCTATAGAACTTCATATGCCACACCAATATAATGTGAATATGAGAATTCGGGTCGCATGCCGTACCTACCTGTGATTTTAAGCATATCAAGAGGGTTTCCTTTCTGCAAAAGGCCCTTGTCCTCGTGAAAGCCCGCTGCCGATAACCAGGATTAGATTAGCATGAGAGCTGCGGCGCCAGTTGTCCCATCGCTCATGCTTTGTCCCTCTCTGACCAGGAATAACACAATCAAATGCAAAAAAAATAAGCTAATTCCGAGAGAATGAATTAGGGCTTGAAGTTATTCAGGCTTCAAAAGTGTAACGGTTATGCGAAACAGGTCCTGTTCGGGTAGCTCAGATCAGGGGCCGATACAAGGGGGTACTGGGGGATGCGCCCCCATCGATAGGTGGCTCCCCTCCCGCCAGGAAAAGGCGCCCATCTGGGAAAGCTTGAATGCACCCCTCGTATGGTTCAGCCAGAAGCGTCCCTCCGATAAGAAAATACGCTCCTCCCGGAGGGCGCCTCCCTCGATTTTTTTTTCAGCCAGACGCGCCCCTCAGAAGACAAAGTTACGCCCGTCCGGACATGTGACCCCCTGACAAAGTGACGCCCATCCGGACATGTGACCCCCTGACAAAGTGACGCCCATCCGGACATGTGACCCCCTGACAAAATGACGCCCATCCGGACATGTGACCTCCTGACAAAGTGACGCCCATCCGGACATGTGACCCCCTGACAAAGTGACGCCCATCCGGACATGTGACCCCCTGACAATTCCTGTGTCCGTCCCGGCTCAGGTGGACACGGGAGTAGACTCACGGGAGCAGACTCACGGCAGTATCTACACGGGACTAGACTCATGGGAGTATCTACACGGGAGTAGACTCACGGGAGTATCTACACGGGAGTAGACTCACGGCAGTATCTACACGGGAGTAGACTCACGGCCACTGGCGGATCCAGGGGGGGGCATTCCGGCCATGCCCCCCCAAGCGCTTCAAAGGGGGGGGCATAGTGTCTTTTGGTCCCCCCCCAAACCAATAAAAGTAAACTAAATTAAAATGCAGTAACCTTTGCTGAGGTTAAAAAATAGCTTTCCGGGTGAAATAATCTCCAATTTTAAAGGTATTTTGTTATGATTGTTTGGAAGCCCAATATGGTAGCATAGTAGATTCTGACGCATCGAGGGTTCTATGCAAGTTCTATGCTGTTGAAGTTCTGCTCACAGCAAGAGATGACGAAATCAGCAGTTTCATTATTCCTTCGTCAGGTAGGTTCATGAAGTTTGTTTAGCCAGTAACGGGCAAGCGGACCCAGTGAGCCAGATTTCGAAAGCGGAATTTGAACAGGATGTTTTGTGCGAGTGACCAGTGGAGCCCAGTTGAGCAGCATGTTTCGTATGTTGGTGTTGGTGTTGCTAAGATGAAGAGACAGGCTACATTCACTAGCGGATCCAGGGGGAGGGGGGGCATTCCGGCCATGGCTCCCCCGAATCGCTTAAAAAAAGGGGGGACCATAGTGTCTTTTGGCCCCCCGAAACCAACAGAAGTAAACTGAATGAAAATGCAGTAACCTTTGCCGAGGTTAAAAAATATCGTCTGGATGAAAGAATCTCCAATTTTAAAGTATTTCTTTATTATTGTTTGGAAGCCAATATGGTAGCATAGTACATTCTGACACGCATCGAGGGTTCTATGCTGCTCAAGTTCTGCTTACAGCAAGAGTTGACAAAATCGGATCTGCCAGTGTGTACACGGGCACGAACGTTGACGTGGTACAAGACGTTGAACGTGAACATGAACGTTTTGGTAAACAAGAACAAAAATCCCGTAACTTAGAAGCGGTGGAGGTAGGCTGGGGCCCCTACACAGGAAATTATGTTGTCATTAATTATTATTGTAAAAAATGGGTCCATTTGACAAATAGTGGTAGAAATCCGATGCTTTTAACCAAAAATAGTGGGAGAATGGGCACCCTCCAAGTCCCTTCGACCCCTCCTCTGATGCAATTCCTAAGTACGCCACTGGGGGGAGGGGGGGGGGGGCTGACGCCGAAAACCGAAAGTTGCCCCCCCCCCCAAACCGGTGGGCTAGATCCGCCAGTGCTCACGGCAGTATCTACACGGGAGTAGACTCACGGGAGTATCTACACGGGAGTAGACTCACGGCAGTATCTACACGGGAGCAGACTCGCTGGGACTTCGGCCGTCGTTCGCAAGAAACGTGCTACAATTAGGACAAAGTGTACATCTGGCATTTGGCCACGACTAGTTTCTGCCATCATTTTTCGAAGATTTTCGCGTTTGAAATTGAACGTTTTCTGGTACTCCTAGGAGTAATTCTGGTGTTTTTAGTGGGCTCACCTTCCCCGTCACACAGCCTTGAAGCTGACCGTGATTCCACCCTTGATCGTGCAAACTTCACACAAACGCCCATACTGAGTGGGCCGGGAGTATCCGTCCAAACCCCGACGGACATAGTTTGTTCTGTCAGTGCTGAGTTTGCTCAATAGAGGGCAGCGCTGGTGCCAGTTTACCTGTTGGTCACGCCTACGCACCAGGCAACCTTCGGCGACGTGGCGTGCTGCAGCACACTTGTGTTCCGACCACTGTAGTCGACGCGGCCACATTGGTGCCGCAATAAAGCAAGAAAACCCCCAAATCGACCAACCGACAACACTGGCCGCCTGTCCGGCCACGTCAGCAGCACCGTCTCCACCAGCTGGCGTGACACGTCGCAGTTCGTCCGGCGATCGATAGTTGACCTACACAGCGCGACAGCCGTCGGTGTCCCGTGCGGCGCTCCTGCCATTGAGACGGTGAAAGTGCCACTCCCGCGCGACGCGTGTCCGCTCAGTCGCGTCGCCGTCGACGGCGACGACAGGCGTCCGTCGGCTCGTCGGAGTCGACGGAAGCGCAGCGGCGCGCCTGCGCTCAGCTGTGGGATCGTGCGGTACCGCCCGCAGCTCCAGCTTCGATAGCGGACCGTCAAGGTCTACCGGTGTCGGCTGCACAGAGCTCAACTGAGCTTGCTCGCCACATTGCTGGACCTAGACGCGGCATACGACTGGTCACAGTCGCTGCCGTCTGGTGAATTGTGCCAGGGGAGTGGTTTGCGGCCGTTGCAAGTCTGCGACGGTTCCGGGACCGACGGGCAGAAATGCCGTCAGGGTCGGGGCTCGGTCTGGCCATCCACCGACGCGGAACAGATCCGGATCCACCGGATCCACCGGATCCGGATCCACCGGATGTCCATGCGGATCGACGGCAGCCGCCGGACGCCTCTGCCGACGGCGCACGCTGCGTGCACGTGTGTGACGAGGGCACGTGTCTGCTGCACGGTGAGTGACGGCTGACGAGCCACAAATGTCCTGGTGGTGTACTGAGGCATACCCCGGACTATAAGGACGCACTCCTCGGGGTGTACTGAGACACACCCTGGGGTGTGAGGACGCACTCCCTGTGGTGTACAGAGGAATATCTCTGGGACGCACTCCCCGGAGTGTACTGAGACATACCCCGGGGAATAAGGACGCAAACCATGGGGTGTGAGGACGCACTCCATGGAGTGTCCTGAGGAACACCCCGGGGAATAAGGACGCACTCTCCGGGGTGTGGGGTCGTACACCCCGGAGTGTGAGGACGCACTCCTCGGGGGTGAGGACGTACACCCTGGGGTGTGAGGACGTACACACTGGGGTGTGAGGACGCACTCCTCGGGGGTGAGGACGTACACCCTGGAGTGTGAGGACACACTTCTCGGGGGTGAGGACGTACACCCTTGGGTGTGAGGACGTACACACTGGGGTGCGAGGACATATTCTCTGGGAGTGTGAGGACGCACTCTCTGGGGTGTACTGAGGCACATCCCGGTGAATAATGATGCACTCCCTGGGGTGCGAGGACGTACACCCTGGGGTATTGACAAAAATGGGCATAGCTCATCGAGCAGGTGTGGAGAGGAAAGGAACGTCCATACGCCACTGTTTGCAAGCAATGCAAGTGAAAACAATTACCCAGCACCCGTCGCTGTGACACTTGTGACAGTGCAACGTTTACGTGTTCGAAACAAGCGTACGTGCGTTCCAGTTGAGCTAGGAATGTTGACCTCATGTCAAGAAGCAACATGAGAGCACGGGAACATTTTTCTGCATGGGTTTTCAGCACTATAATGAGAGTCTTGAACGTGACAGAAAATCCGTCATAGGCACCTGCGTGATGACACCCCGTCATTGTGCACCGCGTCACCGTGCGTCATCCCGTCAACATAGAAAGCATGGTGCTGATCTGGAAGCGATGTGAAGGAATTCCTTCGCGACAGAGTCCGTCTTCTCACCTTCACGTAAAACCTTCATGAATTTGGAGGGTAGCACAAAAGCACAATGATTAGGCACATCGCGCGCCCTTGATGTTTCACGGTGACCGTGATGTCCTCAAGGAATCCTCAACGACTGATGATGTGGACAATGATGATGAGGACAAGTAATACATCGCTGTTCACGCATGGCGACGCAAGGCTTACAGCGCAATCGGTAGCACAAATGTGTCTGTGCCAACACATGTCTGTGCCAACACGTGTTGTGCCAACACGTGTCTGTGCCAACACGTGTCTGTGCCAACACGTGTCTGTGCCAACACGTGTCTGTGCCAACACGTGTCTGTGCCAACACGTGTCTGTGCCAACACGTGTCTGTGCCAACACATGTCTGTGCCAACACGTGTCTGTGCCAACACGTGTCTGTGCCAACACGTGTCTGTGCCAACACATGTCTGTGCCAACACGTGTCGGCCAACACATGTCTGTGCCAACACGTGTATGTGCCAACACATGTCTGGCCAACACGTGTTGTGCCAACACATGTCTGTACCAACACGTGTTGTGCCAACACATGTCTGTGCCAACACATGTCTGTGCCAACACGTGTCTGTGCCAACACGTGTCTGTGCCAACACGTGTCTGTGCCAACACATATCTGTGCCAACACGTGTCTGTGCCAACACATGTCTGTGCCAACACGTGTTGTGCCAACACATGTCTGCACCAACACAGTGTCTGTGCCAACACGTTCCAGTACCTGTGGATGTCAGGGTGAACGCGTTGAGCAACGCGTGCGGGGCCAGACGTGGTTAGTCACATTGGTAGGGTTGGCTTGGCACGGCCACGTGGGCACACAGACCGCATGCAAATTGACCGTGTCTCATGGACGGTTGTAAGTACATTCCCACCGACACAGCGTTCGACTTGCACCGTGACTCATTCAATGTTGCATGCAAGCATGGTGGTATGCTGCAGTCTGCTCGTACAGGCTGCAGACTTTATCCTTTGGAGTGGAATGTTGCCTTAAATGCAATCACAAATTAGAAAAGCACGTATTTTGTCCATTGGCGCAGCTATCGGCATTTCGAATTATAAAGTCATAAAAGTCATAAAGTATTAAGGCTTAAAAAAAGCCAAACGGGCCCATTTTGGTTTAAATATAAAAAAAAAAAAAAAAAAGTGCATTGTCGGAATATCACTGCTTTTGAATTATTTATCATAGCGCAATGCCACGAATTTTGGGTCGGGGGGGGGGGGGGAGTGGGGTCGAACGGGCCGCGGCTCGGTTTTGAAGGTTGAAAATGCAGAGCGGGTACCACGGTCAGATGATGTGGATCTGGAAGCGCTGACCATAAGCTGGAGGAACAACCGAGTGGGACATTTCTAGTTAACTATCCATGAGCGAGGCTTCCTGGTCGCAGACGGGTAGTCGTCTTTCCTGCTTCTCTCTGGTATGTACTTGTTTTGTGGCATTCATATGCCACGCTCTTTGTGTGGCACGGGCCGCACGTTCGCGGGCGTTTGTTGCTCACGTTCTGCTATTTTGTGTGGCACGCACCACACGCACTCTTCCTACATACAACATGTTGCGGCTGCGTGTCGTTCGGACTCAATTACTTTTTTTTCGTTACCTCTATGTGTTTCGGCAGTGTTCCTCACCGAATCCCGTGCGGTACTTGACAGACTGGAAACAGGGGTGTCCATCATTGCCTACTATCTGGTGTTAGCAAAATATCCTGCATTACTTCTTCAGTCAAATCAGGTTATGTTATGTTATGCTATGTTATGCTTTGTTGGGTTGAAAATTAGCGTTTTGAAGTTGCAAAATAATGACATCCTCCCAATGCCTACCTCTGTGGCTCAATGAGAGCTTCAGGAATCTATTTCAGCTTGCTATGTGATAGTGGCGGGCCGACTTGGTTTATAATATGCTCAAGTAGATTGGTCTAGGTCACGGAATCTGCCTAGGTAGGCCCTGTATTTCAACTGTGGGCCTTCAGTAGGCACATGTAAGTTGTTACACAACGGTACCAAACCCCCAATCCGATTTGATTCGGCTCAATTGAAATTACAGCACCCCACATAAACCACATATGACGCATTATTGAGACATGACCAACCATCTTGTGAATGTGTCTTAGGTACTTCCACTTTGTACAGGAAGCCCACGAAATTAGCCATGTAAGTCCATGCTCCGCTGACCTACTGCGAGACAACGCCAACCGTCCGCACACCCTACGGTATTTCTATAATATCCGTCACGGCAACAACGTGTGCTAACAAAGACGTGACGTCATCGCTTTGGTGGCCACTGGCCAACACGGCAGCCGTTGTTGGCAGCAGCGGAGGGGCGAATGATCCAGAGGGCTTGTGTGCGGTATCTAAGAATGGGTATGCGATAGAAATACTATGCTTGGAGTCAGCAAAACTACGGAGATTCAACTACATTACGGCAATCGACATCCAGCCCGCAGCGGTCGGGCCGGCTGATGAAGATTAGGACTGCGCACCGCCAGGTGGCGGGTAAGTACCGGGATGGCAGAGCAGGAGGAAGTGCGACCAACGCGTTCTGCCGCTCCTACCCAGTCTACATCGGCGGCGGTAATTCGAGTTTCTACCCTAAACAGCGCAGCGTTCGCCGTTCCGTGAAAACGCTTGTCAAACTGCGAATGCTGAAATCCTTTCTTGAAGAAGGGTTCAGGCAATGGGAACGGATTTACTTTGGAGTTACGCCAAGCACAAAAAACGTGACACATCTCCGTGTCGCGTTTTTTGTATTATTTCCGTAAGTTCCTACTTCCTTATGGACAAGAAAAATGATTGGAGGGCAGGTGAAGTTCAAGTGATGCTCGGGCTGGTGCGAGATCACCAATTATTTCGTGCTACCGACGGCTAGTAACATCTCAATGCACACGTGATTTGGTGTTGAGAGCTGAATTCGAATTAGGATGAACATTAAAATTTGAAAGGCCTCCCCATATTCAGAAATGCAGCAATAATCAATTGTATTTAAACTTTGAAAGTCGTCCCATTAGCCATAAAGCAACAGTTAACTAATCCAGCTGTGGTAATTTTTAGGGAAGCTGGCGTTGGAAGCTAATACGATTATATCAAAGGTAACTATTGGCCTCTTGAGTTCTTGAGGTGCCAAACAACATGCTTTTTCATCAGAAATGATGTTATGTGCCTACCATAGTTGAAAGTTGAAATATATTTTGATCAACCACGCGTGCTTTCCAGCAACACAGTATATGACCGGCATTTGAGCAGGTTATATTATGTGACTGCCACATTTTTGCTTAATGGCAGCATGGTAGAATATCTGTAGATTGGCATTTTAAGTCATTCACAGCATTTGAGGAACAAAAGTTTGAATACCACATATATCCACTGCAAGTACTTATTTTGCAGTTGGCAAACAATGGCTTCTGTCGCTGTTCTACTTTTGTGGGAGTATGGTGCAAACCTAACCTACCTAGCCTGGTTGGTAGATTCACATCTTAGATTACTAATCAAATTTTGAGACTAAAATCATGTTTATTAATATTTTTAAGAGGATGGACTTCATTTCTAATTTCATGTTTCATTTTTAATTTCATTTCATGTGACTTCATTTCTAATGAAAATGCTTGCATTGCAGTATTTCGGCAGTTGCCATCATTAGTGGATCGTGCTGTTCAAGTGCAATATTTAAGGCTGCTGAGGGGCCGCGGTAGCTCAGTTGGTAGAGTGTCGGACTCTTGATCGCAAGATTGTGGGTTCGAATCTCACAACCGACGGTATTTACTGAGTCCACCCGCGACCAATCGGCGTGAGAGGTTGGCGACGCTGTATAACCTAGCGGTTGAATGCGTCGTAAAAGAACCCAAGGCTCTTCTTTTAAGACTGCCGAAAACCAGCTTTTGGGCGGGGAAGTACATAATGAAGAATAATAAACATGGTATTAAAAAGTACCCTAAACTTGCCTAGTTGGTAAATTCATCTTTTAATTTGCTAGCCAGATTTTCAGCAAGAAAATGTTTGGATACGATGCTCATCAGTGGAGTTTAGATTTCGATCACTGATCAACTGCTTACCTTTCATTTGGCGAGCAAAATAATACCAACACAAAAATGGCTTTTGGTACGGTAATATTCACTTAAGAATTTAACAAAATATAACATATCGTAGGTATTATTGCATACAGGAGACTGGCCCGGCATCATCTCAATAATTCGTTTATCTAAGCTGCTCATGAGTACCTTGTGCAACACTTGAATATTACAACAGAACGGGACCTGAAAAATGTTTCGTGTATTAATTTTCACCTCTTCGCCTGTTACCGCCTGACATACAACACAACCTTCAATGATTTCAGCATGTCTGAAATACGCCACATTTAGCAAAAGACGGCCAAATGTGACCTTCGCACCTTCAGACCTTCAGACCTTCAAATTTCTATCGCGTTTCCGTAAACGGATAAACGGATTCCTAAAACCGACAATTTTTTCTTCTTCTAAAACCGACAATCCCATGTAATCGTCCCGAACGAACTGGGCTAAGCGCTTCGAGTGACCTCATTCAGCTTCGAATTTACTTCCGGGTGCCGATGTAAGTCGAGTAACTGAAATGGCGTGGCATCGACACAGCAGGGTGGCGTCGATCCTCCGTCTATTTTGGACTACGACGTCGCTGGTCGATACGTATCTGGCTGGTGTCTGCGGACTCCGAACCGCCAACAACCCAAGCCTCGGATAGCCGAGGCCAGTCAGGCCTCTGGCCCTGGCTCTTTTTCTCTCCTTCCTCCCTCGCTTACTACCTGCACTACTCCTCGCTTACTACCTGATGTACTACCCTACCTGCGCCCCTCCTCCCTACGTCTCTCCCCCTCTACCTTTCTCTACCTTTCTCTTTCTGTCTCTTCCTCTTTCTGTCTCTTCCTCTTTCTGTCTCTTCCTCTTTCTGTCTCTTCCTCTTTCTCTTTCTGTCTCTTCCTCTTTCTGTCTCTTCCTCTTTCTGTCTCTTCCCCTTTCTGTATAGTGTGTAGGTATGCATATGCTAGTAGCGGCACCAGAGGTCAAAATAATATGATATTTCAGACACAGTATAAGAGGCACTTCCAAACACGTCGCCATGACATGTTTCTATGGTAGACATGTCGCCATGACATGTTTCTATGGTAGACATGTCGCCATGACATGTTTCTATGGTAGACATGTCGCCATGACATGTTTCTATGGTAGACATGTCGCCATGACATGTTTCTATGGTAGACATGTCGCCATGACATGTTTCTATGGTAGACATGTCGCCATGACATGTTTCTATGGTAGACATGTCGCCATGACATGTTTCTATGGTAGACATGTCGCCATGACATGTTTCTATGGTAGACAGTGCAGTAGCTATGGGGAGGGGGAGGGGGAGGTATGCAGTTGAGACGGCCAGCAGGAACTGCTCAAGCATGTTAGCTGGTGGCTGTGGCACCCTCCCCAGTATTGACCGCGCCCCATCCCCAGGCAAGTCGCACTCACTATTGCTTAGCCCTAAGAGCCGTTATTGAGGCACAATGACCGCAAACTCCACTGCACGCAAACCCAGTGGGGTCTTGATGCAACCTCTGACCAAAGCACGCACCCCTTTCCCTGTTGCACTCACCGATATCGCTCCAAGTGCCGCTCCGTTATCAGTCGCGGCGGAGAAGTAATGGCGACACGCATTATAAGTTCTGTATACCTAGCACAGTGACAGCGCTCGCTTGCTTCCTAGGATCACTCAGCCAATCCGCAGGGATCTGGCAGGTTTTCTGCCTTTGCTGCTTTTATCTTATTTAAATGCATTAGTACCCACTAGTCAATGATTCTGCAAATTAAGCCTGATAATTCATACGCCCAGTTTCGCCAAAGTGCTGGAAGGACTCATTTCAAAGTTCAAAGATAGCATGCATCGATGGAAAATGGTATGTTTTTAATTGCTTTGCCGAAAGTACATAACCTATGACATGTTTTGTGGATGCAAAAATGAACATTTAATTGAGCATTAGGGTGAGCAAATGTCACTCGATCATGGGCCTATTTCGGTGCCATGAGTCGGTACCATTGTGAAGTTAATCGACGTTAAAACACATGTAAGTTTTCAAATAGACATAATTGCAAAATCATAGCGATGGACAGAAACATCCGACGGCTTCTGCTTTCAGCGTAACTGCTGCTTCGCCAGAACAACAGCATCGGCAGGCGCGAACAGGACAAACACGACCTTTAAAAAGGCTGAAAACGATACTTAGGGGAAAACGGATGTGGGTTTTCTTTGCTGAATCGAAAGCTTAGATTTCAGGGCATGTTTTGAGAGAATCCAAAGTGAGATTCTAGTGTGATATCGGGGTAAAATGGTCACGTGATCAAATCAATGTTTTGGTGGGATTAAAAAAAAAAACATGGCGCCATTGAGTGCCTCAGTCATGCATGCCTGCGGTGCAATCGCAGCATTTGTCCGCATCAGCTGTGCCACTGTTACCAGCACTACCACTGTACTAGCTGTACCACTGTTACCAGCCTTACCATTGCACCAGTCACCAGTTCCACCATTGTACGAGATGTACGACTGCTACCGGCACTACCACTGTACTAATTGCACCACTGATGCCAGCCCTACTACTGTACCAGCTGTGCCACTGTTACCGGCCCTACCACTGTACCAGATGTACCACTGTTACCGGCCCTACCACTGCACCAGATGTACCACTGTTGCCAGCCCTACCACTGTTACCGGCCTACCACTGTACCAGCTCTACCACTGTTACCGGCCCTACCACTGTACCAGATGTACCACTGTTACCGGCCCTACCACTGTACCAGATGTACCACTGTTACCGGCCCTATCGAATATGCCGACCAACGGCGACAGCTCTGGGAGCTGCGGCGGCTTTTTATCTGGTGCGGACAGCTGTCTGGTGCGGACAGCTGTCTGGTGCGGACAGCTGTCTGGTGCGGACAGCTGTCTGGTGCGGACAGCTATCTGGTGCGGACAGCTGTCTGGTGCGGACAGCTGTCTGGTGCGGACAGCTATCTGGTGCGGACAGCTGTCAGATGACGTGAACAGAAATGTTTGCCACAACATTTGAGTCTGCCCAGAGGGTATATGCTATAGATAGTGGTAGATGCACCAACAATATTCGATGTGTGGGTGAGCGGCTTGCTGTTCTCATCTCGAGTATTTTGTCTTTCCGTAGCTTCCGTAGTGTCTCCGGACAGTCCTTTAGAGTGTTATTGGGGGCTTCTACTAGCCCAGTGCTGTACTGGTCAGGATTCTGCATGGTCCGGACGTGTAGCAAGAAGTGGTTAGGACATAACCCGAACAACCTCCAATGCTTCAAGTTTTGTCAAGCCAAGCCATAACACACCCGTACTCGCTTCTTCTGCAATAACTGCTAATTCTTCAAGTCTTCACTCGAGTAAGAGTGAGTGAAGAGAACAGGTGACATGACAACCACCACCAGCCAGAGCTGACTGTGAGTGTCTTTAGTGTGACATTTGAGCATACTTTCAAACCACCGGTCGGCCATTTCTGAAGGCAATGTGTAGCTGAGGTAGCTGAGGCGGCTTTTCTTTCGATGGCCCTGCATTCCGTGGGAAACCGGTCGGTCCGCGGGGCCTCTGACACGGTGTTTTGCCTGCCATTGGCTGCTCCGCATCGCAGTGCAATACGTAAAAGTTTATTCTGTGCCCTGCTGCTACAACATGTTTAACAAAAATAGATTCCATGTTTCGGACGCTGGCCTAATTATAACACTGTTTCTGAGTGCCTCCAGCTACTTACTGTATCACCATTAACCACAGCACATCTGCCAGGTGTCTCCAGCTACATGCTATATAACCATTAACCACAGCACATCTGCCAGGTGTCTCCAGCTACATGCTATATAACCATTAACCATAGCACGTCTGCCAGGTGTCTCCAGCTACATGCGATATAACCATTAACCACAGCACATCTGCCAGGTGTCTCCAGCTACATGTTATATAACCATTAACCATAGCACGTCTGCCAGGTGTCTCCAGCTACGTGCTATATAACCATTAACCATAGCACGTCTGCCAGGTGCCTCGAGCTACATCCTATATAACCATTAACCATAGCACGTCTGCCAGGTGTCTCCAGCTACCTACCATATCACCATTAACCACAGCACATCTGCCAGGTGTCTCCAGCTACGTGCTATATAACCATTAACCATAGCACGTCTGCCAGGTGTCTCCAGCTACATGTTATATAACCATTAACCACAGCACGTCTGCCAGGTGTCTCTAGCTCCATGCTATATAACCATTAACCACAGCACGTCTGCCAGGTGTCTCCAGCTACTCCTGTATAACCACTCACCGTGGCTTCACCATTAACACCGCGGCAGCATTTCCATCGGCGTCTCCAGCTACGTGCGATATATAACGGCAGCTGCATTTGCCGTGTTCCGGTGCGCGGTAACCACTGCAGCAGACGGCCCCGCTACATGCTATTAACCATTAACCACAGCCGTCTGCCACGTGCCACGTGCACCATTGGCCGTGTATAACCGTGGTCCACTGCACTGCCAGACGGCTCCCGCTGCTATTAACCTTAACCACAACACCGCTGCCACGTGCCACGTGCACCATTCGCCGTGTTGGTGCGCGGTCCACTGCAGCAGACGGCCCCGTTTTCGATCGGCCGTCTGCACGTGCGAAACGTGCAGCTCATTCGCCGTGTTGGTGCGCGGTCCACTGCAGCAGACGGCCCCGCTGCAGCCCCACCGCTGCACGTGCCACGTGCACCATTCGCCGTGTTGGTGCGCGGTCCACTGCAGCAGACGGCCCCGCTGCAGCCCCACCACTGCACGTGCCACGTGCACCATTCCTGCGCCGTGCACGTCCCGGTCGACTTCCTATCAGAGCGACCGGCTGCCGAGGAATTTGTGGAACGCCTTCCCAGCATTTATGGCGTGTCACGCTTGAAATCTTCAACCGGCGTGTGAAAGCGATGTTCTGTCGGACGTCGAGTGGCTCCGTGGCGAACAATCCTACGGCGTGGCACAAAGATAGTGTGCATGTCGACAAATGTTACGCTCGTGCTTGGCTCGTGCTTGGAGCATGGTGCTTGGTGACGGAGCTGAACAACATTTTAACCCACGCAGAACCGGGAGGGGAGGGGCCATTATTTATGCTGATGTTCCTCTGAGTTAACACCTGCACTACTCATACTATCCCCTTGAAATTTGGCATGCTTTCCATCACGTGCTTTGCGCACATTGTGTAAAAATTGCGGTATAGGATCTTGGCCCTCGCCGAACGATGGGGACGAGTGGCTGCCACCCCAGTTATTTTTTAGCCATAGATTACCAACAACTTGAGATACCGCTCTGAAATTTGGCGTATCTGATGATACATCGTTTGTGCATATTTAGAGCCCAAAACAAATCCGGCCCATGTCAGGTCAAGTAGATTGACGTCACTCATGAGGGCATTTCAGGCGAATTATTACTGAAACAGCGATGCTGTTGAGCATGTCAGCATTAGTAAATCATCTCATCATTCTGTGCAAACGGATGCTTGATTATTGAAATATAACCAGGTGAATCTCTTACCTCTTCCACTTGACATAAAGCCTTTGGCCTTTTTAGGGTCACATATGGCCCTTGAGCCCGTAGCGTGTAGCGCCATTACGCATAGGGAAGGTGGCATACCGGGTCAAAGCGTTGATAACATTTCCAAAGGTTTCTTGAAAACTGCCATGTATCGCTTTTTCTAGAGTAAAAATGGCTGCTAACTCCGAATTTCATACCCAAAATCCCTCTCGGGTGGCCCAGAACAACGTTTTCCGAGGTCATCGTAGGTCAATGCACGTGGATGATCTGGATATTTAGATGACAGTGGTTTGAGCCTCTTACCACATGGATTTGAGCTTAACTTCCGCTGTTATCCGTGAGCCATTTGAACTGTTGCTTGAACGCATTTATTTCGCTAAATGTTTAAAGCCAGGTCAGGGGTGTGTTTGGCCTGACCTCGGGCTTTATCTATGCATCGATCATGATACGCGGTATAAGAACTGAGGTCATGTCCAGATCTGATCATGATGTACGGCATAGGAACTGACAGGTCATGTCTAATGGATCTGATCATGATGTACGCCATAGGAACTGACAGGTCATGTCCAATGGATCTGATCATGACGTACGGCATATGAACTGATATGCCCTTGACAGAGGGAGATAGCGAAGTGCTCTCCTCAGGCGGGGGTTATGACAGCGGGGCTAGGTTCAACGTGTGGTGAGTGATTTATAAGTTTTAGGTCACATGAAGGTCTAAACCACAAAAAAAATTCCTTGCGCATAACCTTCTTACCAATCAATATTTTGTAAACTCCGGCATACGCGTTGTAGTTACTTGCGTCCTATAGAAGCGAGCCATATTTGAAGTCAGTATTAGATCAGGCTACTGAGATATGGTCTGTAACATCCTGAAGATTCATATATTCAAGGTACTGGAGGTTAGAATATGGTCTATTGAGAAGTAATTGTGGCAAAACCGGGGTATTTTTGCACGCGAGTTCATGTTTCATGTGGATGTGATCCAGAAATTTAATTCGAAAATGCGAAGTTTGTGTCGATTATTTTGGCCTGGAAACGTTGTGCAATATATCATAATGTCTGAATTTATCCTCGAAAATTGTCAAAGAGGATTTAAAACATAGCTTTTTGCGCTAATTAAGTCCAAGGTTGCAGCTGCATCATGCCGTTTACCGCCCATCTGTCTTGCTCAGAACAAAGGATAGCGGGGGATTAATCACCTCTCACCGCGAAGGGTAGACAATTCGTCCGCACTGCGATGACTAACAGCCAGCAAATGACAACAGGTGGTAAAGCAACGTGGTCTCGACACCACTGGAGGGTGCTGATCTGGTCCCCGTATTGATGGAGGGCATTGGTTTGATCTTGGTGGCATAACGTGGAGCCTTCAGGTCTGATGCAGAGGTCAGTGCAAGCGAGTGGCTGCTAGCTGATGAGTCGCAGATGAAGCAGTGTTGCAGACGATCAGATCCAGAGACGCGCTGTTAGCTGATGAGCCGCAAATGAAGCAGTGTTGCAGACGATCAGATCCAGAGACGCGCTGTTAGCTGATGAGCCACAGATGAAGCAGTGTTGCAGACGATCAGATCCAGAGACGCGAGTGACTGAGGACTCTCAATATCATGAACCTATAGCTCACGGCGTGGCCCCGACAATGTCCTCAGTGTTCAGGCCTGGCCAGGGCTGTAGCAGCCCGTCGGACGGGTAGGATCTCTGTCGCAGCTTGACCAGGGCTGTAGCAGCCCGTCGGACAGGTAGGATCTCTGCCGCAGCTTGACCAGGGCTGTAGCAGCCCATCGGACGGGTTGGATATCTGCCGCAGCTTGACCAGGGCTGTAACAGCCCGTCGGACGGGTAGGATCTCTGTCGCAGCTTGACCAGGGCTGTAGCAGCCGTCGGACGGGTAGTATCTCTGTCGCAGCTTGACCAGGGCTGTCGCAGCCCATCGGACGGGTAGGATCTCTGCCGCAGCTTGACCAGGGCTGTAGCAGCCCATCGGACGGGTAGGATCTCTGCCGCAGCTTGACCAGGGCTGTAGCAGCCCGTCGGACGGGTAGTATCTCTGTCGCAGCTTGACCAGGGCTGTAGCAGCCCGTCGGACAGGTAGGATCTCTGCCGCAGCTTGACCAGGGCTGTAGCAGCCCGTCGGACGGGTAGGATCTCTGTCGCAGCTTGACCAGGGCTGTAGCAGCCGTCGGACAGGTAGGATCTCTGCCGCAGCTTGACCAGGGCTGTAGCAGCCCATCGGACGGGTTGGATATCTGCCGCAGCTTGACCAGGGCTGTAACAGCCCGGGTAAAGCCGTCGGACGGGTGATTCTGTCGCAGTTGACCAGGCTGTGCAGCCCATCGGACGGGTAGATCTCTGTAGGGACAGGGCTGTGCCCTCGGACGGTAGGATCTCTGCCGAGCTTGACCAGGGCTGTGAGCCCATCGGACGGGTAGGATCTCGCCGCAGCTTGACCAGGGCTGTAGCAGCCCGTCGGACGGGTAGTATCTCTGCCGCAGCTTGACCAGGGCTGTAGCAGCCCGTCGGACAGGTAGGATCTCTGCCGCAGTTTGACCAGGGCTGTAGCAGCCCGTCGGACGGGTACTATCTCTGTCGCAGCTTGACCAGGGCTGTAGCAGCCCGTCGGACAGGTAGGATCTCTGCCGCAGTTTGACCAGGGCTGTAGCAGCCCGTCGGACAGGTAGGATCTCTGCCGCAGCTTGACCAGGGCTGTAGCAGCCCGTCGGACGGGTAGGATCTCTGCCGCAGCTTGACTAGGGCTGTAGCAGCCCATCGGACGAGTAGGATATCTGCCACAGCTTGACCAGGGCTGTAACAGCCCGTCGGACAGGTAGGATCTCTGCCGCAGCTTGACCAGGGCTGTAGCAGCCCTGGTCTGTGGTTGAATGCGTCGTAAAATAACCCAAGGTTCTTCTTCTCAGGATGTTCCCCGAAACTTTCAGGATTGTAGCCTTTGTTCTATGCCGCTTCTTGTAAAACGACCTAAAATGGCCTCGAACCTCAATGCTTTCAGAACATTCTCAGAAGATTTTCAGAATTTTCAGACGGACATTCACACCTTTTAACATTCTCAGAAGAACATTCTCATTCTTAGAATTCTCAGAATCTACGCCCGTGCTTATGGACACACCTACATGCCGGTATCAGGGAACGAAAATAACCTTGTCAGTTAGTTAAATATTTGGGCTTTAGGGCGCTTGGACCCAAAATGACTTCAGGCTCAGCTCTTACCAATTGCAACAGTATTTCTGCACCTACACCTCCGCGCAAGACGCTCCACGAACCCGAGCCGGACCGCTCAACTGCCAGCCACGCTGTCCTTGCAAAGTGAGCGGCGATTTAAGCCGATGAGGGGCTGACGGCCTAGCCCAGTATCAACAGACCGCATTAGGCGATACCTCCACCAGCACTGCAACGCGATGAGGTGACCTTGGCGTGGTGCCCAGTAGGTGCAGCGAAGCTCCACTTCCGGCGCTCGCGCAACCAACAGCCCGTGGACGAGTGATGGATGCACGAGTAACACAGCTCGTCAATAAACCTCGTAGCAAGCAAGTCGACTCCCACGATCGTGACGGGCACCTGAGAATAACGCCGCAGGCATCGGTGAATGTGGCAATTCTGACGTGCACATGAGAATAACGCCGCAGGCCTCGGTGAATGTGGCAATTCTTAAGTACACATGAGAATAACGCCGCAGGCCTCGGTGAATGTGGGGGTTTCTTGCTTTTGGCGCTGTGTTTGTGTTGGTAAGGTTGCTTGGGATGGTATTAATTGCGAGTGAGTGGGTGAATGAATGAGTGAGTGAGTGAGTGAGTGAGTGAGTGAGTGAGTGAGTGAGTGAGTGAGTGAGTGAGTGAGTGAGTGAGTGAGTGAGTGAGTGAGTGAGTGAGTGAGTGAGTGAGTGAGTGAGTGAGTGCTTGTCATGTACTTCCACGACACGTTTTGGTGCGATACAACACTTCATCCATGCTCATTATGTTAGGTAGTCAATACAAAATTGCATGCCTTACTTCATTGCACAGTATTGGAAAGTACAAACGAGAATATGTCAGCAGGTGTTGAGGCACACACAGGTGTATTGAGGAAAGTAGGGATTGGCCAGCAACTTGATCTTCGACTGTGATCACAAAAGGTGATGCAGTTGCAGCCATCTTGATGAAAAATAACGTTACAGTCACGGATCCGCATATGCAATACATATTTTAAGCATGCATTAATGAACCGGTCGGAGCGCACTAAGAACACGAAGTTCTTGGCTTCGCATTCATGTAAAGCATATTACATTTTATTGCTCTAGCACTAATATCGGCAGCAGGAATGTATGCCATGGACCGGACCAACAGAACCATCTGCCTGCTGAGCAGCAAGGAAAGGGCGATGACGTCACTTGGAGCACTTCGGGCCGAAACCAAACGAAAGTTGAACCTCATCGGCCATCAGAACAGGAAGGATGGCGTGTGTGTTTGGTTGGTGATACGACGCGATGAATGCTTTGGTCACTTAGCGTCGCCAATGTCGTACATCGATTGATCGCGGGCGATAAGTAACGACAGGTAGGACTCAAATATCTACAGCCTTCCGGCTGGGCGACCGGCGCCCCACGCTTAGGCTTCTGACACGCACTTCACCCGTGTGTATGTACCTGCCCACGGGGACAACAATCATCCAAAGGGGATCGATGACTGCCTTTGAGTGCAGTGTCCAGAACTGTCGACGGGAAGAGGCTGGCTGGTCTTCAGCAAAACGTGGGATAATCTGGCCGAATTCGCTACCGAAAGTGGAGCACAGAGGGCTGGCCTGCGATGGTGACCAAGGTCGGCGCTGAGGGTGTCAAAATGCACTACACAAGGTGTTCTGTCGGCCGCGTTCGCAGTGGGGTGGTTCACCCTACCAACAGTACGATCCACCACCAGACACGCAGCCAAGGACGTACTCCGTTCTCTTCACTGGTGACAAATGCGATTTCGTTCATGCCGATCTCCATAATCCCAACTACAGAAGCTCGGGATTCTCACAGTCCCGAACTACAGAGGCTTCATACTCACCAAGTACAGAAGCTCGAAATTTTCATTTTTCCGAACTACAGAAGCTTCAGAACCTTCAGGTGTGATCTTCCTCGAAGGATGTTTTGATAAACATGATAAAAATAGACAATTGAAGAAAATATCAGTGGTGCCTCGGTCTGGTATAATCAGTCGGACTTCGGTCTGGCATAATCAGTCGGGCCTCGGTCTGGTTTAATCAGTCGGGCCTCGGTTTGGTATAATCTGTCAGGCTTCGGTCTGGTATAATCAGTCGAGCCTCGGTCAGGTATAATCAGTCAGGTCTCGGTCTGGTATAACCCTTATTGGATGCCGCATCTGTTTTAAATAGTGGAATGGGCGCTGTATAACCAACGCAGTCGATGCGCCCCTAAGCCTAAATAACTAACTTAAATACACGGAAATAAAAAGGGAGCGTGATTCATCGACCGCACCACTAGGTTTTCCACAGAGAAGTTCACTGATCTGTACGCTGTGATTGTGAAGACCTCTCACGCTCTGGCATTTCCAGCTGGGGTAGTGTGTTCCAGTCCCAAATTCGTCACCTGACAAGCTTGTGCTGGATGCCTGACTGGAGCATCTTAACGTCAGTAAAATCCGCTGAATTACTGACTAGAAGGTGCCCAGAGCAAATATCCAGGACGGCACCACTGACCTGACCGACGCCGAGCACATTGGATCTGTCAGTGAGCGCAGGCTCAGCCCCAGATCACATAATTCGAAATATGTTGGAAGTGTTTTGGATCACGGGCTGTATTGACGATGCTCATGGCGGGTACTTGGGTCAGAGGGAACACCAGCATGCCTTATGTCGCGGGATTCTATTGACACGGGTGCTTATTGGCGCGGATGCTTAATGACGCAAGAGCCTACTAGGTGATAAGGATAAGGATAAGGAGGGTTGGGGGCGTAATTTTCACTTCCCAATATTCTCGAACCGTTAAGTGGTACTAATACTAACGACCACTGAATTAGTACTTTAACGCCACTAACCACCATTAAAACGCGCGTGTTCTGCTTCTGTCAGTTGAAATCCAATGTTTTCGGCAAATTATGCCTCAGGCGAAGGCGGATGCAGGCGGTCGTCTTGGGAGGCGTTTTTTTCGACATGCCACTAAGCTCATCCAAGCCCAAGTAAGGAAAACCTTGGACACTTTGGGAAAGCATAAGCACCTTGGGCTCCTTGGGCAAGCATAATCACCTTGGGCTCCCTGGGCAAGTATAAGCACCGTGGGCTCCTTGGGCAAGCATACACACATTGGGCCCCTTGGGCAAGCATAAGCACCTTGGGCTCCTTGGGCAAGCATAAGCACCTTGGGTTCCTTGGGTACCATAAGCACCTTGGGCTCTTTGAGCAAGCATAAGCTCCTTGTGCTCTTTGGGCAAGCATAAAAGCCTTGGGCTCCTTTAGCAAGCATAATCACCTTGGGAACTTTGGGCAAGCATAAAACCCTTGAGCTTCTTTAGCAAGCATAAACACCTTAGGCCTTTGGGCAAGCATAAGCTCCTCGGGCTCTTTGGGCAAGCATAAGCACCTTGGGCTCCCTGGGCTCCTTGGGCAAGCATGAGCACCTTGGGCTCTTTTGTGGGGCATTCGTTCGCCAGTCCATGTAACATCACCAACTTCTCACGCCAATTGGTCGGTAAAGCAGGACTTGATAATCAGGCCGGTTGTGGGATTCGAATCTACGATCCTACGATTAAGAGTCCATTGCCCTACCGATGTTGGAGAGCAAGTAGAGGTGTTCTCTGGCGGCCTGAGGGCAGATCGAATGGTGGGACCCGTGGCTCTCACCGGAAGTGGACGGCCGGTGGTGGCCCAGATGTATGCCATCGCCAGCCATTAGCCACTGGCCATCAGTTTCAATTGTCTGACGTGCCGGTGTCATCTGGTTCGCTGACAAGCTGACCTGTGCATGTACATCGGTCCAATGGTTACGCTTCAGCCCAATTGGGGAGGTGGAGGAAATCAATGATTGAGGGGACAGTGGCCCCTTAGCGTACGCAGTGACACCCCGATACAGGGTTACAGTCTCTACGCATATGCCATGAAGCAGTACTAGATATTGTCTGATGTGTTGGTATTGCGACTGCTCTTCTGAATAATACATGCAAAATACATGTGCTGTAGATTACAGGACAACTGATCAACCTACGAACCTACATGCGGTAGTATGCAAAGAAGACACATGTCTAGAAGCATACTTCACAGTCGTGCGCATTCGGCGTCCTTCAGGTGTCGCCTTGTCGGCCTTGGCAGGTCGGCACCGGGGCATGACCACGTGACTGGAGTCACGCTCTGGTGACGCCAGCGGCGCCAGATGGCGGGAACTCTGAACTGCACGGATACCTGCACCAGACAAGTTGTCAGTCTGCCCTGAGGAATTGTGTCATGTTGCACTGCTGGGTTTGAGGCAGTGCGATGCTCACCTTTTCGGACTTTGGTGGAACAATATCTGGAGGTACGGCCATTGCCAGAGTCCCATGAATTTGGCGTCCGCAGAACGATACCAGTGTTGTTTTAAATTTGTATCGAAGGTGACGCACGACAAGGCTAGACATATTTGAGTTCACTGCGAGCCATTGAAGGTGTCCATAAGCCTGGAATCACCATTGAAAGGGTCTGCAAGCCTGCACTGACAGCACCCCTCGACACCCTTCTCACAAAGTTATCGTTTTACACTCGTCACGAGTCTCCGAGAACGCCACGAGTTCTCACGGTTCTCATTTGAGAACTTGTGGTGCTCGGACGAAGCACTCCAGTGGTCTTCGAATCTGCCAATAGTTCTCAATGCTTGTGAGTGTGGAGTCACCATTGAAGGTGTTCGTAAGCCCAGAGTCACTATTCTGAACAGAGTGCAGTTTAGTAGTATGGATTATCGATTACAACCGCTGGTGAAAAGAGAACATGGGCGGAGGATCACTGGGGATCACGACCAGGACCACAATAGATCACGACCAGGATCACTGTGGAATACGATCAGGATCACTAGGAAATACGATTTGACCCCTCCCCAACCAAATTCCAACTTTGTGACAATTCCCGTGCCACTGTGCGCATGGGAACGGGTATTGTAGAGGCGGAATGAAGGGGGAGGGGGACGGAGGAGGTAGCTCGCCGCAATGTGGGCCACTGACCGGCTGGAATGTGGCTGGTCGGTGCCACGCATATGTTCCGGCAGTCGTCAACTAACCAATGTACATTAGCCGCAGCGAATCAGCGCCGCGGAGGTGGTCTCATCACATTGTCACGTGCGACTGGTTGTATGAAATATGGCGTGAGCCAGCGTCGATTTAGTAGATTTAGTTAGGACAGCTTTAGTATTAGTACCTAGCTGACAGCTGTTCTCTAAGTCCGCCGGCTGATGGTAGGAAGGTGGCACGGGGAGGTGAATGTCTACCTGCATGTGGGTGCATAATGTATCTGCACACACAAACCTATTTTGTGAACCCACAAACTTTCTGCATTCCTCACATAGTTGCGTTACTAATTGTGTAAGCTTTGGCCAGTGACGCAGCCAGAACTTTCTTAAGGGGAGGGACGACGAAAATAATTGGGGAAGTAGCTCACAAGGGGGAGGAGGAAATTATACATAAAATTGTTTCCAGTCAACGCCATATGGTTAATGGTTAAGATGGGACGATATTGGGGATGGGGAGGACCGGAGGGTACGGTACCACCGCTCCGGACATTCCCCGAAGGAGAGCGGAAGGGGAGGAGGCCAGAGCGGTCACTGGCGGCCAGCGTCCGCCAAACGCCACAACCGCCAACGTCTGCACCTGCCCATGTCGACTGTAGCTGCACGCCCGGGAGTGACTCGCTCCAGGGGACGGGGACGGGTCGAGGAATTAACATGGAGGATATTTACTCGGAGGGGGGGCTTCGGTGAAACAATTTATTGTTTAGTGCACTCCAGCGTACTCAAAACACTGCACTACAGCGTACTCTTTTCCCTCTGAATGGTCGACATTCTTGTCTGGCTGAAAAAAATCCGTTCATTGCGGGTGCACTGGTGTTTTCCTGGGGCGTCTCTCCCGGCCGTAGGGGCGTCGCCTTTTCGGGGGCACATGCGCTCAGTGCTCACCCCATTTGCAACCGCTCCTGCCATGGGACGAGGGCGATACTCAGGAACGACAACCCACAGCCTTCAGCAAAGGTCTCCATTCGTCGCTGTCACGTCAGCCCACCTGGTGACGGCGGTGGGGCGGGGATCAGTGTCGCAACTGACGCGAACGCGCCACATTCGGCCGCGATGTGTCATCCAATCAGCTGCCGGCCCAGCTGTCGCGCTTCAGGCTGACCGGCGCCGTAGTTGCCACCGCCGCCGCCAGTTGGCACTGGTGTCGCCTGTCTGCCGGTGCCAGTCAGGCGGTTCTCAGAGCACCTTCCGGTGTTGGGGTGTGGTGTCGTGCGTGGGTGGAGTGGTGCGCTGCTCGGTGGACGGCGATTTAGTGCGTGACAGTCATTGACGTATGATAAACGGCCGCTCATGCGACCTCCACCTGACTAGTGACACCGGTTGGTGATGGCTCGGTGGTCGGATGGTGATGGTGGTGACAATGCTCGTCAGTGCTCGGTGACAGCTTGCGATTTATCTGCGGTGCCTTGCGCTTGATGCGCGTGTACTCAGCGTCAAGAGCCTGGCAGCCTGGCCAGAGACGTGCTCAGTGTACCGCCGACCTGCAGGCGACCTGTGCACGAGATCACACTGAGGTCACCTGAAGCGACCTCGCGTGACACTGCCGATTCGCTCCGACCCGACCCGGCTGAACCAATCCTAGCCCGATTGGGGCACACCCGATCCGAGCTGAGGTGATCTGACCTCACCTGGCCTGATCCAGTCAAATATTACCCTGCCAAACCTCACCCGAACTGAACTGACCCGAAGTCACCTGACCCCAGTCAAACCCTGCCCTACCGAACCCGACCCGACCCGATCTGACCCGACCCGACCCGACCCGACCCGACCCGACCCGACCTGACCGGACCCGACCCGACCTGACCCGACCCGACCCGACCCGACCTGACCCGACCCATCCAAACCCTGCCCAACCTGACCGAACCCAACGTGACATGACCCAAACCTGGTCCGACTCAACCTGAGCTCGCATCGTACCTTGAAGCGCAATCATGTCCAGCACGGCCTCCGACTCGCTGGAGTTCTGCTCCATGGATTACTGGGATTATTTCGTCGAGCTGGAATGTCTCCAGAACTCCAAGGGAAAAGGTATGGACTCAGGCTGCCGTATATTTTTCGAGCCATTTGACAGAGTAGACACACATGCGTTTAGTCCAACTGGGGTGCACATGAGATGTGGCGGGCGATTTGGTCCTTGATAACACATTTCCTTTGCAAGCAGCAGTGGCGTGCCTTGGATTTATGTTACGGGGTGGGGGTGGGGGCACTAGCCCAATTAAAAAACTCCCCGGATTTCAACCAATGTTTTTCAAAGGGACTCTTTAATAGCATAGCTAATGATCAACTTATATTTGCCCTGTGAAGGGGGCCCAATCTACCACCATAGTTTCTGAGTCACAGGATTTCAACCATAACTCCCCCATCCTGTCCGAGTGTTTTCTTTTGGTATTCCTTTACAAGTGACCTCACACTGCTGAAATTACACATGTGCAAATCAATTAAAAGTGTAAATTTGTCAAATTTCATTAATTCCAGTTACGCCCGGTCGCCAAACGCCAACGTTCGTGCAC
>JAOTOM010005000.1:602500-698484 GCA_034440615.1 Ashinkailepas kermadecensis
AATCTGCTAATCGGCGCTGCCCACCCTGTTTTGCCAGTGGGCCGCGGGATTGGGAAACTTCCGAGCGGTGCGAGCGTTGAACCCGGGACCTTTGTATCCCGAGTTCAATGCTCTAACCACTCGGTCATCCCCGCCCCTCAAATGTTCTTGTGCCTTTCGAAGGATGTGCCTCTCGTCGCCCCTCTCAGTGCTGAAGACAGCGAATTGCTGGTTGACGGCTGCGCAGGTAATTTGATTTATTTGCTTGCCTTCTAATAAGCATGCCCGATGTCACTCCGGCAAAGTCAACGCGTAATTACAGGTCACCAGTTCAGTCGTCAGTTACACGATCATCGTATAATTCTGTCGTAATCTTAAGAACAGCTTTGCCTGGAACAGTTGTTAGATGCTGGATGCTTAGCCCTTATATCTGGGCCAAGCAGCTGGGTTTGGTTAGATGCTCTAGCTTAGCCTGGATGAATACGTAGGCGGTCCATTCTTTCGGACATAGTTCTTTGTCTGCGGCCGTAGTATTTGTAAGTTAGCCTGCATACAGAATCTGTTGAAAACCGGACACATGTACGTATGGTGAGCTGGGGTTTCCCCTTGGCGTAAGTACAGGTATGTATGTTGGCGTATGCACATGCACAAAACTATGTTTAGTCTCGCCAAGCTGATGCGGAAGATATTTGCAATGTTGAGATGAAGTTTTTTGACACTGGCTGGATATTCTACATCTGCTCGGCACACACCTGTCCCGTGATGTTCAGTATCCACAATAGGACATCCTGCTGATTTTTCCTGATGCATAATGGTATATTAGCATTGAAGACACGAATCATCATATCAAGCATCGCATTTGCGCGTGCATTCTGCCATTTTCTCTGGGCGGGCGCTATTACAACGCAAGTTCGATTGCATCAGCAAGCATATCTGCTAGGAAGCTGATGATTACACCTTCATTCGCCGTGCTGCAATTACTACGTTCAATGATTGCTTTCTTGCTTGCACAATGCTTGCTTCCTCAGCACAATCTAACGGGAATTCTAGAGGCTTTTTCAACGGCCGTCGTTGTCAGAATTAACGGGGCTCTTCTCAGCGGGTTATGGTGTTTTTTTTCTTCTCAGATTTGGCTTGCTGCACGGGATGGGGCCTGGGTGATCCACTGCAATATTATTAAATTGGGACTGAGCGGAGTGAACCTGAAAGTGCGAACATAATCTGCGCCAGAAGGTTTGGTTCCAGTCACGTAGCCTCCAAACTGGTGATTCCGGCCGTGGCTGCACATCTCGGCGGGTCGGACGTGTAGATCGTGGCGTGTGTCACCAGCCACACAACACGTCACTGCCCGGTCGTGGCTGCACATCTCGGCGGGTCGGACGTGTAGATCGTGGCGCGTGTCACCAGCCACACAACACGTCACTGTAGTGGCGTGTTGTGTGGCTGTCAGCAGCAGGCAATGTACCAACCATATTGTCTGCCTATGAATATTGCAACCCTACACCTTACGCGCTTCTCGTGTTCGAATTAACTCACTGTGCCAAAAGCTCTTATTTTATCCGAGACGACCAGTGCACAGAGCACCTTGTTTTCACAGGCTACCGGAGCAATCTATGAGCAATGCCAAGCATTTCAACCAGAATCACTGGCTTGTCTGTAGGATTTTATGAGTTGTTAAATCCGTAAGCGGACTAATGCTGTTACTACCATTTCACTGTTTGAGTGATAATGTTGCTTGCCTTTCACGGTTTGACTGATGATGTTGCTTACTTTTCACCGTTTGACTGATGATGATGTTGCTTGCATTCCACTATTTGATTGACTACGTTATGGGCGCTGCATGACCAACGCAGTCGATGCGGCCCTAAATTCCAATAACCAGTTCAGATTCCCATGATGATGGCTAGTCCCAGTTCAGGTTCGTTAGTTAGTTATTTGAGCTTCAGGGCGCTTCGACCAGAATTGATCATTCGCGCCAGTTCAGGTTCCCGTGGTGACTAAGTTGTGTACACTGTGGGGACCGGCTGGACTCTTTTCGTCGCTTGAGTGGTTATCTGTGGTAACTAGTCTAGTCATGGTGCCAACCTCTGGGTCAGAGATGTACGGCGGATTCAGAGGGGAGGGCATTGGGGACATATGGCCCTTGTCAGATAACAGCACCCAGTGGTCGGAAAATTGTACTCCATCGAGAAGACCCAACTTCGCCCCACCCCCTGGAATCGCCCAGCCGAAAGCGCCTCTCCGTAATGCTGGGGTGCGCTACGGCCTACCCGGGATATCTTCAGCCGAAGGATTTCTTCTGGAGAAATCGGCACCTTCTGGAAGGTCCCAGCGCCTCCGTAATGCTTGAGTGCGCTACGGACTACCACGGAGGCTCAGGCTCTCCGAAGACTCTATTCTTGTCTTCTCTGCTCTATTCTAGACTATCGAAGCTCAGGCTCTATTCAGCCGAAGGCTCTCTTCTGGAGAAATCGGCGCCTTTTCGAGGTCCCAGCACACCCTCCGACTTCTCTCGCGATTAGTCGCTCCCCTCCAGAGCCATGGCACCCCTGCACGAGTGCCCCCACTCATCGATGCAAATGTCTACACCGTCGTCGGTCAGCTGCACCCGCACTGACGTTCCATCGTGCGGTCCCAACTGTTGTTCGGACAGGTGCACGCTCTGTGGCCGATCGTGCGCAGCGAGGCTTGCTGAGCAGCCATGTAGTCACTTCCAGCAGCCACATTGTTTTGGCCTTGGCTCTGAGGAAAATTCCTCCTCAGATGCAGTGTCTCCTGAGCAGCCGTTGGTGTGCGGTGCGCGCCTGCCGCGCCAGGCGGGTATGGCAGGTGCCGCAGGAAGGTGTCACACGACGTGATTCGCAGAAACATCTGAACTGCCCCGGGAATCGCAAGCTCATGCGTGAAGGAACGTGCAAACCTAACATCCTGACTGTGCGTTTTCCAACGTGTGCTTCTTTCCTTCACACAAGACACCGTTCATGCACCATTGCACCAGGCAGCTGCATAATTTCAAGGTACATTTCAGTCGTAAGTGCACACTTTGGACATCAGTTGAAAACCCACAAGATTAATGGGTATATTGACCTCGTAAATTTGAAAGCAGTCTAGTCATTAGCAAATTTGTGCTCCTCTTCACCTGCTTAGTGGGAGCAGATTCATAGTTTCTCAGGATTCATGGGTGAACGCAGCTCCTCACCGGCGAGAAACTGCTGGTTTCGCTGATTGCCCGCCAATATTTATCACTTTGTCAGCTGGCACTGTGCCGTTTGGCGCGCCGCCGAGGTCACGTGGCCTTGGTCTGGTGCAGTCGGCTGTTGCACCACCTAGCTCTCATATCAATATGTCTGGACCACAGGCGGACGTCGTACTCTGCCACGCCCCATGGCACAGGCGGACGTCGTCGTACTCTGCCACGCCCCATGGCACAGGCGGACGTCGTCGCACTCTGCCGCGCCCCATGGCACAGGCAGAAGTCGTACTCTGCCGCGTCCATGGCACAGGCGGACGTCGACTCTGCCACGCCCATGGCACAGGCGGACGTCGTCGCACTCTGCCGCGCCCCATGGCACAGGCAGAAGGTCGTACTCTGCCGCGTCCCATGGCACAGGCGGACGTCGTACTCGCCGCGTCCCATGGACAGGGGTTTGGCACAGGCGGACGTCGTCGCACTCTGCCACGCCCCATGGCACAGGCGGACGTCGTCGCACTCTGCCGCGCCCCATGGCCGGCAGAGTCGTACTCTGCCGCGTCCCATGGCACAGGCGGACGTCGTACTCGCCGCGTCCCATGGCACAGGCGGACGTCGTACTCTGCCGCGTCCCATGGCACAGGCGGACGTCGTACTCTGCTGCGCCCCATGACACAGGCGGACGTCGTACTCTGCCACGCCCCATGGCACAGGCGGACGTCGTCGCACTCTGCCGCGCCCCATGGCACAGGCAGAAGTCGTACTCTGCCGCGTCCCATGGCACAGGCGGACGTCGTACTCTGCCGCGTCCCATGGCACAGGCGGACGTCGTACTCTGCCGCGTCCCATGGCACAGGCGGACGTCGTACTCTGCTGCGCCCCATGACACAGGCGGACGTCGTACTCTGCCACGCCCCATGGCACAGGCGGACGTCGTACTCTGCCGCGCCCCATGGCACAGGCGGACGTCGTCGTACGCTGCCACGCCCCATGGTGCGGAACCAGGCACGGCTTTGTTTTCAGTTCATGGACAGGGCGCCACGCGACTCGATGACAGTCGGTCGGCCAGAAGCCGAGGTACTCGCCAGTTCAGCGACGTCACACCCGGCCTCGTGCCGTCGACGTCACACCCGGCCTCGTGCCGTCGACGTCACACCCGGCCTCGTGCCGTCGACGTCACACCCGGTCTCGTGCCGTCGACGTCACACCCGGCCTCGTGCCGTCGACGTCACACCCGGCCTCGTGCCGTCGACGTCACACCCGGCCTCGTGCCGTCGACGTCACACCCGGCCTCGTGCCGTCGACGTCACACCCGGCCTCGTGCCGTCGACGTCACACACGGCCTCGTGCCGTCGACGTCACACCCGGTCTCGTGCCGTCGCAAGGTTGTCCTGCATATTCACCCCTCCATCTTACTATTATCTGTCATTATTTTCCGCAGTATGACGATGTCTGTCATGCTCGTATACGTGGGAAAGAGAGAGGATGAAGAGGCGATGCGATCCTTTTGTGCCTTGAAGCGTTAACCCCGTGGTGCCGTCGCTGCATATCGACTTAGCAAGAGGCCTTTTCTTTTTCGATTTTGTTTTCGGGATAGCGTCTGCACACTGGAATGCTCACAATTATGTTTCATACACAAAACAAGAGGTGTCATTATCTACACATGTCCTGTGAACGAAGATGTACAGTGCATACCCAGCAACAGTTCAGAGACCATCCTTGCTGCCGCTATCTCCGCCCTCTAGACGTCTCGTTCTCCCGGCCTCTGGGCCTCCTGGCGTCCTACCTCCCGGCCTCCTGACCTCCTGACCTCCCCCCCCCCCGCCATCCTGTCCGGCCCTCCGACCGTCCCATCCTTCGGCGCTCCTGGGCTTTTGGCTCCGCAACATGGACTTCCGATCTCCTGCCTCCTGGCCATGAGACCACTGGGCCCTCACCTCCCCCAGCCCCACCGCCGTCAGACCACCCTAGGATGATAACACAGCCGTCGAAAATGACACCACAACCGTCAGACCACCCGAAGATGATACCACAACGGCCCGAGACTACAACCGTCAGACCACCGGAGGATGATAACACAACCGTCAGACCATACGATGATGATGATACCACAATCACCAGAGATGATACCACAACCGTCAGAGATGATACCACAACCGTCAGAGATAATACCGCAACCAAGAGAACACCTGGGGATAATACCACAACCGTCAGAATACCTGGGGATTTTACCACAATCACCAGAACTCCTGAGGTTAATACTACAGCCGTCAGAACACCCAGAGATGACATCACACCCTTCAGAATGCCCAGTGTATGATACCCTAGACGTCAATACTTCGAGAGAAAATACCACAACCATTAGTGGATTGATGGGTATTGAGCCGGTCGGTACCCCTGCAGGTGCCCTGTGCCCGTGACACTGCACCCCCCCCCCCCAAAATGGTGTTGCACCCAGCGAGTTACCTGAGGGTGGCTGGACTAGACAGGTCATCCGAGGAGAACGCTGCCCCCCCCCAACAACACACAGCAGATGATGCCGCATCTGCCACATCACCGAGGAGGTGCTACGCGATCGGACCGGAAGCCGGTAGCGGTGTTGCTGTCTCGTCAGCGTCTGTGCCCCGTGACAGTGTTGTTGTCTCGTCAGCGGCTGTGTCAGACGTCTCCCCAGTGGCCGGGTGTCCCGTGACAGTGTTGTTGTCTCGTCAGCGGCTGTGTCAGACGTCTCCCCAGTGGCCGGGTGTCCCGTGACAGTGTTGTTGTCTCGTCAGCGGCTGTGTCAGACGTCCCCCCAGTGGCCGGGTGCCCCGTGACAGTGTTGTTGCCTCGTCAGCGTCTGTGCCCCAGTGGCCGGGTGCCCCGTGACAGTGTTGTTGTCTCGTCAGCGTCTGTGCCCCAGTGGCCGGGTGCCCCGTGACAGTATTGTTGTCTCGTCAGCGTCTGTGCCCCAGTGGCCGGGTGCCCCGTGACAGTGTTGTTGTCTCGTCAGCGTCTGTGCCCCAGTGACGGCGTGTTTATTTCACGGTGATCAGGCGGCGAAAGGCCGTCGTAAGCGGCGCGTCGTGATGTGGACCGGATGGCGGCGGACGTCTGCACGTTGAGTGCGGCCGCCGACGGGAACGCTGGCGGTCCGGCCGACGCGCGGCTGACTTTGCGCTACTCTTCGCCCGCGACCAATCGGCGTGAGAGATTGGCGACGCTATATGACTCAACGGTCGACGTGTCGTAAAACCAATAACCGACCATGACTGGCGGCGCGACACGGATGGCCGGCCGACAGCGGCCCAGCTGCAGCATGGAAGAGCCACTCAGAGCTGACATTGGTCCAGCTGCATCCTGCAAGGAGCCACTCAGAGCTGACAGTGGTCCAGCTGCGGCCTGCAGGAGCCACTCAGAGCCGACAGTGGTCCAACTGCGGCCTGGAGGGGCCACTCAGAGCCGACAGTGGTCCAACTGCAGCCTGGAGGAGCCACTCAGAGCTGACAGTGGTCCAACTGCGGCCTGGAGGGGCCACTCAGAGCTGACAGTGGTCCAGCTGCGGCCTGGAGGAGCCACTCAGAGCTGACAGCTGTCTGCTCACGATGGGATTACCATCGTTTATCTGTTGAAGCGCTACGTGACCTTTGCAGTCGATGGGCCGTAAACTGTACTAATCTGTTGAAAATGTGGAGCTGCATTGGCAATACCAGAGCTGCAACGACGCTCATACGTGTCTTAGTGTTGGGTTGGCACGCATCCTATGCACGAGAGGCCTCGGGTACCGTTGTTAGCTTAGACGTTTGTATAGATTGATGTTTAATTACGATGCTTTGGCAAGGTACAATATTCGGTATGCTTGGGCTTGAATTGTGTTGGAACATCTTGGCAACAGCTCTGCTTAGCGAATCACGTGGAGATGATAACCTACATCCGATGACCTAGTTTGTGTCATGAAGATTCTTACATACCCCCTGACCTGGTTTGTGTCTTGAAGTTGATATCTTACCTCCCATGACCTGGTTTGTGCCATGGAGATGATTACCTACTTACCTCCCATGATCTGGATTGTGTCGTGAGGATGAAACATTACCTCTCATGACCTGGCTTGTATCGTTCACTATCTTTTACTCACCTGGAGCATGTATCAACTCTTCGCCTAGTCTAGCGACGAAACCCTAGGGCTCGTCGCCTGATTGGTGAGCCACTGTGGAACTGAGCCACTGAGGAACTGAGCCACTGAGCCACTGAGGTATTGAGCCACTGTGGAACTGAGCCACTGAGGAACTGAGCCACTGTGGAACTGAGCCACTGAGGAACTGAGCCACTGTGGAACTGAGCCACTGTGGAACTGAGCCACTGTGGAACTGAGCCACTGAGCCACTGAGGAACTGAGCCACTGAGGAACTGAGCCACTGAGCCACTGTGGAACTGAGCCACTGAGGAACTGAGCCACTGAGCCACTGAGGTATTGAGCCACTGAGCAGCATGCCACAACACGGGGGCGACAAAACGAGTCGATGCTGCGACCGAGGAAGCAGTGAAAGCTGTGCGCGACGAAGGTTCATTACAACTGCGAAGACAGTGGATTTTTGCAATTGCGTATTTGTTGTGCTGTTTGGTGGTTGGTGATCGTTCGCTGTGCTATGATACAGTTATCGTTGAAATCGCTCACTTATATGTGGTAATGCTGCTTGATGCCGATGGTGAATGATTTCCGCAAATACTGTTTTTCTTTATTTTTAAAGACGCTGCTTGCACTGATATTATGTCATTCTATTGTGTAATGGCTACTGTTTGTGTATATGAATGCTTTTGCACATTTATTGATTCCTTGCATTGGTTCTCTTTGACTTTGTATTTGTATTAAGCTCTGACAGGCTCCCTTCCATGGTGGTTACAACTGTGTATTAAGCTCAGACAGGCTCCCTTCCATGGTGGTTATTACTGTGTATTAAGCTCAGACAGGCTCCCTTCCATGTTGGTTGTTACTGTGCTCGTCGCGAAGACATGAATCGTGAAAGAAACACAAATAATTTGCTAGTGGACTGCCCAGGGAAACAGACCATCCAGATTGGAGCGAGCCAGCTGCCGGTGCCATGCTCAATGTCAACATTGACGAGTACAATCAGGTGCAGTGGCGGATCCAGGGGGAGAGGGGACTTGAGGCGCATCTTCCCGCGACCGCCCCCGATAGAGATGTGGCGCCCTTCGACTGGAACAAGGCGTCCCTTCAGGACGCTCGAGTGCACCCCTCCCGCGCTCAACGAGTTTTTCAGCCGATGGCACCGCTCAGAGTATAAACGGGCCGGGCCTCCTTTAGGAGAAATGGCTCCCCCAGAACATGTGCCACCCATCAAAATCCCTGGATCCGACCCTGTCAGGTTGTGAGGACAAGAGAACAGAACCTATATCGCCATGCACGGCAAATATATACCAATGTGCACAGTAAGGTAATGTATGATGTAACAATTGACATTTTCTTCTTTTCTTCGCTTATTTCTCAATTGCTGGTATCAACTCACACTAAGCAGGAGTGGCTGGGTGATGTTGGTTGTCTACGGCTGGCGATGTTGTAATTCCGTGTCGACCTGGCTGTCTGACGTTGCCTGTTGACGTTGCCTGTTGACGTTGCAGATCTGCAGCTGGTGCTGTTTGACGTTGCCTGTTGACGTTGCAGATCTGCAGCTGGCACTGTTGACGTTGCCTGTTGACGCTGCAGATCTGCAGCTGGTGCTGTTTGACGTTGCCTGTTGACGCTGCAGATCTGCAGCTGGCACTGTTGACGTTGCCTGTTGACGTTGCAGATCTGCAGCTGGCAGCTGTCTGACGTTGCCTGTTGACGTTGCAGATCTGCAGCTGGCGGCTGAGCTCGGGAAGACCCTGCTGGAGCGCAACAAAGAGCTCGAGACGGGACTGAAACAGCAACAGAGCGTCATCGACGACCAGAGCCAGGAGATTGAGGTACGTCGGAGACCAGTCGCTCGGAGATCGAGGTCCATCTGAGTCTGGTTATCTCGGGAGATCGATGTTCATCTGATTCTGGTTTTCTCTGGAAATCGATGTCCATCTGATTCTCATTACCTCGGGAGATCGATGTCCATCTGATTCTGGTTATCTCGGGAGATCGATGTCCATCTGATTCTGGTTACCTCGGGAGATCGATGTCCATCTGATTCTGGTTATCTCGGGAGATCGATGTTCATCTGATTCTTGGTTATCTCGGGAGATCGAGGTTCATCTGATTCTGGTTACCTCGGGAGATCGAGGTTTATCTGATTCTGGTTATTCTGGTTGATTCTGGTTATGTCGGGATATTAAGGCATGCCTGATACCGGACAACTCACAAGGAGTAGTCAGGTAGGTGCGAGACTGCCTATCTTGCGAGACTACCTATCTTGCGAGAATACGACGGGTCTTCGACTGACTAATTCTAGAAATAAAGGTAGGTTTGGTAAAGGTAAACCAGTTGCATCAGTGGGCGAGACAGGTCCAAGGTATCAAGACTCAGGAGATCGCGGTGAACGTAAGAGGAGGCACTCGTGACATTCACACGATGTAAAGGGAACATGGCAGAAAAAGGAAGAGTCGACCAAGCACATGAGGCTCAGAGTACATTGAATCATACCGAAACAGCGATGCTTTTAGATTAGTTTTGGCCAATAATGGCGAAATTGAGCGATTGAGATGGTCGCAGGGCATTACGGTCGAGCTAAGTGAGCGAGAACCAAATGATGTTTCAATGTCTGAATACATTGGGGATCCGAAGTAATTTCTAGACTTTCTTGAACGTAACATGACCAACGTTGTCCTGTGGTGTGGCGGTGTGGTGGTGTGACGATGTGACGGTGTGACGGTGTGACGATGTGGTGGTGTGACGGTGTGACGATGTGGTGGTGTGACGGTGTGACGGTGTGACGATGTGGTGGTGTGACGGTGTGACGATGTAGCGGTATGACGATGTGGTGGTGTGACGATGTGACGATGTGGTGGTGTGACGGTGTGACGGTGTGACGATGTGGTGGTGTGACGGTGTGACGATGTGGTGGTGTGACGGTGTGACGATGTGGTGGTGTGACGGTGTGACGATGTGGTGGTGTGACGGTGTGACGATGTGGTGGTGTGACGATGTGACGATGTGGTGGTGTGACGATGTGACGGTGTGACGGTGTGACGATGTGGTGGTGTGACGGTGTGACGATGTGGTGGTGTGACGATGTGACGGTGTGACGATGTGGTGGTGTGACGGTGTGACGATGTAGCGGTATGACGATGTGGTGGTGTGACGATGTGACGATGTGGTGGTGTGACGGTGTGACGGTGTGACGATGTGGTGGTGTGACGGTGTGACGATGTGGTGGTGTGACGGTGTGACGATGTGGTGGTGTGACGGTGTGACGATGTGGTGGTGTGACGATGTGGTGGTGTGACGGTGTGACGATGTGGTGGTGTGACGGTGTGACGATGTGGTGGTGTGACGGTGTGACGATGTGGTGGTGTGACGGTGTGACGATGTAGCGGTGTGACGATGTGGTGGTGTGACGGTGTGACGATGTGGGGGGTGACGGTGTGACGATGTGGTGGTGTGACGGTGTGACGATGTGACGGTGTGACGGTGTGACGATGTGGTGGTGTGACGGTGTGACGATGTGACGATGTGGTGGTGTGACGGTGTGACGATGTGGTGGTGTGACGGTGTGACGATGTGGTGGTGTGACGGTGTGACGGTGTGACGATGTGGTGGTGTGACGGTGTGACGATGTGGTGGTGTGACGGTGTGACGATGTGACGATGTGGTGGTGTGACGGTGTGACGATGTGGTGGTGTGACGGTGTGACGGTGTGACGATGTGGTGGTGTGACGGTGTGACGATGTGGTGGTGTGACGGTGTGACGATGTGACGATGTGGTGGTGTGACGGTGTGACGATGTGGTGGTGTGACGGTGTGACGATGTGGTGGTGTGACGGTGTGACGGTGTGACGATGTGGTGGTGTGACGGTGTGACGATGTGGTGGTGTGACGGTGTGACGGTGTGACGATGTGGTGGTGTGACGGTGTGACGATGTGGTGGTGTGACGGTGTGACGGTGTGACGATGTGGTGGTGTGACGGTGTGACGATGTGGTGGTGTGACGGTGTGACGATGTGACGATGTGGTGGTGTGACGGTGTGACGATGTGGTGGTGTGACGGTGTGACGATGTGGGGGGGTGACGGTGTGACGATGTGGTGGTGTGACGGTGTGACGATGTAGCGGTGTGACGATGTGGTGGTGTGACGGTGTGACGATGTGGGGGGTGACGGTATGACGATGTGGTGGTGTGACGATGTGACGATGTGGTGGTGTGACGGTGTGACGGTGTGACGATGTGGTGGTGTGACGGTGTGACGATGTGGTGGTGTGACGGTGTGACGATGTGGTGGTGTGACGGTGTGACGATGTGGTGGTGTGACGGTGTGACGATGTAGCGGTGTGACGATGTGGTGGTGTGACGGTGTGACGATGTGGGGGGTGACGGTGTGACGATGTAGCGGTGTGACGATGTGGTGGTGTGACGGTGTGACGATGTGGTGGTGTGACGGTGTGACGATGTGGTGGTGTGACGGTGTGACGATGTGGTGGTGTGACGGTGTGACGATGTAGCGGTGTGACGATGTGGTGGTGTGACGGTGTGACGATGTGGGGGGGTGACGGTGTGACGATGTAGCGGTGTGACGATGTGGTGGTGTGACGGTGTGACGATGTGGTGGTGTGACGGTGTGGGGTGTGACGGTGTGACGATGTGGTGGTGTGACGGTGTGACGATGTGGTGGTGTGACGGTGTGACGATGTGGTGGTGTGACGATGTGGTGGTGTGACGGTGTGGTGGTGTGACGGTGTGACGGTGTGGTGGTGTGACGATGTGACGGTGTGACGATGTGGTGGTGTGACGGTGTGACGATGTGGTGGTGTGACGGTGTGACGATGTGACGGTGTGACGATGTGGTGGTGTGACGGTGTGACGATGTGGTGGTGTGACGGTGTGACGATGTGGTGGTGTGACGGTGTGACGATGTGGTGGTGTGACGGTGTGACGATGTAGCGGTGTGACGATGTGGTGGTGTGACGGTGTGACGATGTGGGGGGGTGACGGTGTGACAATGTGGTGGTGTGCCAGTGTGACGATGTGGTGGTGTGACGATGTGACGGTGTGACGATGTGGTGCTGTGACGGTGTGACGATGTGGTGGTGTGATGGTGTGACGATGTAGCGGTGTGATGATGTGGTGGTGTGACGGTGTGACGATGTGGGGGTGTGACGGTGTGACGATGTGGTGGTGTGACGATGTGACGGTGTGACGGTGTTACGATGTGGTGGTGTGACGATGTGACGGTGTGACGGTGTGACGATGCGGTGGTGTGACGGTGTGACGATGTGACGGTGTGACGGTGTGACGGTGTGACGATGTGGTGCTGTGACGGTGTGACGATGTGGTGGTCTGACGGTGTGACGATGTAGCGGTGTGATGATGTGGTGGTGTGACGGTGTGACGATGTGGGGGTGTGACGGTGTGACGATGTGGTGGTGTGACGGTGTGACGGTGTGGTGGTGTGACGATGTGACGGTGTGACGATGTGGTGCTGTGACGGTGTGACGATGTGGTGGTGTGACGGTGTGACGATGTAGCGGTGTGATGATGTGGTGGTGTGACGGTGTGACGATGTGGGGTGTGACGGTGTGACGATGTGGTGGTGTGACGATGTGACGGTGTGACGGTGTGACGGTGTGGTGGTGTGACGGTGTGACGATGTGGTGGTGTGACGGTGTAGAGGTGTGGCGGTGTGACGATGTGGGGTGTGACGGTGTGACGATGTGGTGGTGTGACGGTGTGACGATGTGGTGGTGTGACGGTGTGACGATGTAGCGGTGTGACGATGTGGTGGTGTGACGGTGTAGAGGTGTGGCGGTGTGACGATGTGGTGGTGTGACGGTGTAGAGGTGTGGCGGTGTGACGATGTGGTGGTGTGACGGTGTAGCGGTGTGACGATGTGACGGTGTGACGGTGTGACGATGTCACACTACATGTCTAGGTGAGGCGCACGCTAAATGTCTGTAGGTGAGGCGTGTTGTGTCCAGTCAGGTTCCGGTGGTTCGATATACGTTGGTCGCCCTCCCCTTTTAGCAGCGCATGGCCTCTTCACATGCTAAAATTAAATATACTAAATACTAATCTAATACTAAATACTAATCTAATACTAAATACTAATATACTAAACTATATACTAAATACTAATTAAATATACTAATTAAATATACTAAATACTAATCTAATACTAAATACTAATATACTAAACTATATACTAAATACTAATTAAATATACTAATTAAATATACTATATACTAATTAAATATACTAATCGTGAGTGTTAGCTTGATATTCATTATCCGCTAGTGTAATGCGAGCTCACATTGCACTATATACAAGTAACAAAATCATGCCTGCCCTTCTGGCTACAGCACTACTCAGCGCTCAGGTCGCCACACTCAGGCACTCTGATCTGAGGCTTGCGCTCTGGAAGCCTGATCTTAGAGTGCGTATAGCGAGGCCGAAGACAAAGGCCACAATTCTCCCCGGTGACCAATTTGCTGGTGATGACGGAGACTGCCGCCTTCAGTTCGGCTTTGTCCGTCTGACCGGCTGCTGTACACCAGATGGTCCAGCACTCTGAGTTTTACGAGGCGGTCCACAGTGAGCGGCATCGCTTGGCGTGGTACTATTCGCCGTGCTTAATCACCTGTGTGAGTGGGTCAGCTGGCGACCATCGGGAGAAGTGGGTCCCGCACGGCTGCTGGCAACGCCGCCGGCTACGGCTCCGACTGGCCACTGTAGCGTCAGCTCGCCACGCGCGTGGGAACCGTCACAATGAGGTCAACAATGGGGGTCACGCAGGTAGGCGTACGCCCCAGGGGTCACGCAGGTCGACGTACGCCCCGGGGATGACGCAGGTCGGCGTACGCCCCGATCTGATCTGATCAGCGGACTGCCACCCACAATGGCAGCCGTAAGCTTAGAAGTAGTTGCTGGCGGTCGGAATCGAATACAGCCAGATACCGTGATCCATTTGTACATGGTGCTGGAGTCTTACTGGTGCGTTGTGTGTTTGGAGCTGCAATTGGCCCCTGTGCCTACGGGCCATGATTGAGATTGGTAAATTGCACGCCATTCTGTCGGTATGCATTCATAATGTGTCAACTATCTGTTCTTTTCTCCTGAGCATGCATTCCATATTTATGGTTGTGACCGTGCTGTGGAGACATCGCGTTCCATTTGCGAAGAAATCAGTTCACTCTGAAGTCTGCTTCGTGCCATACATGCTGTTACTGACATTTCGACACTGGTAGAAGGCGTGAGGTACATGTTATGACTGACAGTATTTCGACTCTGGTAGAGGACTTGGGGTTCATGCTGTACCTGATAATATTTCGACACTGATAGAAGACGTGGGGTACATGCTGTGACTGATAGTATTTAGACACTGGTTGAATACGTGAGGTACATGCTGTACCTGATAGTATTTCGACACTGGTAGAAGACGTGAGGTACATGCTATGACTGACAGTATTTCGACACTGGTAGAGGACTTGGGGTTCACGCTGTACCTGATAATATTTCGACACTGGTAGAAGACGTGGGGTACATGCTGTGACTGATAGTATTTCGACACTGATAGAAGCCGTGAGGTACATGCTGTGACTGATAGTATTTCGACACTGGTTGAAGACGTGAGGTACATGCTGTGACTGATACTATTTCAACACTGGTAGAAGCCGTGAGGTACATGCTGTGACTGATAGTATTTCGACACTGGTAGAAGCCGTGAGGTACATGCTGTGACTAATAGTATTTTGACACTGGTAGAAGACGTAGGAAACATGCTGTGACTGATAGTATTTCAACACTGGTAGAAGACGTGAGGTACATGCTGTACCTGATAGTATTTCGACAATGGTAGAAGACGTGAGGTACGGTTTAACTTCCAGCCGGACCAGAGCACGGCTGAGTTGTCCGGACCTAGGTATGGCAGCGGGCGTCCATGGTTACGGGCCGACCATATTTGCTGACGGTGGCTCATGACCTGATCGCTGAGGTACACGATCAATGTCTGGTGACGGGCTGACCTCAGCTTCCGATAGCCTCTCATGACCCGACCACTGAGGTAAACGGCCAATGTCTTGTGACGGGCTGACCTCAGCTTCCGATAGCCTCTCATGATCCGATCTCCAACATACATGGTGCGCATTGTTCCAGCTGTCTCGGGCTGGGTGCTGCCGCAAAGGTGCAACAAGTCAGGACACGGCTGTAACAAGTCGGACACGGGTGTTACAAGTCGGACACATCTGCAACTAGTCGGACACAGGTGTAACAAGTCGGACACATCTGTAACAAGTCGGACACATCTGTAACAAGTCGGACACAGGTGCAACAAGTCGGGCACAGCTGCAACAAGTTGGATACAGGTGCAACAAGTTTGATACAGGGGCAACAAGTCGAACACGGGTGCAACAAGTCGGACACAGGTCCAACAGGTCGAACACAGGTGCAATAAGTCGAACACAGGTGCAACAAGTCGGACAAAGGTGCAACAAATTGGATACAGGTGCAACAAGTCGAACACAGGTGCAACAAGTTGTTCACGGGTGTAACAAGTCGACCACAAATGCAATAACTCGGACATTGGTGCAACAAGTCGGACACAGGTGCAGTTTGTTGAAACCAGGTGTACTTTTCTGATGGCCTGAGCAGCCACTCTGGCACTATCCCTCTCTTCTTGTTCTTTGTATTGACCAAGCTGACCAACACAGTTGCAGCTCTTTGATCAAACATGAACTTAGCATGTGAACATAGATTAGATGCTCCTCATCCTCAAGCAGTCATAGCGCAAGCTGAAATATCACTTCTCACGCCCAGAAGTGCAGCTTGTACCCTGGTTTGTCGTCCATTACGGCCCACTATAGAGCACAGCACGGATAGAGCAGCCCAGAAGTGCAGTTTGTGTCATGGTTTGTTCTCCATTACGACCCACTCTAGCACAGTACGGATAAGACAGCCCAGAAGTGCAGTTCGTACCATGGGTTGTTGTCCATTACGGCCCACTATAGCACAGTACGGATAGCACAGCCCAGAAATGCAGCTTGTACCATGGTTTGTTTTCCATTACGGCCCGCTCTAGCACAGTACGGATAGGACAGCCCAACACAACTCTGCGCTTCTCAGTCTCAACACCAACAGTTCCTATTCTCCTGTCATGCCGTGTCTTGCCTTCTCGTTGGCACTGCGGTTGCCTGGAGAGCGACGAAGCTCTTGTATTGAGCTAAAAATCACTCATTTTCAGAAAAAACGTCCCTGCTGTGAACATTCGAGAATGTTGATTAGCTTAAATATTTTCTCAATGAAATGTGCCTCGAAGCAAAACAACTCGCAAACAACGTGCTATTTTCCTACAGTCCGCCATCTTGGATGGGGCACTGTTCCGTTGGCACTCGCTTGGATACGCCCCTAGCACGGTGCCGGAGTGATATTCACAACATAAATCTGAGGATCATCGAAGCGTCTATGTAAACAAGTGAGTAGTACAAACAGGAAAATATTCATGTTGGGCTAGTGTCTGAGTGATCAGAAGTATCCCGCAAAAAACATTCCGTACTCCTGCCCACGACATTGTCGACGTAACTCAGCGTCACCACCACACCCGCACACCTGCCCACGGCATTTTCGACATGACCCAGCGTGACCACTACAGCCGTACACCTGTCCACGACATTGTCGACATGACCCAGCGTCACCACTACAGCCGTACACCTGTCCACGACATTGTAGAGTTGGCAGGAGATGGCTCTGGAATGCTGTACATATATCGAGAGTAAGGCATCTAGTTTTGAGGCCAGCTGCTTCATGTGGACAGTAGTACTGAATCTGAGGGTCAGACTCTGTATGCTGCACTATATAGCACGTGCACCGCGTGTACATGCATCCGCGATGTGGCGGAGTTGATTGGAGGGGCGGATCCAAAATTCTGGCTTGGGGAAAGAAGCAATCTGATTTCGAAAACTCATCGGATTTGACCAGCTAGTAGTCGTCTGGTGTGCTTAAGACAATATTTATGTTATAAAATGTTCTTAGATTTCGCGAAGATGCATTTTAGTGCAACATTTTCGAGAACAAAATCGGGGTCTTTGGGGGGGGGGGGATGGCCCCGTTGGCCTTCCTTAGATCCGCCAATCCGCCAGCGGTTAGCTGTGATGTATTTGTCACAGAACCAGTCGTACAGCTTAGGCAATGCACATTCAGCAGTAGCGTGGTGACATTGTACTCTGAATTTCGAGCACACACCAATATCTGGCTGTGGTCCCCAAGCTGCACGACAGTCACATCCGGTAAGGCAGGCTCGCCTCGACAGTCACGTCCGGTAAGGCAGGCTCACCTCGACAGTCACGTCCGGCAAGTGTAGGCTCAACTCAACAGTCACGTCCGGTAAGTGTAGGCTCATCTCGTTGGCAAAGGTATGAGGAACAAAACACTGAAAGTGCATACTGGTTGATGCTGACAGTGGTTGGCAGTGGCAGACCATCGCCACACCTGCCGCACCTGCCACACCTGCCGCACCTGTCGCACCTGCCGCAACTGCCACACCTACTACACCTGCCACATCTGCTACACCTGCCACACCTGCCACACTTGTCACACCTGCCACACCTGCCGCAACCACCTGTGGCCACGCAGCAGAGCCTCGAATAGCATGCCAACTGGAGTCAGAGTCACCACTCCCCTCTCCTCTCCCCAGTGATCTGAAAATATCTTCACTTTTGGGGGCAATATTAGTTAAGCTAACACAATACTTAATGTTGGGGCCTATATCTAGAGCTGTTACTTCCGGCACAGTAGCGGCGCGGCCAGCTAGGCTCGGACGTCGCGCCGCCGGCTGGTGAGGTGTTGGAAGCCGGCCGGTGAGGTGTTGGAAGTCGGTCGATGAGGTGTTGGAAGCCGGCCGATGAGGTGTTGGAAGCCGGCCGATGAGGTGTTGGAAGCCGGCCGGTGAGGTGTTGGAAGCCGGCCGATGAGGTGTTGGAAGCCGGCCGGTGAGGTGTTGGAAGCCGGCCGCTGAGGTGTTGGAAGCCGGCCGATGAGGTGTTGGAAGCCGGCCGATGAGGTGTTGGAAGCCGGCCGGTGAGGTGTTGGAAGCCGGCCGATGAGGTGTTGGAAGCCGGCCGGTGAGGTGTTGGAAGCCGGCCGATGAGGTGCTGAGAGCGTTGGGTGTGTTCGGGGACACCACTATGCGGTGCGGTGCGGTGCGGTGCGCTGCGGTGCGGTGCGGTGCGGTGCGGTGCGGTGCGGTGCGGTGCGGTGCGGTGCGGTGCGGTGCGGTGCGGTGCGGTGCGGTGCGGTGCGGTGCGGTGCGGTGCGGTGCGGTGCGGTGCGGTGCGGTGTGGTGTGGTGTGGTGCGGTGCGGTGCGGTGCGGTGCGGTGCGGTGCGGTGCGGTGCGTCGTTAGCATCGGCTGAGCGAATGTGAACACGAGGTATTGTCGACAGCGCGACGCTGTTAATACGGCAGCGAGTGATGTAAGTCGCGACGAAACAATGCCACGCTTTCCATTGCGTGGAGGTCCGAGTCGTCGCTGAGATTACTCCTACTGAGGTTGTCGCTTCTGGGATTACTCCCGCTGAGATTGTGCTGCTGAGATTGTCGCTGCTGAGATTACTTTTACTGAGATTGTCGCTCCTGAGATCACTCTTACTGAGATTGTCGCTGCTGAGATTACTTTTACTGAGATTGTCGCTGCTGAGATTACTCCCATTGAGTTTATCGCTGCTGAGGTTGAGATTACTCGCACTGCGATTGCCGCTGCTGATACTACCGGTGTTTATATTGCCGCTGATGTGATTGTCGCTAGTGAGATTGGCGCTGCCGGGGTTGCTGTCGCTAGTGAAATTGCCGCTGTTTGATTGCCGCTGACGTGGTGTCGCTGCTAAGATTGTCACTGCTCAGATTGTCACTGCTGAGATTGTCACTGATGAGGTTGTGGCTGTTGAGATTGCCGCTGCTGGGATTGTCACAGCCGACATTGCCGTTGCTGAGATTGCCCCTGCTGAGCTTATCGTTGCTCAAGTTGTCCCTTCTGAGATTGTCGCTTCTGTGATTGCTACTGCTGAGATTGCCGGTGCTGAGATTGTCTGTGCTGAGATTGCCGCTGCTAAGATTGCCGCTGCTGAGATTAATCAGGGTGGACTGCAGCATATTATTTGGCTTCCCGAAGTTTTTCCGCTGTGTGACATACAGTCTTACTTAGCATCACAACAATGAAGCCAATTGAGTTGCGGAGATCTCGCAAATTGGTGTTTATTTCACGGCTATTGGTCTCAGGAGTTCAAATAATCATTCATCACCGGTGGCTTGGTCAAAGGCATGAGACGACATTCTGACCACAGATATATCAGCTCCGGTTACCCGATTTGTCACCATGCTTCCTCCGTGATACCTGGCCTCATGCCGCCCCATGACACCTGGCCTCTTTGTCACCATGCCGCCCCCATCACACCTGACTCTGCACCAACATATCGCCCACATGACACCTGCATCTCTGTGTCACCATACCACCCACATGACATCTGTATCTCTGTGTCACCATATCGCCCACATGACACCTGCATCTCTGTGTCACCATACTACCCACATGACATCTGTATCTCTGTGTCACCATACCGCCCACATGACACCTGTATCTCTGTGCCCGCAGTATCTGAGCAAGCAGTCAGTGGCTCTGCGGGAGGTCAATGACTCTCGCCTGAGGGTTTACGAGCAGCTGGAGGTCAGCATCCAGGAGCTGGAGGTCACCAATCAGCGTCTCCAGGCTGATTCAAGCCACGACAAGAAGCAGATACGCAGGTGATGATCGGCAAAGGCTGGGTAGCCTAGCGTTGCAGTCGCTGGCGGAAATACCAGTGGCTGTGGCAAAAACTCTAGCTTTTCCATGCGTAACAATATTTTGCGTACTTCGCAACACCACCTTCCTCTCCATTGAAGAGGAAGGTGGTCCACGCTCTTCTCAAGGAAGAGCCTGATTTGCAGCAGTAGATGCAGCAGCAATATTCCACTCTTGGGATCAGTGGCACTCCTGCCATTTCTCATGGGATCAGTAGCACCCCTGCCACTTCTCATGGGATTAGTATCACTCCTGTCACTTCTCATGTGATCAGTAGCACCCCTGCCACTTCTCATGGGATCAGTAGCACCTCTGTCACTTCTCATGGGATCAGTAGCACCCATGTCACTTCTCATGGGATCAGTAGAATCCCTGCCACTTCTCATGGGATCAGTAGCACCCATGCCACTTCTCATGGGATCAGTAGCACTCCTGCCACTTCTCATGGGATCAGTAGCACCCCTGCCACTTCTCATGGTATCAGTAGCACCCCTGTCGCTTCTCATGGGATCAGTAGCACCCCTACCACTTCTCATGGGATCAATAGCACCCTTGCCACTTCTCATGGAGTCAGTAGCACCCCTGTCACTTTTCATGGGATCAGTAGCACTCCTGTCACTTTTCATGGGATCAGTAGCCCAACTGCCACTTCTCATGGGATCAGTAGCACCCCTGCCACTTCTCATGGGATCAGTAGCACTCCTGTCACTTCTCATGGGATCAGTAGCACCCCTGTCACTTCTCATGGGATCAGTAGCACCCCTGTCACTTCTCATGGGATCAGTAGCACTCCTGCCACTTCCCATGGGATCAGCAGCACCCCTGCCACTTCTCATGGGATCAGTAGCACCCCTGCCACTTCTCATGGGATCAGTAGCACTCCTGTCACTTCTCATGGGATCAGTAGCACCCCTGCCACTTCTCATGGGATCAGTAGCATCCCTGCCACTTCTCATGGGATCAGTAGCACCCCTGCCACTTCTCATGGGATCAGTAGCACTCCTGTCACTTCTCATGGGATCAGTAGCACCCCTGCCACTTCTCATGGGATCAGTAGCACCCCTGCCACTTCCCGCTGGTAATTTTGACGCGTCGCTGCTCAGTGTCAAAAGTTCAAACAATGTCTGGCAGTTGGGTATTTTGTGACGGTGTTGAACAAATCCGCATCACAGGCTTCTCCACAGGCAAACTATTTTGTCTTAGATAGAAATAGTAAAACGGAGAATAAAATAGTCCAGATTTTTAACACTGGTTAGCCGGAGGGCGCATTTTGACAACATCTGCTCCTCTGCCGCTACGTTTGGTGTGTGCAAGTGGTCGACTTTACGCATGCATACGCTTAGTTTATAATGTCTGTAATTAAGCTAAACCCTTACCTACGCGCCGTATCGGGTACTTCCGCTTAATGTTCGAATTTGCTTGAGATTCCTCTCGTTGTTTTCACTTTCTTCTGGTCCCCGCATTTGAGTCATTAGTGTGGTCGGTGATGGCTTTTTAGACTGAGCTGTGAAATGAGTTGGCTATGCTGCCGCGATCAACGTGTCTATACTCTCTGAGAATGTTCACGACTGGCATCCTTCTGCCGCGATCAACGTGTCTATGCTCCCTCAGAATGTTCACGACTGGCATCCCTCTGCCGCGATCAACGTGTCTATTCTCTCTGAGAATGTTCACGACTGGCATCCCTCTGCCGCGATCAACGTGTTTATACTCTCTAAGAATGTTCACGACTGACATCCCTCTGCCGCGTTCAACGTGTCTATGCTCCCTCAGAATGTTCACGACTGGCATCCCTCTCGGCGTGTTCCTAGATTCCATCAGCTGACTTTCTGTTTGCCACAACAGCGCCGTTTTCGCCTTCGTCCCGATAACGTCAGCTGTTTTATACGTCAGCTGTTGATAACGTCAGCTGCTTTATAACCATCCAGTATGTAAACACAGACTCTGCTTTGCTTACCGGCGGCGCCAATACCTCCAGCTGTCACAGGTTATCACCCAAGGCTGGCCGCTGTTGGTATGGTCTGTCGCCGTGCCGCTGAACAGTGCCAGGTCAGCCCAACTGGACTGAACCTTGGTCGATGGCTGGTTTTGATGAGAACGCAATGGTTAAAGCGCAACGTCCAAATTAAGTGTCAGTCCTGCGCTCACTGAAGCATCAGTGAGACTGACTTGCGGGTGGTGTTTAATCCTCGTCTTAACCTAGTACCAAATATTTAAATTGAGGGTGCTAAGCGGCGGTGTACTCCTCCTCGCTGGCCGCCTCGCTGGCCGCCTCGCTGGCCGCCTCGCTGGCCACCTCGCTGGCCACCCCGCTGGCCGCCTCGCTGGCCGCCCCGCTGGCCGCCCCGCTGGCCACCTCGTTGGCCGCCCCGCCTCGCTGGCCGCCTCGCCTCGCTGGCTTCCTCGCTAGCCGCCTCGCCTCGCTGGCCACCTCGCTGGCCGCCTCGCCTCGCTGGCCGCCTCGCCTCGCTGGCCACCTCGTTGGCCGCCCCGCCTCGCTGGCCGCCTCGCCTCGCTGGCTTCCTCGCTAGCCGCCTCGCCTCGCTGGCCGCCTCGCGCCGCCTTGTTGGCTCTCGCATGTCCCTTCAAGGTATCAGGAGCTGATATCGCGACGGTTGAAGTGTGGAGATAGCGGCGAGACCAGTGGTTCAGCGGCGGGACTAATGATTCCAGCGGCGAGACCAGTGGTTCAGCGGCGGGACCAATGATTCCAGCGGCGAGACCAGTGGTTCAGCGGCGGGACTAATGATTCCAGCGGCGAGACCAGTGGTTCAGCGGCGCCAACAGTGGTTTCAGTAGCGGGACCAGTAGTTTCAGCCGTAGATATTACGGAATGTGGTCACGAAATGGTGTTGAAGCCCAAGCGATTGTAGCTGCCGAGTCCCAAGCACGGGTACCGGATAGTTCAGAAGAGAGCGACATGTTCACCCCTCCCCCCCCCACACCTTTAGATGCCAACGTTTTACTGGTGTGCCTTTCTGTTGCATGACCAAGTATGCTTACTTTTCAACCTTAAGTGTTGTTTTATATGTTTTTGGTGTCGATGTTACTGCAAGACGATGCATAATTTGTTAGTGGCCTGATATTCAATGTTCATAGCCCTCAATAAGTATGTTTCAAGACGAGCCATTTCGTAACTAGCTTACTGGATATGAAGCTCGGAATACTTCCATATTAAAGCTTTTCGTTCTTTTCTTTTTCTTTCTGAACGAAAGTCGAAATACCTCCGCACCAAGCAATGGCGTTCTTTGATTCCGCAGTACGTTTACTTTTGGGCATCACCTAACTTGATCACATTGGGCATCAAGTTAGGGATACTTTGACCGGGGACTTTTCTCACTGTCCCACTCGTGTCCCCGATGTTGTGCGGTGTACGGTGCAGGTGGAAACGCACATTATCCGTATTGTATTGCTGGGTTCATTCCCTTCACCAGATGGGTCAAGCAAACAGCGGTTTCTGTTCCCAGCGGTTCAGCACCGACTGCCCCGGAAGTGTTTAGCCTGACGTAGCGTGGCTGATAGGAGGCGACCGTCCGGGCGGTCAGAGGTCGCACCGCCCGCACCGCCCGGCGGTCAGAGGTCAGAGGTAGCACCGCCCGCACCGCGCGGCGGTCAGAGGTCGCACCGCCCGCGCCGCACTGACCGCCTGACAAACCACCGACGCTGGGGAACTGAGCCGGACCCCGGAGCCGACCCGCGTCTGACCGGAAACAGACCAGATCCCAGAGCCGACTCGCGTCTGACTGGGAACACAACGGATCTCAGAGCCGACCCGCGTCTGACTGGGAGCAGACCAGATCCCAGAGCTGACTCGCGTCTGACCTGGAACAGATCGGATCCCCGGAAATTTCGGAACATCCGGCCGACAGTCGGCGGCGGTTAACCGTTTCAACATGTTGAACATAGAAACTCCTGACAAGGTTCCAAAACAACTCCAGATTTAGTAGCACTAATCGAAGCAACAACTGACACCCATACCAGCGCCTGGTTCGCAGTAAAACTGCCGATGTTCCTGTTAATTCGTGCTACTCTGATTTTGACTCTGACAACGCCTTGGCAATCGCCTGCATTCAGTGATGCTGATGTTTCCATAACGGCTCAGCAGCAGCACCTTGAGCCTCCTGACAGCATGTTTAACACCCAACAGCATAACCTGATATACAACCGACAAAATCTACCGCCACAACTGCTAAAAGGAAGCTACAAACAACAAGTTCCGAATTTCAGCCCTGGGCTTTTCCCAGTCCAGCGGTTCCCAGCAAACGCCTCCCCGATAACTCGGCTGGTAAGAGCGCCGGCCTGCATTGGTCTCCCTGGTCCTAGCAAGACGAGATCCGAGTCACTTCACACGCTCCCATAGCTTCAGACTGGAAGGGTCAGCTGGCGACTGGGCCGATGAGGCCGGTGACGGAACACGGTTGCGGCAGCGTCGGTGCATTGACGGCACGTTAAGCTCCCGGTAAAATTACACCTTCGAACTAGGATACCTGGATTGATTAATGGGGCCTGCGTTCACGCAAAAACCTGTGTTTATCATAGAACCCTGATCCATTTAAAGTCACCCCTGAAAGCATTCGAAATAAATGTCTTTAAGAAAACATCCCAAGAAGAAATTATGATTTGATTCTTCGTGTGATGTTCGGGTCAGTTACATTGTGACACTGCCTTCAGTTGTCCTGTTCCAGCCTTAACACTGAAGTCCAGCGGTATCAACCAATGGTGCGCTCAAATAGCAACTTCGGAAGAGGACAAGGTGTAGAGGAACAAAACAACAATGATTATCGATGGGAGCCAATGCCACAAATTATTGCCAAACGCAGCAAAACATCTGGTTGCCATTAAGATGTCAAAGCTTCCGGCGTAGGGGAAGGGTGGGGGTGGGGGAGGTTGTAGCCTCGTGACAACCCTTCGAGCGCGCCACAAACACTGACATGCTATGCAGCTGAGCTGTCTGAAGTATCGTAAACTTCGGATATTTATAGATTGATTTGTAGGCATTTGTCGTATATATATATATATATATATATATATATATATATATATATATATATATATATATATATATATATATGTATATATATATTTATATATATATATATAGATATGCATATATATATATAGATATACATATACATACACACACACACACACACACACACATATATACAGTCTAATGCAGCACCCCTGCTCCACTACCTCGGTCCGGTCGGATTTTTGGGATCGAGATATGATCCTTCAGTCTGGTATAGCTCTACTTTGTATGCAGGATGTTTCGCGAGATGTTCGCATTGCCACGGTCCCTCCCTCCTTCGGTCCGTTTCAGCTTCGCTTGGGGTGTGGAATCTTGAGGTGTTTTACTGTCACGAGCTCTTCCTCGGTCTGTTCTAGCCTCGGCCAGACTGTGGAATGCCTGGAGGCGCGTGGAGCCGAGTTGCAGGCGCTTGTAGACGAGCTGCGGGCGGACGAGCGGACTCGTCGCTCGGCAGCCTGCGCCGAGCAACAGTGCAGCTCGTCGGACCGACGCGACAGTCAGCACAGGGTGGGTAGTGTTACCGTCAACACGGGGACTGGTGCGACAGTCAGCACAGGGTGGGTGGTGCTACCGTCAACACGGGGACTGGTGCGACAGTCAGCACAGGCTGGGTGGTGCTACCGTCAACACGGGGACTGGTGCGACAGTCAGCACAGGGTGGGTGGTGTTACCGTCAACACGGGGACTGGTGCGACAGTCAGCACAGGGTGGGTGGTGCTACCGTCCAACACGGGGACTGGTGCGACAGTCAGCACAGGGTGGGTGGTGCTACCGTCAACACGGGGACTGGTGCGACAATCAGCACAGGGTGGGTAGTGTTACCGTCAACACGGGACTGGTGCGACAGTCAGAACAGGGTGGGTAGTGCTACCGTCAACACAGGGTGGGTAGTGCTACCGTCAACACGGGGACTGGCGCGACAGCCAGCACAGGGTGGGTAGTGCTACCGTCAACACAGGGTGGGTAGTGTTACCGTCAACACGGGGGCTGGTGCGACAGTCAGCACAGGGTGGGTGGTGCTACCGTCAGCACGGGGACTGGTGCGACAGTCAGCACAGGGTGGGTGGTGCTACCGTCAACACGGGGACTGGTGCGACAGTCAGCACAGGCTGGGTGGTGCTACCGTCAACACGGGGACTGGTGCGACAGTCAGCACATGGTTGGTAGTGTTACCGTCAACACGGGGACTGGTGCGACAGTCAGCACAGGGTGGGTGGTGCTACCGTCAACACGGCGACTGGCGCGACAGTCAGCACAGGGTGGGTGGTGCTACCGTCAACACGGGGATTGGCGCGACAGTCAGCACAGGGAGGGTGGTGCTACCGTCAACACGGGGACTGGCGCGACAGTCAGCACAGGGTGGGTGGTGCTACCGTCAACACGGGGACTGGCGCGACAGTCAGCACAGGGTGGGTGGTGCTACCGTCAACACGGGGACTGGCGCGACAGTCAGCACAGGCTGGGTGGTGCTACCGTCAACACGGGGACTGGTGCGACAGTCAGCACATGGTTGGTAGTGTTACCGTCAACACGATGGGGACTGGTGCGACAGTGGGGGACACGGGGCTGGACAGTCAGCACAGGGTGGGTGGTGCTACCGTCAACACGGGGACTGGCGCGACAGTCAGCACAGGGTGGGTGGTGCTACCGTCAACACGGGGACTGGCGCGACAGTCAGCACAGGGTGGGTGGTGCTACCGTCAACACGGGGACTGGCGCGACAGTCAGCACAGGGTGGGTGGTGCTACCGTGGCAAGTCAGGGTGGGTGGTGCTACCGTCAACACGGGGACTGGGATCAAAGTGGCGCGACAGTCAGCACAGGGTGGGTGGTGCTACCGTCAACACGGGGACTGGCGCGACAGTCAGCACAGGGTGGGTGGTGCTACCGTCAACACGGGGACTGGCGCGACAGTCAGCACAGGGTGGGTGGTGCTACCGTCAACACGGGGACTGGCGCGACAGTCAGCACAGGGTGGGTGGTGCTACCGTCAACACGGGGACTGGTACGACAGTCAGCACAGGCTGGGTAGTGTTACCGTCCACACGGAGGAGGGAGGCCGGCGTGAGAGTCAGCACAGAGTTTTATGGCTTTCATAGCATGCAGTCTTAGAATGAGCTGCAGTGATGAAGAAGTGCAGACAAATATTGATTCGTCAACGCTGACCCTGGCAACGGTGCGCATTAGCATGAGTCAAAAGGCGGAAAGGGCACGTGGTACTCATGATTAAAAAATCCGGACATTTCCAACGGCTTATGTCAGCAGGGCTCTCCTCCGCCAGCCAGCTGAGTGCACCCCTGTGTACGCACACCGTCGGCACTGCTGCCACTGTGTCGCGACAAATGGTGCCACCGTGTCGCCGCCAGCCAGCTGAGTGCCCTCCTGTGTACACCGTCGTCACTGCTGCCACCGTGTCGCGACAAATGGTGCCGCCGCGGCGCCGGCGCCCATCGGTCGTGAGTTCGCCTCCCAGCCGCCGCCGGCTGTTTCAGAGTCGCGCCGACGAGTTGGCAGAGCGGGTGGCCGTGCTGGAGCTTCAGCTGGCCGAGTGGCGCGAGCGGGAGCGACTGGAGCGGCAGCGGCGGCTGCGGAGCGAGGCGGAGAGCGTCGCGGCGCTGGAGGTCAGTGACCTAGTCAGGCAGCTGGCCGACAGCTATTGTCTCAGATGGTTAGTGTGTATGTGGTGTGGCTAGGTGGTGCTGATTGTCGCAGCTATTGTCTCAGATGGTTAGTGTGTATGTGGTGTGGCTAGGTGGTGCTGATCGTCTCAGCTATTGTCTCAGATGGTTAGTGTGTATGTGGTGTGGCTAGGTGGTGCTGATTGTCGCAGCTATTGTCTCAGATGGTTAGTGTGTATGTGGTGTGGCTAGGTGGTGCTGATTGTCACGGCTATTGTCTCAGATGGTTAGTGTGTATGTGGTGTGGCTAGGTGGTGCTGATTGTCGCAGCTATTGTCTCAGATGGTTAGTGTGTATGTGGTGTGGCTAGGTGGTGCTGATTGTCGCAGCTATTGTCTCAGATGGTTAGTGTGTATGTGGTGTGGCTAGGTGGTGCTGATTGTCTCAGCTATTGTCTCAGATGGTTAGTGTGTATGTGGTGTGGCTAGGTGGTGCTGATTGTCGCAGCTATTGTCTCAGATGGTTAGTGTGTATGTGGTGTGGCTAGGTGGTGCTGATTGTCTCGGCTATTGTCTCAGATGGTTAGTGTGTATGTGGTGTGGCTAGGTGGTGCTGATTGTCGCAGCTATTGTCTCAGATGGTTAGTGTGTATGTGGTGTGGCTAGGTGGTGCTGATTGTCTCAGCTATTGTCTCAGATGGTTAGTGTGTATGTGGTGTGGCTAGGTGGTGCTGATTGTCTCAACTATTGTCTCAGATGGTTAGTGTGTATGTGGTGTGGCTAGGTGGTGCTGATTGTCTCAGCTATTGTCTCAGATGGTTAGTGTGTATGTGGTGTGGCTAGGTGGTGCTGCGGCGGTTTAACTTCTCGTAGTAAAATTAACATTTTAGACATTGTACCTACATTTTCAGGTCACGCAGGTCAGGGACTCTTCTGAGGAATTTTGACTGGGGGAAGGAGGTGGGGTGTGTGTGTGTGGGGGGGGGGGTCGCCAACTTGTAGTTACCAACCGCTGGTAACTACAGGAGCACCATCCGAGGAAACCAGACTCCTGGTCCACAGTAATTTTAAAGCAATGGCGAATGGTCTCTGATGGAAGGGGAGGAGACACGACCATTACTGAAAGACGACGGCCTCAAAACCCATCATGCTAAAGCAGGCCCTGACACCAGTGGCGTAGCCAAGGGGTGGGGCGAAGGGTGCCGCCATCCCCTGGAGGATTCGAGAGGGCCCCTCAAGATGTCTGTGGAGGGGCCCGCTAGGACATCGTGCACATCATCGCACCTACGAGGGGCCCAGCACCTGTCATAAATTCGAATTAGGCTGGTGCGACCATGATTACGTACTTCGTTAAAAGATGAGTGATATGTGCACTCGTGATTGCCATGCAAAACATTGCGCCTTTTGGGTGGATTCACTAGAAAGTCTCTCTCTCCCCTATTTCTTCCAAATGTACGACATGATGTACGATGATGATTGATGTACGATAATCATGATGTACGATGATTCCAAATGCACGAATACGAATATACGAGATGAATTGGTAGTCAATCATAAACCTAGGACATCATCTCGCAGCATGAGTATGAATCCAAATACATATTATCACGGATTCTAAGTTAGTAATTATCATGGACGCTGCATAACCGGTGTAGTCGATGCGCTCCTAGACTCCAATAGCCAACCAACCAACCAAGCAAATCCACCTACAGGAAACCAAATCCCGGAGAAATTCAATCCACTTTCCACTAAGAAGCATAGAAACAGTTTTAATAATCTTACACATACCCCAGGGGTGGCGCCGGGTATGTAAAATAGGTAAAGAACACAGGATGAGTAGTTTCGCTTCAATAATATATAGGCTATAATGAGCTCTACATCTCAACCAATGAATCTATTTCTTGGGAATAAACTAGATTATGTGGACAATTCAATTTGGCATCTCGCGTCAATCTAGCGTCGTGTATGGAAGACCGTCCATCATCACTTCCGGAGACTCCCTGGTGAAGCCCGTGAACAGGCATCTCATCCTTCGTACCACGTGATCTTGGAAACGGCCCTGAATCGGCACTGCCACAACCACCTCGAGACAAATCCCCGGTGACGCATTCTAAGCTTGTCACTCTGAATCCGTCAAACAAAACTTTCTAGCTGCTCCTGGATCAGTTGGCTGTTCCTTAGCTCCAGCATTTCCACCCCTCGCCCCCAGTTTGGCACAATTTCGTGGTGACACCCCTGAATCAGCACCTTCACCACCATTAACAATTCCTCATGACATCCCTGGAGCAGCACCTGAACCACCCGTAAAAACTCCCTGGTGACACCCGTCAACTAGCACCTCATCCTTCCAGACACTTGACACGGCCTCATATTGACACCTCCATCACCCGTGACACTCTCTGACACCTATCAATCAGCACATCGTCCTTCCAGATACAAAATACTTGAAACGACCCTAAATCGACCATGAAGTGGCCCAAATGGCACCCTCATCCATCAAATTTCAATGAAAACTGGTGCACAAGGTAATCACGTACTGCGAATCTGCCTGTGCAATTTGTAGGGGAATCCGACCAAATAATTTTAAGTTCCAGCCTTGGACAATTTTGAGAGGTCATGAAAAGTGTTTCTGTCCAACCGCATATATCTCCTACACCATCAGATATAAATTAACTTTCTTATGTATGTTTAGATCGCAGAAGTCCACGAAACATATTCGTGATGGTATCTGTCAAAAATATGTAATAATATGGAGAAAATGGCCTCAAGACTTTGTGCGTGAAATTTCCTGACCCGTAGCCACTTATAACTGACATACTTAAATTATCGGAAAGAAAGATATACACATCGTCTAACACAAGAGAGAATGCATACAAAAATATCGGCCTTGCCTATGAATATCATTTCCAGGGTATATAGACACCGACTGTTCGCACTGCAGCTGGCCGCCGCCGCCGCCGCTGCATCTCCCTGGATGTTTCCTGGTCAATAAGCCCTGGCCATCGATGTACGACCTCAATGGCCGACTGGCGGTGTTCCATGCTCTCCGACCGCTGACAGGCATCAATGACGCCCGCCGTAATCCTTGCAGGAGAGTGCCGAACTCCACCGAGAGATGGCAGCACTGCGGGAACGCAGCATCAAACTGCACACGCTCGCGGAGGAAGTGCATGAGATGGAAGAACACAGGTACATGGCGTGTTTATCGCGTGTGGTTGTGACGCTCTGTTGAATCGCGAACCAAAAGGACGACGTGCTTCAGGCTCATCACCTACCTGTGTGCCGTACAATGTTCCAACGACCCACACTCTCTCCTATCCACACCTGCTGTTGTATTCACACGTCATACACCTCGGCTGCTCAATGAGTCGGAAAGCCACAGACTATGTATTGCATATTAACTGTCACTTCTAAGTTTCCTTCATCATCAGTGCATGAATAGCCACGCGAATTCATGTGCTGTCAGTGTATTGCGTGGCGAAATAAGTGAGCAGGTGCGCAAATGCGAGATGGTCGGTCCCGGGCTGAGCCAACAGCCACAAAAAATTCCTTAGGATGCAGAAACTCCGAGGGTGGCACTTTTGTCCTCCTCAACGTACTCATATAACAATGATCCGTCACTCTTCTCGGCTCATTCCCTCTGTGTTCGCGACGCATCGCTCATGTCTACTCGCCACAAAGACAGCATGGAAGACGCGTTGCACCCTACCGTGCCTTCATATTTACATGTTTCAATTCCACCCTCAACGGCCCCTAATTCTCTATAGCGAAGGTAAACTCTGGCTGTCCCATGTGTACGGCTTGTCAGGGTACCGTTACCGACACAGCCCCAGGCGGAAGGTAACTTCTGTCTGTCCCATGTGTATGGCTTGTCAGGACACCGTTACCGACACAGCCCCGGGCGGAAGGTAGCTTCTGGCTGTCCCATGTGTATGGCTTGTCAGGACACCGTTACCGACACAGCCCCGGGCGGAAGGTAACCTCTAGCTGACCCATGTGTATGGCTTGTCAGGGTACCGTCACCGACACAGCCCCGGGCGGAAGGTAACCTCTAGCTGACCCATGTGTACGGCTTGTCAGGGTACCGTCACCGACACAGCCCCGGGCGGAAGGTAACTTCTGGCTGTCCCATGTGTATGGCTTGTCAGGACACCGTTCCCGACACAGCCCCGGGCGGAAGGTAACCTCTGGCTGTCCCATGTGTATGCCTTGTCAGGGTACCGTTACCGACACAGCCCCGGGCGGAAGGTAACTTCTGGCTGTCCCATGTGTATGGCTTGTCAGGGTACCGTCACCGACACAGCCCCGGGCGGAAGGTAACCTCTGGCTGTCCCATGTGTATGGCTTGTCAGGGCACCGTTACCGACACAGCCCCGGGCGGAAGGTAACTTCTGGCTGTCCCATGTGTATGGCTTGTCAGGACACCGTTACCGACACAACCCCGGGCGGAAGGTAACCTCTGGCTGTCCCATGTGTATGTCTTGTCAGGGTACCGTTACCGACACAGCCCCGGGCGGAAGGTAGCTTCTGGCTGTCCCACCATGTGTATGGCTTGTCAGGACACCGTTACCGACACAGCCCCGGGCGGAGGGTAACTTCTGGCTGTCCCATGTGTATGGCTTGTCAGGACACCGTTACCGACACAGCCCTGGGCGGAAGGTAACTTCTGGCTGTCCCATGTGTATGCCTTGTCAGGGCACCGTCACCGACACAACCCCGGGCGGAAGGTAACTTCTGGCTGTCCCATGTGTATGGATTGTCAGGACACCGTTACCGACACAGCCCCGGGCGGAAGGAAACCTCTGGCTGTCCCATGTGTATGTCTTGTCAGGGTACCGTTACCGACACAGCCCCGGGCGGAAGGTAGCTTCTGGCTGTCCCACCATGTGTATGGCTTGTCAGGACACCGTTACCGACACAGCCCCGGGCGGAAGGTAACTTCTGGCTGTCCCATGTGTATGGCTTGTCAGGACACCGTTACCGACACAGCCCTGGGCGGAAGGTAACTTCTGGCTGTCCCATGTGTATGCCTTGTCAGGGCACCGTCACCGACACAACCCCGGGCGGAAGGTAACTTCTGGCTGTCCCATGTGTATGGATTGTCAGGACACCGTTACCGACACAGCCCCGGGCGGAAGGAAACCTCTGGCTGTCCCATGTGTGTGACTTGTCAGGACACCGTTACCGACACAGCCCTGGGCGCAAGGTAACTTCTGGCTGTCACATGTGTATGGCTTGTCAGGACACCGTTACCGACACAGCCCCGGGCGGAAGGTAACTTCTGGCTGTCCCATGTGTACGGCTTGTCAGGACACCGTCACCGACACAGCCCCGGGCGGAAGTATGCTGGACACACCTGTTGGATCACATAGAGCGCTCAACTCTCGGGTGGCACTGTACTGGCGGCGGGCGTCCCGAGGTGGCGTGGTGCGGTTGGGCTTCGTCAGCTGGTGTTGACGGCCGGCCTACACCAGCCGCGCACACTTCTGCCACGTGGAGCCACGTTACCATGCAAATGTCGACATGAGTAGGACCTCTCCGGCTGAGTGGCGCTAACTGCCTCCCTCCCTCTGAGCTATGGTGATGACTGCCTCCCTCCCTATGAGCTATGGTGATGACTGCCTCCCTCCCTCTGAGCTATGGTGATGACTGCCTCCATCCCTCTGAGCTATGGTGATGACTGCCTCCATCCCTCTGAGCTATGGTGATGACTGCCCGTAATGATTTTGAAGCATTCCCGATGTTACATACCCAATGACTTCCAATAATTTTCAGCCTTCCCAACCATAATACGGAAAGCATCTCGAATCCATGCATCGGTTAGCTGGCATGTAGGCCGCAGCCCCCTAGATAATACACCCATGGCTTGAAATATGGTTGGACTACAGATCATTTGAGTTCAGTATTGCAATGCAGGTACCATCTATGTCGTGTTGCGCACCGGACAACTGCATCTTAATCGTAATGCACTCATAACTCTGGATTGCTCCTCAGGTTAACTCCGTTTCTGCAGCGCTGTTCTCCGCGAGACTGCAGCACCTCACCACAGATGGCAGGGCAGCCATCAAAGGTGGCAGCACCATCTTCGGCAGGCTGTTCTCCGACACCACCTCCGACTCGATCCGTCTGGGGCGATCAGGTGGGGCATGCTGTGATGCAGTGACATCCGCTTAAATCTAATGAAGACGGCGACCTGAATATCGGCCGGTTGACAAAGACAATTAGCCCAAAAGTTGCATCCATAAGCTCGGCAATTGGATGTCGTGCTGCCTGGCGCCCCCAGCCAATATGTGGAACACGCATCACTGATCAGGGTGCTTTTGCATCTGATGGTTCGGAAGGGGTCAAGTTATAGGGTTGCTAATTGATAAAGTCCTGTGCTAACCTTAGCGATATTTCACGATAGCTTAGGTGTCCGAGCACCTCAAAATGATAGTATGTATTAGCACCTATTGCGCTACGCATATGCTTCGTTGGCTGTTTAAGCTGCATTCGAATAAGTGTTGAGGCGACTACAGAATAAGGGCCATGCTAGGAGGAACTTAAAGCAAATACACTGTCTGTATTTTACTCCGTTTTGCATTTAGATCTATTTAGATTGTTTGTGTTAATTGACCTCATTGTTATGCTAATACGAGATAATCTCCGTGCTTTTCTCGCATGTGCAGCGCTGATCTCCAAGCTGAAACGTTCTCGAAATACGGTGTGGTGTGATGCTAGAGTGTGACCTTCCTCTCCTCACAGACGGCCGTGCGGTGGCCGACATCCGAGGCTTCCCCGACGCCGCCTGCCGGCCACCAGCTCGTCTCGACTCGGCCGGAGGCGACTCGGTCCGACTGCGGCCAGCTGAGCTCGGCGCCCACCTCGCTCATCAACGACCTGGACGCCCACTATCGGGTGCTGCTGGACGAGATGGACAAGTACGAGTGGCTGCTGTGCTCGCGGCAGCCGCGCGCCACGTCTCCCGACCAGCCGAGCTCGCTCTCCCTGCTGCAGGAGCTGCAGCAGTCGTCGTGTGTCGACGGGTCGGCCGGCGAGGTGGGCGCAGTGCGCCGCCTCGCCGGTATGGCGCCGCCGCGTGACTCGGGACCTGACTCGCTGATGCTGCTGGCGGCCGCGTCGGACGGCGAGGCGTCGTCGTCCGGCTTCTCGGAGGGCAGCTCGGAGAGCCGCACCGTGTCGAGGGCCACACAGACGCCCGAGGTGCCGGCGCCGCCGCACGGGGCTCCACTGTCGCGTCAGCTGACCATCGGCCGTTTCCAGCACACGCCTCAGTACAAACAACTGTTCCAGGAGATCTTCGAGGTGTTGAAGAAGCCGGCCGTTGTCGAGCGGCAAGCTCGAGTCGTCGAGTCGACCTCCGAGCCGGAGCCTGTTCTCGAGTCGGCGGGGCCTTCGGAAGCTGTTCAAGTCGCCGCGCAACCTCCGCCTGCCGACGGCGCCTTCGCACCGGCCGCAAACCCCTGGACGTTCTCTTACACGCAAGAGTTCGAGAAGTGCCTGAAGGCGTCGGAATCGTCACCCATGCACACGTTGTGTATGCGTGGCGCTGCAAAAGCGGCGCCAGACGCAGTGTCGCTCGAATGTGAAGCGGAAGAGTTCCCGCACTTGTCGCGGCCGTCTGAAGAAGTTGCCAAACTGCGCTTACTTGAGAGATCGTACGCCGAGGCCCTGAAGGCAGGCAGGCGATGTTTGAATCGGGCGTCACGATGTCAGATGTCCGACTTGACTTCTGAATGATGGCAACATAAGCCGTGCGGACCGCTACGGGAGGACTACGCGTGCCCGCAGGATCCGGCGGAGCGGCCAACAGCCACGCTTGGCGTACTGGGTGCTGACTGTCGCCTCACTCCGAGTCCAAGGTGACTCGCAGCTGCCAATATTCGCCAGTGGAGCGTGCGCGCCTACCGACGCATCCTGCGGGTGTTCAGCGGTCCAGATAACAAAGGTGACTCGCAGCTGCCAATATTCGCCAGTGGAGCGTTCGCCTACCGACGCATCCCGCCTGTGTTCAGCGGTCCAGATAACCGTCTGACTTGGGCGCATAGTTCAGCGAGCGTCGGCAACGTGCACTCCTGGCAAGCACCTGAAGGCAGACTGGCACATGGTGACGCGCCGCCCTGCCCATCCAGTGGTGGACTGGTGGTCTCGGGTCTGTCATGGAACTCGAGTGGGCATGACAACTTTGTGACCGCCACGCAGAAATGAACGCGGTAGGCAGCTGCCGAAGAAAATCAGTACAACCACTCTTGGCTGCAGCCTGTACCTTTGTTCGATTATGGAAAATGGAGTGTATGTGATTTTGGATTGTATTTATTCTGCGAAAATATCTTCTAATGGGTGCAGCTGCGTTTATTTTGCACGACCACTCAGTGATTCGTACTTGTGAATTTGTGACAGCTTTGATGAGCTTTCTGACGCCAATGAGTAGTGTGCAATTAAACATTTAAACATAGCTATTTTGACCACACCGACACGGAGCCACTCGATAGTTTTGACATGACACTAATCGCGGTATGTTAGCGCCGTCCATCCGGCTTACAGGGTGTGTTGCATAACATGGACATATTGGAGAAATTTTACAGCACAAAGATCAAATTTGTGTTCAATGCGAAGCTAGGGAAATGCTCCTTGAAAGTAAAAGAAAATTTGATTCTACTGAAATCTTAAAACGAAATATCTTTTGTGGCACCTGAATGCTGTTCTCAAATTTATCAGGTGTCAAGAACAAGAAATTCTAGCGTTCTGCATCAATGCCCGAGGTATCTTGTGCCCTATAGCTTAATGAACGTCGTTCCTTTTTGTTTGCTTACGGCAGGCAACTACCTGCCTCAACTAAAACTACTGTATGTATCGATGCTACATTGATCCACGCAGTGTCTGTGTAATATGTGGCACCAGTTACACTAACACAATGTTTTACATATTGACTCGTGCATAAATATCCGAGCACATAAGCATCGGGGCTATTGGACCAAACCCTCCGCATTATGATGCGCTTTGAGCGTGCCACGCTGCGTTTTCCATGGCAGTTGTGTGCTGATTCCGCAGTCTACGCACGCGGCGGAGACGGGCCAGCGTTGTGCGCGAGTGTCGAGGGTCGGGCCGCGAGTGTCGAGGGTCGGGCCGCGAGTGTCGAGGGTCGGGCCGCGAGTGTCGAGGGTCGGGCCGCGAGTGTCGAGGGTCGGGCCGCGAGTGTCGAGGGTCGGGCCGCGAGTGTCGAGGGTCGGGCCGCGCGTGTGTGTGTGTAACTCATCCCAGTGCCTACCGGTGCCAAATACAACAGTGTCTGTCCCCGCGGCCCTGGTCGTGAACGCCACAACTGTCTCCGCGACAGACACGGTGCGCCGACTCTGTCCCCGCGGCCCTGGTCGTGAACGCCACAACTGTCTCCGCGACAGGCACGGCGCGCCTGTCTGTCCCCGCGGCCCTGGTCGTGAGCGCCACAACTGTCTCCGCGACAGACACGGCGCGCCGACTCTGTGGTTGCGGCTTTATAAGTGCAATGCAACGCGAGTGTGAAATACAATCTGTTTATGTGGTTGTCGATATTTTACGATGTAACGTGACGTGCCGTGACGTGAGATGACATGGCATGGCATGGCATGACAAGAAGCGCTACCCGATGCGGCCGTCGGACAGTATATTGTACTTCTGCTGACTAGGTAACCTGGCTCTCCGGGAACGCTCGGTATTGAACGTCACCGTAGCGTGCCGTTGAGTGCTGAGAGTTCTTTTCGCGTGGAAAGAACGTCGCCCAGTCGTAGCCATCAGACGTTTGAGTTATGCAGTCAGTCCACTTGTGACGATTCGCCGAAGCCTGTTCGTGTTTGGCGCGAGTTGCACATGCCCATAGATGGCGCCACCCACTTGGAATAAGGGGGCACGTGATCGTTCTGGGTCGATTCCGTTATCAGCGCCTGCAGGCGTCATGTCAAGCTTCTCCACATTTTGGGGAGGAGAAATGAACATTTCCCCGCATGTTCCCCATCCCCTTCTGACCCCGAACATGGACATCTCGCGTCGCAGCCGGACAACGCTAAAAAACGTCATGGTGTATTGCAAAATGTTGCTTGGTTATGCATGGCGCGGTACCGACTGGACATCATGACGACTGCAAAAATAAAGAGAAATAGTCTTCCCCCAAAGTAATAACGATACCAGAAGTCTGGAATTAAAGTGAAATGACTGACCCCGTTGCTATCGGCATAATATGATTTCGTTGAGATGCTCAAACTATGTCGACGACAGAGGGATAAACATCTAAGCCATACCAGGCCAGCCCGGTCACCTGATGCCCATTGGAAGCTGTTAAATTCGGTGTGAGACATGCATATCCATAATTATCAGAGCACCGCCTGCATGTATTTATTTAGTGCAACAGCAATTGAAACGTGGCACATCTCTGACCAGCGTGAGTAGTGTGACACGTGACTTCGGCACGTGCTCATTGGCAGGCGCGCGGGTACATTTCTTCAAGACAGAGGCACACAGACGATGGATGAGGAGCCAAAATGGCACGATGATGGTGGGCGTTTCTAAGTAAGAAAACAAGACAAAAAATCGTCTCGTGGGAAGGGCAGTCGACCCCTAGGCACTCGCTTGACCGTCTGTCCACCGCCCTGGCACCGAATGATCTGTGCTCGTCACGACACTTCTCCACCGCCCTGGCGCTGAATGATCTGTGCTCGTCACGACACTTCTCCACCGCCCTGGCACCGAATGATCAGTGTTCGTCACGACACTTCTCCACCGCCCTGGCGCTGAATGATCTGTGCTCGTCACGACACTTCTCCACCGCCCTGGCACTGAATGATCGTGTTCGTCGACACCTCCCCGCCCTGGCACTGAATGATCTGTGCTCGTCGACACTTCTCCACCGCCCTGGCGCTGAATGATCTGTGTTCGTCGACACTTCCATGCCCTGGCACTGAATGATCTGTGCTCGTCACGCCACTTCTCCACCGCCCTGGCACCGAATGATCAGTGTTCGTCACGACACTTCTCCACCGCCCTGGCGCTGAATGATCTGTGCTCGTCACGACACTTCTCCACCGCCCTGGCGCTGAATGATCTGTGCTCGTCACGACACTTCTCCACCGCCGGTGTGGCTGACTACGGCTACTGCTGAGCGGGCCCCAGTCCTGCTATACATGCTGATTGGCAGGTAGTACATGGAAACTAGTGGCAGGTCAATCCTGCTCGACATCTCGACCGCAGGGTGCGATGGCCATGTATTTGCACTGTATGCACCGCACCTCACACGACTCACACTCAACACGCTGGGAGCACAGTACGTCGTCGTCGCCACAGACCGTAGGCTGAAGCGTCCGAGCCCAGGATGCACCAGGCTACCACAGCACGTCATCGTCGCCATAGACCGTAGGCTGAAGTGTCCGAGCCCAGGATGCACCAGGCTACCACAGCACGTCATCGCCACAGACCGTAGGCTGAAGTGTCCGAGCCCAGGATGCACCAGGCTACCACAGCACGTCGTCGTCGCCACAGACCGTAGGCTGAAGTGTCCGAGCCCAGGATGCACCAGGCTACCACAGCACGTCGTCGTCGCCACAGACCGTAGGCTGAAGTGTCCGAGCCCAGGATGCACCAGGCTACCACAGCACGTCGTCGTCGCGACAAACCGTAGGCTGAAGCGTCTGAGCCCAGGATGCACCAGGCTACCACAGCACGTCGTCGCCGCCACAGACCGTAGGCTGAAGTGTCCGAGCCCAGGATGCACCAGGCTACCACAGCACGTCGTCGCCACAGACCGTAGGCTGAAGTGTCCGAGCCCAGGATGCACCAGGCTACCACAGCACGTCGTCGTCGCCACAGACCGTAGGCTGAAGTGTCCGAGCCCAGGATGCACCAGGCTACCACAGCACGTCGTCGCCGCCACAGACCGTAGGCTGAAGTGTCCGAGCCCAGGATGCACCAGGCTACCACAGCACGTCATCGTCGCGACAAACCGTAGGCTGAAGTGTCTGAGCCCAGGATGCACCAGGCTACCACAGCGGGAGCCTGGTGATGCGTATCGTCGGTATGCAATGTGATGTGGTCGATGACCACGAAGATCCATACAGCGACCACCTTGCCGACCTTCCGACACGATAACACACCATGTTCTGATTGTGGAGTACCGGGAAGGCCTCTGCTCGATGCGATCATGTTGATCATCAATGGAGGCACGTCCACCATCAGTTGCTGTATGGGAACACGTGTGATGGAATCGGCCATACCAGCTCTGAAACAGGAGGTGCAGGATTGTTGTTTCGGGTGTCGATGTATCGATGTCAGACCTTTGTATATATGGGTGAGAAACAAACACCACTAATCACAGAACATTAACATAACACATTTCCCTGGCTAATCGTGGTTAAGCTGTCATAATTATCACCATCGTCACCATGACATTTTATGCAGCACAAGAACAGCTGCTGCCATTTGAATAAATCCATCAAACCTGGCCGTAGACCCCACCACACTCTCATCGACACCAATCAAGTAACTTTAATTGTTTCAAAACAACTATTATGTGAACTATGCAACCACTTCCGACTGCTAACAACTGGGTAACAAGTCCTTCTGTGGCTGTCAAATAACAGCAGCTACCACTAGACGGGGTCAACATGACCATTACCTCTTCCCTCGCCCAATTTTCTGGTAAAATGTTTATGAAAATTCACCAACAGGCTAAATTTGGGACCCAAATAAACTCACCGCTGTCCTCCACAAAACGAAGTTCCGAATAGTACAGATTGAGGAACTCATCGACGCTGAGGTAGGCATTCTCCTGTAGTATGTGTGACAGCAGGTCTTCACTGGGAAGCAGGTCGGGTACCCGCTCTGACAGCATGTCCATCGCGTTCTTCAGGTTCGCCTGTGCCGTCTCGGATTGTAAGTATTTCATCGTCATGTTTTTGGTCAGTATCAATCTGACTGGTCAGTATTCTAGTGTCATGTTTTTGATTAGTATCGTCTCTGGCAGGGGTGTCATCACAGGGGGAGGGGGAGGGGGAGGGGGGTCAGTAGGGGCAGTCATCCCGCTGCCCTGAGACAGGGGGCGTCGCCCCCTGACATTTTAGGAGGTCCCACCCGGAAATGCGCCGAAAAATGGATGTGCTCTCCAGGAATAACGCCTCACACTGAGTATAACTACCATCCAGAAAATTAAGAATAGGTAAGCCAGAACCCGTTTGGGTAGGAAGCCTAATAAAGATCTCCGAGGCCCTTGATTAGAAGGCCCCATGTCTGTCAGGCTGATGTTCAGGTCTGTATTCATGTTCACGAGGCACATAATCACGGAGGTCACTTGCTTAACAGTCCTGTGTAGGAGGCACTTGTTTGGAGGAACCTGTTCAGATCCCCCGTTTCAGAGGCCCTCTTAATGTGCCCGCTGTTTACAGGACTCCTTGTCAGGAGACCCCTGTTCACGAAGCTCGTTGTTTACGAAAGCCCTGTTCGTGCATGCTCCTTGCTTAATTGAACCTTTGCCTAGCAGGATCCTTGCATAGCAAACATCCTGTCCAGCAGGCCCATGCTCATGAAGGTTCTAGTCTATGAAGGCCCTGCCCACGAAGCCCTGCTTCTTTAGCGTGACCTTGATCAGGAGGCATACATCCAGGAGGTCCTTTGGGCCCTGTTCAAAATGCCTTCTTTTTGGAACCTGTTGCTCAGGGGTCCCTGTTCAGATCATGCAGACTCTGTACTAGGGGACATTTGCCTAGTGAACGCTTGCTTGGAGGATATACCAGGAGAGACTTGTTAGCAGAAACCTTGCATTGAGGGCATCTAGTCGTGGCGCTGTTTCCTTAGTACTTTGTCCAGAAGGTCCCACTTGTATGGCGAATATTTGGTGATTAGAAGGCTCCTGTTCAGTAGTTCCACTTTACGAGACTTCTTGTTCAGATGGTCCCTGTTTAGGATACTTCTTGTTCATAATGTGTTAAATCATGATGAATCACGCCATAAAAACCAAATTCCGAGAATTCTTAGATAGCAGTTTCTTGGTCTTGTTGAGGGAAGCAATCCCGGACAATTGCATGTAATATCTGTGTTAAGTATTTTCAAAGGTTTTTGGAGGTGACGTCACTTAACCAGCTATATGTCAGTAATCTTGAATTACCTGACTCAGGCTTTTTAGACATACGAAATTGATGCCAGAAAATATCAACCAATTTTGTGCACGCTGTCTCGCGCCGTTTTTCCAATATCGCGGAAAATCACAGGTGGTCTTATTTCCGCGAATTACCAGGCAATGATTAACTAATCGTCTATACCAACCCTCGAATCCATAAAATGGGATAAAATGGAACAAAAGGCAATAAGAGGCCCCCTAAAGACACACAGGTCACATTTGGAGGTGCAGAGCAGGAGGCCCCGCTAATCTTTTCTCCTAGAATAATTTCGTTGGGACGCCACTAATCTAGAATGGTGAGTATTACATCGTCATATTCTTGGTTGGTATCGTCTTGAGTGGTCAGCATTCCATCGGCATGGTCATGGTCAGTATCGTCTCGAGTGGTCAGCATTCCATCGGCATAGTCATGGTCAGTAAGTATCGTCTCGAATGACCAGTGTTCCATCGCCACCCTGATATTTCTCAGTAACATGAAGCAGACTCTGGAGCCTTTCTATGACTAGCGAAGCAAGGCAGAAACCTTAAGCATATTACTGGAAAGAGTCAGCAATGCTAAGGATAATGAAGTCAAGGCAAATTTGCATGCGGCCATAGGGCCACGTGGTAAAATGTGCAAATAGTTGTGGGTCTCGACGGAAGATTATAGATGATCGGAGCATTACAACGATATACAATCTCTACGTAAGCTGGGAAGAGCATGCGATGGGAGTGGTATCGGTATAAATTCCACCAAATGGCCTAGTTGAACAAAACAAAAAATATGTGAGGGAGCCGAGCGGGGGGGGCAGGGCATTAACAACAAACATCGCACATATGAAGATGGGAAAGATGTCCAAGTCAACTGAAATACACCCTGCCGACAATATTGCCGTGGCTGGGAGCTGTAAGATATGGCGTTTTCCTGCCGACAGTACTGTCGTGGCTGGGAGCTGTAAGGTTATGGCGTTTTCACTGCCGACAGTACTGTCGTGGCTGGAGCTGTAAGGTTATGGTGTTTTTCCTGCCGACAGTACTGTCGTGGCTGGGAGCTGTAAGGTTATGGTGTTTTTCCTACTGACAGTACTGTCGGGCTGGAGCTGCAAGATATGGCGCTTTCCCTGCTGACAGTACTGTCGTGGCTGGAGCTGTAAGGTTATGTGTTTTCCTGCCGACAGTACTGTCGTGGCTGGAGCTGTAGGTTATGGTGTTTTTCCTACTGACAGCATTGCCGTGGCTGGGGCTGTAACATTATGGTTTTTTCTGCTGACAGCATTGCCGTGGCTGGGAGCTGTAAGGTTATGACATTTTCATTGTCGACAATACTGTCGTGGCTGGGAGCTGTAAAACATAGCGTTTTTATTAGACACGATCACCGTGGTCACCAAAGAAAAAGTCCTTTCCAGTTATACAGACACGTACATCAGAGCAGTTACTGAACCATCAAGTAGAAACATATGGGATAGATGCTTCGGTCAAGGACCGAGGTGAACAGATTCGTGTATTCGTGTATTCATGCAAATCGCCAAAACAGGGCCTAACTAATCGACGAAGCCCAATTGTTGCAGTCACGCAATAAATCAGGGAGACGGCCACAAGATCAGACTTCCTGGAAATAATTTTCACACGTAAATGATACTGAATCCAGCAGATTCCGGTAAACTGTATTATTCCCACTTTATTCACATCCACTCTAAATATTAGCCTTCAACACAATGGACAATTTCAGCTTGAAGAGTCTGGGAAGCGATGAACATGACTGGGCTGACAGAGCCACGCGTCCACTGGTGACCCATCCGACCAACACAGACACCGTGCCAACACACCACTCCGGCACGACCGCCCGTCATCCGACCGCCGATACGATACTCGCCTTGGGCGTTTTGTGGAGGTGGGTAGCTAGCCCCACCAGCTGACTGAGACACCCGAGGGCCGCCTTGTGCGAGCTCATCCCCGAGTCCAACTGTTCTCGGGAGCACACCGGGATGCTCCGGAACGACCACGAGTCCAGCAGGCGCTGTCGACAGGACGGAACTTCTGTTTGGACAGCAAGACCGACATGAATCTGGGACGTTAGGGCAAGGTGAAGTCATTTGGGACGTTCCTTCTAACTTGGCAGTGAACGCTGCCGCATGGTGGCAATACCTGTGTTTGAAGCGGCCAATGCGGGGACGAGTGGTCTAGGGGTAAGTTGCTCGTCTCACAATCGAAAGATTGTGGGTTCGAGTCTCACCTGTCGCTACTCTTCGCCCGCGACCAATCGGCGTGAGAGATTGGCGACGCTATATGACTCAACAGTCGACGTGTCGTAAAACCAATAACCAACCGAAGCGGCCAATGCACTGCAGAAATGGTGGGTAATCTGAAACCTTACATGCACATCATATATTACTCTGCACATTGAACAATACTTTATTGTGTATTGGGATTAAGACACCACCAGACATCAGCCCACTTCTAGACGAAATGAGGATATGGAGACAGGACGGACGCCGCGGCGCCTCTGGCCGTGCCAAGGCGTGGGTTGGTGCCCAGCCGGCGCGTGCCAGCGGCGCGCGCCGCTATTGGCAGAAGATCACCAGTGGGGAAGGGTGTGCTGCGGAACGAAGCGGAACATACGTCTGAACATTGCGATTGCGCTCGCTGCAGACTGGGAGCAGTGGTGGCGGTTAGCTATACACCATAGCGATTTTCTGTGACACGCTTCCAATAATATTCAGCGCGTGATCGTTTGGCCTCTGATACGGTTGGCTCCTGCGGTGTCGTTTGAGCGTGTGTTCGTGACGGCAGTGCCATGGCGGTTGAGTTAGTGGCAGGTGCGGCTAAGAAAGAGACGGTAGGCCGCCAGCAGGCTGCTGTGTGCTCCTTGCGCCGCCGCCGCCGCCGCCGGCTCCACTGTAGGTCTGCTACCTGCGGACACTGGGGTTGGTGAAGCTGCTGGAGTGGGTTAACTGGCAGAGGTAGGTGGACCTGCAAAAGCTGCTGGACCTGCAGAAGCTGGTGAAGCTGCAGAAGCTACTGGATCTATTGGAGATGCAGAAGCTGCTGGGCCTGCAGAAGCCGGCGGACCTACAGAAACTAGGGAACCTGAAGACGCTGTGGGATCATCAGAAGCTGGTCCAGCTGCAAGGATTGGCGAACCTGCTGGAGTTGCTGGGGTAGCCGGAGTTTGAGGATCTGCCGGTGCAGCTGGCGGAGCCGGTGCACCTGATGTGACTGGCGCTCGCATGGGCTCCTGTCGCGCTGGGGCGGCTCGTTGCGGGAGCTGTCGGCGCTGTGGCTGCCCACCTTGTACTGGAGCATTTTCTGCTGAACTGGTACCAAATACTATTGGTATTGTCGATCCGACTGTAAGGGTTGGTTTTTACTGCATGCTTTTGTGTGATGTATGATGTCCTCTGGAAACATGTCGAATATTCGCGATAACTTGAAAACGTATCGAGATATCTCAACGAAATTTCTATCACTAATAAAAAAAGAAGCTATCACTTGATCAATTGCCTTTTGCGACAGACAAAACTATGACGTCATAATAGGTCAGGCGTGAGGAACGTCAGGGTGACATCATGATTGTCGATGCTTAACAAAAAAAAAACGCATCGGTGCACACAAATTGACCTAGAATCCGAACGAATAAAGATATTGGTGTCCGTAAATGGCAAAAGAGAGACAAGTAGGAGAAAGGGAACATGGTTTATCGTTGCTTTGTTTGTATATTTAATGATGAAATGTCGAAATGTTAAAGTACAAATATTGAAAGAAAAGTACTCTCGAAATTCTTACCTTTCCATTCAAAACTTTAAGAAACAATCAAACAAACTGTCCAAGAAATGACTATGAAGAATGTCTGCAACAAAGTTGAAGCAATAACCTATCAAAATGAATAAGCTACGGCTTGAAATGTACCGCAGTGCATAGCACGTCAGCGCGGCGTGGTGCTGACCAGCCGTGTCGCAGCGGCGGCACAGCGGCGTGGTGCTGACCAGCCGTGTCGCAGCGGCGCCACAGCGGCGTGGTGCTGACCAGCCGTGTCGCAGCGGCGCCACAGCGGCGTGGTGCTGACCAGCCGTGTCGCAGCGGCGGCACAGCGGCGTGGTGCTGACCAGCCGTGTCGCAGCGGCGCCACAGCGGCGTGGTGCTGACCAGCCGTGTCGCAGCGGCGGCACAGCGGCGTGGTGCTGACCAGCCGTGTCGCAGCGGCGGCAGAGCGGCGTGGTGCTGACCAGCCGTGTCGCAGCGGCGGCACAGCGGCGTGGTGCTGACCAGCCGTGTCGCAGCGGCGGCACAGCGGCGTGGTGCTGACCAGCCGTGTCGGGGGGGGGCGCTACCAGCCGTGTGCGGCGGCGGTACAGCGGCGTGGTGCTGACCAGCCGTGTCGCAGCGGCGGCACAGCGGCGTGGTGCTGACCAGCCGTGTCGCAGCGGCGGCACAGCGGCGGCCGCGGCACGGCCGCTTTGTGCTGCGTGGCCGTTACCAATGTACCGACCTTAACCTGACTTCATTTCTTACCCATGTGTCTCAGCTGGACGTTCTGCATAGCTGAAGAGTTATAGAGTAGGATATATCATGACAATTATTTTCACTAATGTAGAAAACACACGGACATCACTTGGCAAGTCATTTCGAAATGTGTAGAATTTCCCAAAATTTGACAACTGACATCATACAGATCAATGGTCAGCCATTGGCCTCAAGGCATCAAGAGTGGCATCAATACATATTTGCTCTTCAGTTACATGGTGGATGTTAGTTTAATTACTTTGTGCGTTTGAATTTGAAATGCTAGACGTATCGTATCCTCCACAGCTCAAAATGGAGCGCGAGTGTTGAGAACCATGCGTGCACCATCTGCCATGCGAGTTCCTCGGGCCAATGTGGCTGTGCAGGATGGCGATCGCACGATCCGGGAGCACGCGTGTTGAAAACGATGCGTGCAACAACCCCTGTCTTCCCCTCCTCGTCCCATGCACTCGACCCTTACACTAACGGGACTAAAACATTAACATTATTATAGCCAAGCTACCCACCGTGGTGTAGACTAGTTTCAAAATTCAAACTCTAAGGGAACTCAAGGGATGCGCTCCAGCTTGGTGGTTAGTGGCGTAATTTTGTTCATGGGACGAACGTACATACAAATAGTAGCATTCAGGCCAAATAGCGTTGGCCGCTTAACAGCCGCAGCCAGGTGACCCTCCGTGGAGATCAGCGTAACTCGAGGATGACGTTAGAAATACGACCGTTTCCCAGACCGGTGACGATAGCAAAGTACATTCCCGGCCACCAGGTGGTCGGGGGGAGAGTATTTACGTCCATGGCTGAATGGCGGGCGGTGCTTCGTGGGCTGAGGGCACGCGTCGCGCCTATCGCTCGGATCGTGTCACCAGTAACTGACAGATAGACATGGATAGTACCATGTGCACAAGAGTACACACGGTATAATTTAATCAGTTTCGACATGGGAAGTGATAATTCACCAATAGTAGTTGGATATTTTCCTGAAATGTATTTACTATATAAAGTAAATTGATAAACGAGGTACCCGACCAGCGAGCCGTCCTATGGACAAAACGTTCCCGAGTAATGGTACCGGGTAACAAAACAGTCTGAATTGTGCAGAATATTAATATTGCTGTGTATGGTCTACGTTGGTTAAATGTTTAACTGCGAAAGGAAGCGATGAAATGAACATTTCCGACGGATTAGCTTAACTCGAATGGCTCTCTGACTGCAAAAACCCGCTGGCCTCTGTGATCCAGGGGCGCAGATGGGCTCCGAGCACGGTATGAATGTGAGGCCGCTACGAGAGGCACTGTAGGCTCGTCGAGCTTGGCGCTGGACAGTAGGAAAGTGGAAAAACACTGCCCGGCAATGAGTCCACCTCTATTCTCTGTACGCGGGACAATGATTGTGCAGTGGTTTGGAGGATGTAAGGACGGGTTTGGCATGCCGTAAGCTCCGAGGCTGAAAGGGTAGGGCCGGCTAGTGTATATAGACGGCCAGGGGACGTACCTAAAGTGGTAGGGATCCGTGCCCACCCGTTGGATACGTAGGGCTGGTTGCAAGATCGCAGCGAATAAGGCCCGTCGAGGTATCGAGTGTAAGGTTGGGTAGGTCGGTCATGGACGCCAGAGCACTTATATAAGACCCCGGGCCCAGTAAATGAGCCCCATCGTAACATTAAGACCATATACAGGCGAGGAACGTTACCAATAATGACGAGGCCAGCTATGATTGACAGTGAATGGTTTAGAGATGTGGTCCACATACCTTCCAAAACAAAGCTAAATTGGGAACCAAGCAATTTATTAATTAATAAGGAGAGCGAATGGGTAGAGCGAACGTCAGCGAATGAGGAGAATGAATGTGTGTTGGTTGGGGTCAAACAGGCACCTACACTGGCGGATTGCCCACCGGTTTGGGGGGAGTTGGTTTGCGACGTGTGAGGCCCCGCCTCCTCCACCGCTTTAGTTCGGGATTTTTGTTCTTGTTTCCAAAACGTTACGTTACGTTCAACGTCTTGTACCACGTCGCGGAAGCCACTGGCAGGGCTTTGTAACCTTTTAAATGGCAGCACAGTCACCTGATTTCGTTGACCTATTGGCTTCAACAATTATAATATCTTTAAAATTGTTTTTTAGGGGGAAGGGGGGGGGGATTACCTAAAATTATACTACTATCATCACCGAAAAAGCTCCGACTGGGGGCAAACCATTAAAACCCAGAAAAATGAAATACATTATAAAAAAATATAATACAATGTATTCATTCTATTACAAGTTATTCTCCCTTGCCTATATGGTGTTCCAAAAACATTGACCTCGCACAACATATACATACGGATAAGGGATGGTAATTCACACAACACCAAGCCGGCTGTGGTTGGAAGAATGGGTCGTGGAGGTGATGGGGGACCAAACAACACCAACACACTGGCGCCTAAAAGTAAAGGAGGATAAATTTTGCCCAGTTTGGTTTAGGTTTTCTTTTGCACAACCCAAGAGAAACCGCAACCACAGCTTCCCTCTACACCCACCGACAGCAGAGACCTCTCCCCCCCCCCCCTACACTTCTAGCATCGACGTCCGTGGTACGGCGTGACAGGCGACGCTACCGATGAGAGTGGGTTTTTCTGCGTGCCTTCATTCGAGGAATTGGTACAGGGTATGTATGGTGTGTTTATCTTGTGCGTATCGCTAAGCTGTGTATATTATATTATATCCTCATTACATGCATATCATCCATAGTTCGAGGTATAATAGCTCAGATATACTACCGCTATTGTGATGTAGTATTGATTGAATGTTCTGTTTAATCTACCACAGAATATACGTAGGCTAATCAGATTGTTGCAAACAACCGCAACGTGGGTAAATATGCCTGGAAATTAAACATAATTATCTGGTGCCATAGGTTTACCCTTATATTGGTACAAAGATACACTATGATTAAGGTGATCATACTAAAACTTCCAAAAATACCTGGAATATGGTCCAACAGCCATAGGGCGTACATGTTTCTGTGTCTGTAGTCATGGATACACCGCTGTAAAATGCGTTCAAGCGTACGGAGCCACACCGAGGTCACACCTAAAGGCAGAGCAGACAAATGTCACGTAGCACACCACAAAGCCAGGAAAATCTTATTCATGGCACACGCCATGCATCCTCAACAATCAATCTGCAGACTGACACCCCCAGGCTCTGAACTTCTGTTTGCCTTTACCATACGTACCGTTGGTATATCATGAGAGATGAGTAGCACTTTCGCCTCCAGTACCTTGGGCTCTGCCTCTTCCTTCATCCTACACAGCTCTCTCAGGTAGGCCACAATTGAGTCTTCCGAGCTCTGGAAGACAACGCAAAGGCCGTTAGGTCAACCGTATCGACCAAATCACTTGTAATCGGCTCCCATTTAGCGGCTCGACGCGATCGTACGGTGGTGTTGAACCCAGCGGTGAAACACTAGCACCCTGGTAATGGAGCTGCCGCGGAAATCACATTCGATACCTTGTCTTTACAGTCAACACCACGGAACCCCAAGATCAATTTTGAACTAGGGTTTCCAAGTAGAAAATTAGTTCGGAGGACGTAGTGCAAGAACCGAACATGTCGATAAATTTCAGATGAAAATTAAAAGCTTGCAATGCAGTGCCACATAGTGGAATGCATGGAAGGAAATAGGTTGAGGCTGAATATGCCAAAAATAGGTGATTTGTGCTAGTTCTTAGTGGAATGCTTTTCTGTTTGCTTTTGATTTGAAGTATTTTCATGTGAACAAATGGGAGTGGGAACTATTTGTGATATCAGAAGGAAGAGTGCTGTATGAGTATCTTCAGCTGCTAAGTGAGTATCTTCAGCTGGGTGTTATTTTCTAGATAAATTGAGGATTTTTGGGAAATTGCAACGGCATAATGGTAAAACTTGACTTTTCGTCCAAGAGCGGGCTGAGGGAGGGAACACCATCCCAGTGTTTCCGCCGCCCATGGGCGTCAAACTAAAATGAAAGGCCACGTAATTGCTCGTGGGGTTCTGTAGGGATAGATAGACGGTGGCAGAATCCCATAATTTTTCCTCAAAAGTTCCACTAAATGAAAATAACGTTTCTTGCTATCCACATGGTCGTTCAAGTTAGAAATCTTATAGCGATGTCCGACTTAGCGGGAGGATTGCATGAAGGAGAAACGGAAGTAGTAGGTGCATCGAAGCCTCTATTCTGTCATCTGAATGCATATCAAATTCTGCCCAATCCACGTAAGTCAAAAACGAACTTTCATTGCAGGTGATAAGTTAAGATAAATAAAAGTGCTGCTAAGCGTTCACGGTGCGCGATGCATGCATTACACAAGTTGTTTCCATGCACCCGACGATGACCCATGTCCTCTGATTGGTACGCTAGAGACTCGCGCTAAACCCACCCACCTCCAGTATGTGGACCATGTATTTTGGGTAGATGAAGAGGAAGCCGGATGCGGTCTCCTCTCGGTAGCTGTTGTACAGATGTCTGATTTGCAGTTCACATTCTGCGCCGAACTCGTCTAACTGGCGAATACATAGTTCACAGTGAACATGGTGAATGGCCGGGAAGCGTCGTCACGGACGACGCTCCGCCAAAACGAGCTCTCCTTCGACAAGTAGATATATCATATGACCACATCCCAACCATGTCCGTGCTACTGGAACCATTCTTTTCAGCAAAACAATTCGACATTGGATAGTGTATGCATATTGAAAAGCTTAGGTACCACTGAGCTCATCAAAACAAGCATATGCAGTTGATATTAGCTCCTGCAGCGCAATGTACAACGGCAAGAAATTAACTTCATGCTGAGCGGATAACTTATGTCATGTGATAACTTATGTATAGGTATTTCAACACATTGTTGAAATTATGCCCGGACAAATAGTCAAAATATAAAGTCAAAGGACAAAAAGTTGAATGGAAAAAGTCGAAATGGGAAGAAGTCGGATTGACAAAAGTCGAAGCGATAAAAGTCGAATAGATAAAAAGTATAACGGAGAAAATGTTGAAGGGGAAAAATCGAAGGGGTAAAGTCGAAGAGGAAAAAGTAGAAAGGTTAAGTCAAATTAAAAATGGCAAACTGATTAACAGTCGAAAACATAAAAGTCGGCGGACAAAAGGCCGAATTATAGAATTAAAATGGACCAAAAGCAAAAAGGATAAAAATCGAGTGGATATAAAACCAAACAAACTAAAGGTCGAAAAGATGAAAGTGGAACGAATAAAAAGTCAAACGAATACAATTTAAATAGATAGAAGTGAAATATGTGAGACACACATATAAGATATGTGTGTGTGTGTGTGTGTGTGTGTGTATGTGTGTGTGCGTGTGTGGTGTGCTTGCGTTGTGTGCGCACGTGTACGTGTGTGTGTGTGTGTGTGTGTGTGTGTGTGTGTGTGTGTGTGTGTGTGTGTGTATGTGTGTGTGTGTATATATATATATATAAAAAAGGATATATATATATATATATATAAACAAACATATCTGTTCGAATATTTTGGGAGCAGGGTTTCTTTTATGCATCAGGAATTGAATGTGACAGCGATCTCTGCATTAATCTTCTTATTCAAGCTATTTCCAGTCTTCGAATGGATGATCTATCATTATAAGTAAGATTCTATAATAGATGTTCAAGCAGTGCGATGCTTAACACGGAAATTATGACGTAAATCACAGTACGAATCATGTAGGTGCAATGCAAGCATACAAATTAACTGATAATATATACATGTTGAATTACAATAAAACACTTCCAATTCTGGAGGCACGCGTCATTTAAAAAGTAACGTATATGAATATTTGGTGAAATATGTTCATCAGAGATATGCAATGGCCACAATACAAGATACACAATATACAATAGTCGTGATACACAGAGCACACTGCAAGCACGAAGAACACCCATGTACTTATGCGGGTGGTAGGTGCCTATCATATACGTGTGTGTCTTTGTACGTGTATTACTGGTGGGAGCTGCTTCACGGATGTAGATGGCCTCAGCTGCCGCCAGGCGCCGCTGATCACGACAGTGCAGCAGGATGGTGGTGTTGGCTGTCAGTTGGCGTCTGGTGAGATGTGTACTATGCTCTGTTGAAAGATGATTTTTTTGGACCACCATCCTAGAGGTGCATGGTGAGGCGGCGGCTGTGTGTCTTAGTTGTGTGACCGATGTAGCATTCGTTACGGCCGCTTCGTAGTCTCCGATAGTGCATTTGAAACGATATACTACGTCAGTCCGTTGCAATGTGGTAGGTTTGAAGGTGTTGCTGCATATAATTAGGGATGTTGTTTTTGGTGTTTGGTAGTAAACAGCGCAACAAATTTAGTGATCATGCTGGATAGGTGTGGTGTTTTTCAAGACAATATCGCGTATGGCTTTTTCATTCCTCCTCCATGTGTTGGTGATCGTGTATTGTAGTGGATTGTGATGCATTTGCTGATGTCATGAGGGGTTTGTCTGGAGTCGGCGTGAGTGATGTGCTTGTGCACCACCACTACTACCCGACACCAAAAACAGCATCCCTCGTTCCCTCGTTCGGTCCATCGGTGCTTCTTTTTAAACGCTTCCAGGCCAAATGGGTTTGTCAACCAGAATGTGTTTGAAACTGGTGCTGACCATGAGGAGGTCGCACTAGTCATCTACGAGACTCAGGCTGAATCGATTGCCTGGGTTGAGAAGGCTTTGACAGAGATATGATCTGAGGGACGACTACCGAGAACTCCTGGAGCTCTCCTTGATTTTCCTTGGAGGAACTCCACCAAGAGGAATCCATTTCCATCGTCCAGGGCCCATGCATCATGCCCGCTGGATGTCAACGGCAATTTACTCATTGAAAGGGTGGATGGTCCGTGGAAAACTCAGACTGACTCCAAGAGAGGAGCATGACTTGCGTAGCATGTCCATCTTCGTTGCTACTGTGTATACCAAGTACTGGATCGAGACACCACTTCCCGTGTCTACCGCTCAAAATAATATAGACCTTCTCAAAAGCTCTTCATGCCTATGGTGTTATTGATGAAGAAGTTTCTAAAGCCACTGCGAAAAAAAATTGAGCTCCACCAATGGTATCTGTTGGAAGAGATAGTGGCCCTCAGCTTTTTTGATATCGTCGTGGCATCCACCACTAAGAGCTTGACGGCAAAGGCCCTGAACGAGCAACCTGAAACTGAAGACACTCCCAAACGAGTGACAGCCACAGCCGAAGTCATCCAGGGAACGGCTTGGAAAACTTTGTGACCAAAGGAACACAAGCCTTCTTCGAGAAGATGAATCTCCAGATGGGTGCACTTGTCTGCACCCCAGAGTCCTGGCACTCCAAAAGTCACCAACGACAATGCAGAGCGAGGTGTGGCACTCATTCAAGAGTACAACAGACTACCCGCCCGGGACGAGGACTAACTCTAATACCTCCTCCAAGTTGCCGCAACACATCGTCAGTAGTTTCCGGATATCCGAAAATCTACGCTGAACGGACAACTTGGAGTGGAGTGGTGTCCATGATACCTAGTACCTAATGGTACCTAATCCTATGAGCGGCTAATACTCCCATTGTGAAGGGGATCTGAATGCCAGCATTTATTATATGGTCACACTGACTCAAAATGATCCTTCAAAATGATCAGCAGCCTATGCTGTAATATTATGCCCAAATTGCCTGTAGGCGTGAAACTCCATGGTCGTTTTGTAACCACTAACTACTGATTGATCCATACAATATTTTATACACATTCACTTGACCCATAGAGGAACACATTTGAAGGGCGGGAGGTGGAAATATTATTTTAAAAATCACCCCGATAGCTAAGGACCACCATATTATATATGTTAACACGCGCCCTGGAGGGCCTCTGATAATTGCGCGCACTGGAGGGGGGGGCGGATTCCGCCCCCCTAAGATCTCGGCTCCTAGTAAAACTGGAGGAACGAAATTCGCAGGGTGGATGGGCACGGTAGTGAACTCTATTGTGTGTAATTTTCGTGACCTTAGGTCAATATCCTCAAGGTCAAATGAGGTCAGATTGGAAAAAATTTCCGGTTTTGCGTGGCTTGGCTTGTCATCGTTATGGATCGCTGTGATTGTGTTTAAATGCTCAAAAATGGGCATCAATGATGTTTTGGACATTACTAATGATGCAATGCAGATGATAGACCCGACATTTGACCTCAGGTCACCTACATAGCACCACTTTATCAGGTCAGTTACCTGTTCCAGTTACCGGAACCGGCCGCCCGCCCGACTGCTCCGTCGGGCAGCTCGGAGCAATCGGCTTCGTGAAGAAGGGAGTGAAGTACATGAATAAAGTATGGAAACGCAATGATAAACAGTACAAATGACAACCAGTAGTGCATTTATGGCAACATTCCAGTTGATCAAGTTTGGTTCCATTAACCTGTCATGAACTTGACCTGACTTGACCTTAGTGACCTAACATGACCTTGAAACTATACAGCATATCAATATGCATCGAACAAGTCCCTAGTGTTGCCTAGAACACATCCCTTTTGTCAGTATACTGGGAGCGCATCTGCGCCGATTTTTGTGGTCTGGCGCTATAACATTTTTTTACTTTAGCGGCCCCTAACTTGAAACATTTTCGGGCGATTTCCATTTTTCTTACTTTAAACGACGCGCCGTTCATTTTTAAGCAGGTACGCCGAAAATCACGTATATCGACCGGTAAAATCTGCAGTTATTTGCGAAAAACCGGAGGGGTGGGCGGATTTCGCCCCCCTCCAGTGCGCGTGTTAAGTGGCATGGTATGGTGATCCTTGGCTATCGAGGTGATTTTTTAAATTATGTTTCCACCTGCCGCACTTCAAATGTTCAAATCAGCTTCTGTAGACAGACACCAATTATCTTATGCGAGGGAACACAAGTGCCTCAATTATCACCCGTCTCGTAATGTACACAAACTTATGACGCAGTCTAGCGAGTCCAACAATTATGCGGTTACACAGACGCACAACAGCAGATACATGCACATCCCATGACAGGTGTGAGTCAATTTTGACACCGTATAATTTTACACAATTCGTGGGTAGTATTTCCAATTATTCCAGGTGAACAAAGTACCCCACAGGCGCATGATGTCTAGAAGATTGGAGAACAACCATCTAAGTCTTGGAGGGATTTACTTTTAATCACTTTTGAATGAACCAGTTAAAAGCGACCGCCAGTGATATATTCAATCGTTGGGTAAGGTTTGTGGTTTCGTTTCGCGTCCCGGAGTCGAGGAACTGCACATCATAGGCATACGGTTTGCCGATGAAGGTTCAGAGTACAGCTCAGAAGGTACAGTTTCAATGTCACTATTGTCTGGGTAGCGCTGACGGTGCGCCTCCACAACCTGCATGATGATCCGGCGTTGCTCCTCATCTTTGGTCAGTGTGAGGCTGTTGGCGCGTACGAGACAGATGCTACGCTCATATTTTTCTTCCAGTGAAATCGTTGATACCATGACAACACGTCGTCAACATGTCGACGATGCTGACACGCTCAGCGAAATCGCTGACTCACGTTGCCAACGACTTCGCCAAACGTCACATAGCTTTGGTACATACCTGCAATTTCGCACCGACCAAAGATGAGGAACGGGAGTTTGTTTTGTAGGCTGTGAAGGTGAAGATGCACCGGCAGCGATATCCCTGCTAAAGCGATATCCTTGTCTCTATTTTATGTTATAATGCGAGTGCGCGCGTTGAGGTGCTAAAGGCAGGGAATGGAGGAAGTCCATTTCCAGGTGATCGGAGAGCCTTGATAAAGTTTAGTTTACTTTCGTACCCCGCAAGTTAACTTGCATTTTGGGAAATGTGGGGAGGGGTACCTAGCTTTTGTTCTGGCGCCGGCACTTGGCCTATTGCTCTCGAAAAGCACCGAGGGATGTTTACCGTGCGGGCAGGGAGATTATTGCCCATACTGCCTTTTACGCGGGCTGCCGCTTGCTAGTAGCACACATTCTATGTGGGAGGAAGGGTGGAATCGTGCTCAACTATGCGCATGATTAGCAGTCTTTTGAAAATCGACTCATCTACGTTCGATGACATGTACCGCGAAGCAGCGGTTTACGTTATATGCCAATGTATTACAAGTCAGCTCACCCACGTCCGACGGCACCCCCAGGCAGCAATTTATTTCAAGTAGCAGGACAAACTGGCTCAGTCGCGCCAGCTCAGTGGTGTCTACAATGCTTCAGCTGGTTTGGTGGCAGAGATATAGCCAAGCAATACATAGAGAAGAGATCTCCTCTATGTAGATGGGTGTTTGTCACCCAGCAGCGACGCAAGGGTGAAGGGAGAGGGCGATGCCCTCTTATTGGCAGAAGGCCTCAACTTGTCGTTGAGTATCAAGGCTACTAGTCTAACTGGGTGTGAGCTAAGCTTTATGTGGTGGTGCAGGTCTCGTAGTTAGGACCTTTATATTTGACCTGTCCCAAAGGGTCAATGGACTCACGAGGTCATGTTATGCGTCATTAGACAGAACAAGCATCAATCAATTGGCTGGATGTTGTTTCATGTCTCTAGCTCAATTGTGGTAAAAATGGCAATGGATGTGGCAACCGTCCCCGACGGGTAAATATTGCTAAATTATTCCGTTAGGAGAGGGTCAAAACCAGGGAGACGAGACAAGTGCTCTACTGACACATACACCTTTGCATACATGCATGACATATGTATACAGTGGGCCAACATTCTGCTGCCCGTCTGGTAGTTCCATCGCTTTATTTTACACTGCAAATGGCTTACTTACGCTGTGTACTTGTGCACTTCCAGTGGTACTGGAAGGCACATGGTGTTGTGGGGAATGCGGAAGAACCTTGCAATTTGAGGCATGCAAATCCTGGACCATGAAGCTACATGATCATGCTACAGCAACAAAAAAGGTTACTTGAGAACGACGGAAGCACTTTTGGCACCTCCAATCGGTGTCTCACAACCCGGTTACCCCGTGTTACACGGCACCTTAATAGTACTTACAATAACACATCACTACACTACATGTATAGTATGATAACACAAGCAAGTACTTGCACTATTACACAATGTTACAGCCAATTCAGCCAAGCTAATACAGAGTAGTAGCAAGTACAGAGCTGTGGTGCATGACGGTGAGTATACCCTTTACGTGCGTACATGATTACCTCTGATTTGATGAGGGAACCTCGCCGTTGAATATCAGCTGGCTCCTGGTATTTGAGGTCCAGGGACGCAATCAGGTACAGTCGGTGCAACCAGGTGCGCTGGAATTACACAACCAACATAGTGTAGCGTGAAGACATGTACACTGGAATTACACCACCAACAGGGTGTAGCTGTAGACATGTGCACTGGAATTACTCCACCAACATGGTGTAGCGTGTAGACATGCATACTGGAATTACACCACCAACAGGGTGTAGTGTGTAGACATGTATACTGGAATTACACCACCAACAGGGTATGGCGTGTAGACATGCATACTGAAATTCCACCACCAACATGGTGTAGCGTGTAGACCTGTAAACAAAAACAACACCAACAGGGTAGCAGAGGTACACATGCATACTGGAATTACACCACCAACAGGGTGTAGCGGGTAGACATGCATACTGGAATTACACTCACCAACAGGGTGTAGCGTGTAGACATGCATACTGGAATTACACCACCAACAGGGTGTAGCGTAGACATACATATACTGGAATTACACCACCAACAGGGTGTAGCGGGTAGACATGTACACTGGAATTACACCACCAACAGTGTGTAGCGTATAGACATCAGTGTTAAAATATTGGTTTTCCGTCAGGTGTGATATATCGAAACAAGTACAGGAGGATGTCAAAATTCGCCATGGAAACGATGTCCCTTCATATAACTCATAAGTTTTTCAAACACAATTTTGATCCAACAGCGTACTCATACGTGCACCTTTTTCCTTTGTATATACCTAATTTAGGAGCAACTATTTTAGCGATAATGATACAAAATACCTATCCTTATAAACTGATATTGTATAACCGACCACATCATAAGTAATTAGCTTACCTATACTTGTGCTAGGAGATGTTTGTGCATCACAATCCGCAATGGTAGGCATCAGCATGCTATTGTTTGTATATTGGGGTTTAGGGGCGCATCGACTGCAGTGGTCATGCAGCGCCCATGCATCAGCATGATAATTATCAACAAGATACTGTTATAAATTAGATGTGAAGACTTCATAACAACTCATCACGAAGCACGATGTCGATACTCCGTTGAGAGGGATGTCAATTCAGTGTTCAGAAAGTAGTATACTCCACCATATTTCACGAATAATTTATCACTGATAGGCATGCATACTGGAATTACACCACCAACAGGGTGTAGTGTGTAGACATGTACACTGAAATTACACCACCAACAAGGTGTAGTGTGAAGACACGTACACTGGAATTACAACACCAACATGGTGTAACGTGTAGATATGCATGTCAGAATTATACCACCAACGGGGTGTAGCGTGTAGACATGCACACTGAAATTACACCACCAGCAAGGTGTAGCGTAAAGACACGTACACTGGAATTACACCACCAACAAGGTGTAGCGTGAAGACACGTACACTGAAATTACACCACCAGCAAGGTGTAGCGTAAAGACACGTACACTGGAATTACACCACCAACAAGGTGTAGCGTGAAGACATGCATGTCGGAATTATACCACCAACGGGGTGTAGCGTGTAGACATGCACACTGGAATTACACCACCAGCAAGATGTAGCGTGAAGATATGTACACTGTAATTACACCACCAACAGGGGGTAGCGTGTAGACATGTACACTGGAATTACACCACCAACGCGGTGTAACGTGTATACATGTACACTGGAATTACACCACCAACAGGGTGTAGTATGTACACTGGACATATACACTGGAATTACAACACCAACAGGGTGCAACGTATGGATATGTAGATACACTGGAATTACACCACCAACAGAGTATAGCGTGTGACATGTACGCATATGTGTACGAACATGTAGGCAGTCGACAGCCTGCCTAGTGCCTAACCCTCCATACCTGTCAATTATTACACGCAACACAATGGAAATTAGAAGCTATTATCAAAAGGAGCTTTAAAATAGAGCCTGTAGTCATCATTTCCCGTTTCTAAAGCGCAATGCTGGCACCCAAACACTGAATTACGTATCAGGAGCGGATCCAGAAATCTTCATGGGGCACATTTCCCCAGAAGAGCGCCTTCGGTAGCAAATGGGTGCACTCTAACATACTGCTAAAGGGGCACCCTTTCCTCTGAAAGGAGCAGGACCTCCTCTAACAAGTTAACTAGGTGGGATGTGTCCCACCTAGTGGAGAACAAAATCCCACCGAGTCAAAGGGAGCTTCAATGGAGAAAGTAACCAAGAACAAATATTAGTACAGTACTGGTAGCGGAAGTGATCTTTCCTTGGAACGGTGCATTTTTATCAGGAAGTAAAAATGGTAGCAAGTTGACAGCACTTATATTGAGGTCAAAGCCACAAGGAAGGCTCAAATGTGAAATGCTTCGGTGAAAAAAAAATAATGCTACAAAGCCAGCAAATGGATCCATTAATGGTGATATCACAAAAATATGGCCTTGTAGACTTCCACGCACAACCCAAAGGAGCAGGGCGACGCGAGCCAGGCCGCATGGCACGGGTGACGAGAGCCAGATATTCATTTGCGGTCTTTTCTTCCATGCTGATAAAATAGAGACAAATGAGGTAGATGCCTTTGTAAAAAGGCAAGGTGTGTAACGTGGTGGAATGTTTATCGTTTTTTTCCACCCCAAGCGACACTACCCCCTTTCCCCGGACAAACAATGGAGTTGCCCCCCCCCCCACTGAGGGGTTGTGGAGCCCCAAGAATTTCACCGGGGTTCGGGAAAAAATTGCGCCGGACCCCCTAAAAATTCCGCTGGGTCCCAAAAAATTCGCAACGGGCCCCTGCAAATCACATTGAGGGCCAAAAACGTCGCGCGGGGCCCTTGCAAATGTCATCGGGGACACCACATCGCACTGAGGCCCCTTAAAATCGCGTTAGGTTCCCTACAAATCCCTGTGACCACTAAGAAAGACGTCGGGGGCTTCGAAATGTGGGACCGGGGCCCAAAAACGTTGCGCCAGGGCTCCTGAAAATCACGCTGGGGGCCTCAAAAGGTCGGGTTGGCGCCCCCGAAATATCGCTCAGGACACAAAAAGTCTGACCGGGGCCCATAGAAATAACGTTGGGTGTCGAGTCGAGGCCGCTAAAATTCGCGATAGGGATCCAAACAAATGACGCAACAAAGGGCCCCAAAAATCGCATTTTGTAGTGCCACATTGACGGCAAGTCAAACTTTCGGTCAAAATTCTGCCGTTGAACTGGAATTCATGGATCGGGCGGTGGGGCCAGGGTTCATGCAACAAGATCTGCTTAGCAATAGGACCCTGGTTCATAAAGCCACCCCAGCAACAAATCGGATTCAATCTATGTACAAAATAAAAATAAATGAAGCGGACCCCAGAAAACACGCGCCGGGGCCGGAATAATTTGCAACGGGACTCGCCAAAAAACGTGCTGGAACCCTAGCTAAGTGCAACGCGCCCCGCGAACTTCCGGAGAGCGCCCCCCCCCAGTATCGCGCTCGGGACCCAACATTTCCGTCAGTAGCCCCAAAAATGTGTGTCGGGCATCACATTTTCCCGTTGGTGATCCAACAAATTGGCGTTGATGGCCCCAAATAAGCACAGCCTGGTCCAAGAATCGCATCGCGATCGAAAAAGGTAAAGCCGATATTTTCCGTCCAATAGTCCGTCCGTCCAATCCAATCCGTCCTTATTTCCGTCCAAAATAAGGAGGAATTGCAAAAAAATAATGCCCAAGCCAGGAAAATGGCCCTGGTGCCCCAAACATAGCACCAGTTGCCTTCAGAAATCGCGTAAGGCCCTGAAATTAACGTACCGGAGCTCGACAAATCGCGGCGAAACACAAAAATATCGCGCCGAGTGTCCGAAATATGAGGTCGAGATTTCGCCTTTACAAGGGTTCCCAAAAGAGGTTCGCAAAAATCGCCTCGAGGGCAGGAAACTGGGGTCCGGTCCCCAGAACCACGCGCCTGGGACCGAAAAGTCGCGCCGGGACCCCGAAAGTCAGGTGGGGTCCCACAAATGTACGTCAGGAGTCCCAAATAAACACAGCAGGACCCTAAAAGCACATTCGGGAGGTCGAAAAGGCATCGGGCCCTCCAAAGCGCAACGAATCTCAAAAAGCGGAAGGGCATTCAAACATCGTGTTGCAACCCTCAGCAAATCACACTGGGAGCTCTAAAAAAAAACACCGGTGGCCCTCAAAGCACACCGGGACCATGAGACCACATGAGGGCTTCAAAAACAGACTGGGGCTTGAAAGAAGCGACGTGGTCCTAAAAAGGAACAAAAAGGCCGGGCAGTAAATAAACACATCAGGGTATTATAAAACGTGCCGATACCTAACACAATGATCGGTACACAAAAAGCAACAAACCTTACCAAAAGTCGGGGGTCTCAAAAATGTGCAGAGCCCCTACAAAATTGGCTGGAGCCCCAAAACATATATGTAGAAGTAGACGAAGAAAAATTCAATGGGTCCAAAAGGAACACCGAGCCAGGGACACAGTTCGGTAGCCAATATGGGAGCATATTTAACCAAACAGACGAAGTGCATCAAAGTTCAGCGTGTATCCGGATTTCTTATTCACGAGAAAATGTGGGAGGAAGAGACTAATCGAATTGAATAAAACGAATTTTCCCAGCCAACCCCCATACGAAGCATTCCATCACGTCAAATCTAGTGCAAGTCTATCATGTGGTAGCAATTAGCAAAACATAGGAGGCCTAGCAGAAACAGTAGAATCGCATGAATTGTGGCGAATGCGCCGAATGCGCAAGACAGGTGCGCACGTGCACGAACGTCGGCGTGGTGGCGACCGGGCGTTATGAACTGGAATGCCTGACATTGAAAAACCTTACATTTTAAGTGCTTTGTACAGGTGTAATTTCAGCAGCCTGAGATGACATCAGGGAATAACAAAAGAAAAAACTTCGAACAGGGTACGGGGGGAGAGCTAGGGCTGAAATCCAGGGATTCAGAAACGATGGTGATAGACCGGGCCCCCTCCGCAGGATAATTCAGTTTGGCACTAATAGTTTTATTTAAACAAAGTTAAGAGCCATCTTTGAAAAATAGCGTGCGAAATCCGGTACATTTAAAGCAAAAATAGTCGTAGGGTGGGCACCCTCTAAAACCGTTTGCCCCCTTCCATGGCAAATCCTAGGTGTGCCACTGGGGGGGGGGTCAGCACCGAAAGCTGACCCCCCCCCCTATCCGGTGGGCTAGACCCGCCTGTGATGACATATCGTACTGATAACGTATGAACAAGAAATCCCACCTAGTGAAAGTTCCCTAGAGGCCCTGCAAAGAAGTAATTGCCCGAAAAAAAAATCCGCTGACCGAGGGAGGACACTAGCGGATCTAGGGAGGGGCCATTCCGGCCATGGCCCCCCGAAGCGCTTAAAATGGTGGGCCATAGTGTCTTTTGGCCCCCCTGAAACCAACAGAAGTAAACTAAATTATATTACAGTAACCTTTGCCGAGGTTAAAAATAGCGTCTGAGTGAAAGTATCTCCAATTTTAAAGGTATCTTTTTTATAATTGTTTGTAAGCCAATAACGTAGCATAGTAGATTCTGACACACTTCCAGGGTCCCATGCTGCTCAAGTTGTGCTTTCAGCAAAAGTTAAAATCGGATCCACCAGTGTGTACACGTGCACGAACGTTGACGTGGTACATGACGTTGAACGTGAACGTGAACGTTTTGGTAAACAAGAACAAAAATCCGGTAACTTAGAAACGGTGGCGGTAGGCTGTGGCCCCTACACAGGAAATTATGTTGTCATTAATTATTATATAAATAATGGGCCCCTTTGCCAAATAGTGGTCGAAATCCGGCGCTTTTAACCAAAAAATAGTGGGAGAATGGGCACCCTCGAAATCCTTTCGACCCCTCCACTGATGCAATTCCTAGGTGCGCCACTGGGGGAGGGGGAGGGGGCTGACGCCGAAAACCGAAAGTTGCCCCCCCCAAACCGGTGGGCTAGATCCGCCCGTGGGAGAGGTACCACCTTTCCATGAGGGGGGGGGGAGACAGAAGCCTTCAACTCCCTTCTGGATCTCGCCCTTGCTATCTTTAGTTACCTACTCACCTTTCCACTGGCTTTCAGTTCTTGGTCCCGAAAAAAAAAAAGGTTTCATTTATTTAAATTCAAGGAAACCCCCCCGAACCCTCCCCCCCCCCCCTCTTCTTCTCTCGCCAACAAACTAACAATATTAATTAAAAATTTTTTTAAAAAAAAAAATAATTCCTCCCCCCCCCAAAAAAAAAAAAAAATAAACAAAAAAAAAAAAAAATACCAAAAAAAAAAAAAAAAAACCCAACCCAACCTCCCCCCCCCCAAACCATAACAAAAAAGAGGCAAACCGGTTTGTTTTTTTTTTTCCAAAAAAAAAAGGGGGGCGGAAAGGTGTTTAAAAATGGGGGGGAAAAAAAAAAAAAAAAGGGGGGGGGGTTTTTTCCAAGGCGATATATACTAGGTGGCGTCGTCCCTACTGCGCAGCTTTCTGCGCAGGTCCTTAAATGACGTCATCAGGGGTACACCCTTAACATAGGCCCGACCGCTAACACGCTGACGAAGATATGCAACGTATGCACACTACGGGAGAGAAATGAGGGGTTAAGAGGTGTAGATGCAAAACTTAGAGCACTGTAGTTCTGGAAAGGATCTTCAATACCTTTTACATGCATATTATGCCTGAATGAGCCCTCAAAGGTTCAGTCAATATGATAGGATGTAGGACAGGTCAAATACGGCAGAGAATTAACATCCTCCCGCGGCGAGTTGCAGTAAGGACGTATCTGAAGCGTGTGCGTCGCTATGATGGGACCAGGTGGGGAGGGGGAGGCAAGTCCCCCAATCTGCATCAAATTTTGCATTGGGCTTATGGTGTTACATGTAAAAAGTAATTGACCGAAAACACCCTTTAATCCCATCTATATGTGGCAGCGCCTCTGATTTATGGGACAGGAACGGGACAATTGTTTTTTTCCACATCGATAGGACCATACACGTGAAAGACAGACACTCCTTTTTTATTGGGGAATATGTGACTCTCCGCGCCAGCCCAGCAGCAGAAATGATTGGAAGGACGCAATGCATGGAGACAACAAGAAGACATTCAGCCGAGAAGCCCCATTAGTGCCACATGATAGCTAAAATCTTAAATTATTTGGGTCAAGGGGGTGAGCTCACGCAGTCTTAAAGGGGACTCAACCGCTCCCAATTATGTACAATTCCACTTTAGTTAGCAGGGTACATTCTGCGGACGGAGTGGAAACATTGGGGACCAAAAGCGGTCGATATGTATTGTTGGCATTTCCTAGCAATGCGTTCAGGATTAGATCTGGCTCATTCCAAAACACCCCTAAACGTCGGCGTCTGTGCTGGTTCCGGTTCAGAGCATGAATGAATGATCACAATCAATGTTCGTGGGGAAAGGGACTTTGCATATCGTTCCTTCCAATCAATGCTGATAGGCCACATTATAAATATCAGAAACAATGAAGTGGCATACGCCACACCTGCCCCATAGCAGTACCAGAGCTGAGAGCAGTGCCAAGTGGCGCCAGGACGGGCCGGCATAGGGAGTGCCACCAGCCTATCCCTGGTCACAGCGGCAGCAGCAAAACACTCCGACAAGACAGAGACCTGGCGATACCACAGCAGTGCCAAGTGCCGCCAGGACGGGCCGGCACAAGGAACGACGCCAACCCGCCAATGGTCACAGTCGCAACAGAAAAACACGCTAACACGCTGAAAAACGGCAGGACCGGGCGACACGAAAGCAGTGAAAAGTGCCGCCAGGACGGGCAGCACAGGGGGCGCCGCCAGTCCGCCCCTGGTCACGGCGGCAACAGCAAATAGGAAGAAAAAGGCAGAACCGGGCGACACGACACGCCACAGCGGAGACGGTGACAGATGACCACAGTGTGAGGGTGACATCATATCGCTGGCTGGTGACATGCTGGCGCACCTGCCTAGCTGCTCGCCTCTCTGCGCTTTGCCGAGCAGAGCTCTAGCGCAACCAGCCAATGCGCACATGCAGCCCAACTCGAGTTAGCCTCCGTGCACACGGACATCTAGCCTCGGCTGCCGGCTACTGATGACGTCTTCTAGGCGCCTCACGATGTCGTCCTCGCCGGTACAGGTTGTGCATATGATGGAGCAGAAATAAGAATTAAACTGGTCTACCATCGCCATCCAACATGTCTATGGCACGTAGAGCCGGCCGCGACTGATGGTGATAAGCCAAGAGCTGGACATAGCGGTCAGGAGTACCTCGGGTGCTTCAGACGTCGGACAGCCAAGCGCTGTATTGATACGCCTCATTTTGTAGGTTACGAAGCCGGCAACAAAGGCAAAACCGTCACACTCCAGTCCCAGTTTGCTGATGGTGGTCACACTATATTCATAATGTGAATTGAAGTGGTGTCAAACTTGTTGAATTGGTTCTTCATTTAGCTACACAAGGATAAGATGCTCCAAATTGCATCAAGCACACCAGTCATGCATGATTCAGCACTTCATACCATTCATATCTGGTAGGCAGGTTAATTCATGGAATGGCACCAGGATTCAGGAGAGGCAGGTGTTGCTGTTGTGGTATCAGCTTCAGCTGCATCAGGTAGCCACAATCATAATCATCAGAGGTAAAGTGGTCGGAACAAATTAATAAGTTGGTTGGATGAACTCCATCAGCTCTTGTTCACTTTGTCAACCAAATCTTACAGGTATTTCCATCTCTTGGAAACTTAAACATGTCGATTGACAATCTCTCTCCTTTTCAGATTTTTCTTCCCACATCTTGCATGTTGCTACAGCACAAACACAGTCCATTGCTATTCACCTGGAACCTGACATTCATACAGTTAGATATATTAATTGAAAAAGTTCACCAACACATACCCTCATATAGTTGTCTTCTTGAATGGTAGAACAGGTGAAGGTTCCACCAAAACATTGAACTGAAAACCAATCCTGAACTGGGGATGGCCTGGCTAGCTGCTGTAATTTTGAAATACATTTTTGTCAGTGTCATGCATAAAACTGTTGATCATATTTCAATTTTGCAGTGAAAATTATATCACTGGACATATTTTAAACACCTTTTACCTCCATGAAGCATACAAAATGGTTGGGTTTGGGTAAGTTAGTCTAGGTTATGGTTTTGTGGTAAGCTACAAAAAAATTTTTTTTTTGGGGGTGGGGATTTATGGAAAAAATAGTTCATTTTCCTTAAAAGCAGTTCAGGCTAGCTTAGGTTAGGTTTTAAACTTGAACATTTTTTTAGAGCAAAAAAAATGCTTGGAAATTTTCCATTTTTACAAACACAATTCGTTTTTTTTTGCATGGATGGTTAGGCTAGGTTAGGGTAGGTTATATTGTATCTTTTCTTGATTTGGAACATTACTTTTTATGCTATATTACCCAACTCCAAGCCCCTCTTTGGGTGATATGCTGCATCCCAACTGAAAAGTATGCATTTGCAGAAGAAATAAGTGATCACATCGTGCTCAGCGCATTCATAAGATTGATTCGAAAAAGAAATTGCATGAAATCAGAAACTATCTTCAACTGCGAATTTACCGGTTTAGCGAAATCAGCATGTTAGGTATAAACTTAATACGGAATACACCTCAATTTCCATCACTAATTAACTACAGCAATAGGCTATAGCTAACAGTGCAACTACACCTAAGATAAACCAGGACACAACACAATACAATAAAACTGCAACCAAAAACGCTGCGACAGCAAACACGACGTGTGATGCTATACATAATACCTACGAAATAGATATGTAAACAACTGCGCCATTTATGACTCAACTGCGTCATCTATGAATTTGAGAAAAAGCGTGCCCCTAAAACGCTGCCTTTCGTAATGGTGGTCGTCTAATTCGCAGCCTAACTGAAACTGATAAAATAACAGCTAAACAAGATTCTGAAACCATATACGCGATATTAAAAGATTTAAAAAGTGAGTTGAATTTAAAATATTTTTATTTTAATGTACATCAAACCAATAAAACGGCCCAAAAGGTGTACCCCAGATGACGTCATTTGTACCATTCGAGGCGACACGCAGGAAGGCATGGGGATGACAACGGCCTGAGTTTAGCCATGGATCATGTACGCCTGGATTGAAACCAACAACCGCTTGCTTATCCCCCCCCCCCCCAGAAGGGAAAAAAAAAAAAAAAAACCCCGCGGTTTGTTGCGGCCCCCCCCGGAATTAAAGGAGAAAATTATTATTTTTTTTTTTTTTTTATTAATTAAACCAAACCACCAAAAAAACAAAACAACATCAAAAAAAAAAAAAAAAAAAAAAAAAAAACACCTTTTTTTTTTTTTTTTTATTACACTCAGTTCAGAAGTTGTGGTGCGAAGTGAAGAAATTTGTGAGCGGGAGCCCACCTCGACCCAAGGGTCGGCCCACCATTGTTGATATCTTGATGATCTTTATCTTGATCTTGAAATTATTGGACGGGACAGGGTACATGAAGGCAATGGGCAGACCAAAATGAATTGGGGGGGCACATTCCATTGGCTCCTATGTTAGAAGTTGAAATGATTGCGGGGGTGGGTTAAGGAAGCATTAAGGTGGCAGTTCCTCTCAAAGGTATATAAAACAACACCCCTGAGTCGAACGACTGGCAAGTGGTAGAGAATCGGCGAGAGGTGGTGGCGTTGCCAGCCAGGGTATGTTGCAAGGGCTGATCCAAGGGGAGGGAGCGAAAGTGGCGCCCCTTATGACCCGAAGGACGCCTCTCTTGGAGGCTCCAGTGTACCCCCTCCTTGGAATTTCTCAGCGCAACGCGCTCCTCGGCCTGGGAACGGCAGTCCTGTGAGAGTCCGAACGCACGCCGCGAATTTTTCGGCGAAAGGCACTCCTCAGACAAAAACAAATGGTGCCTCTCTGGGACATCGGAGTGTACCCCGTCCAAATGTTCTAGACAAAGGCCGCCCTCTGGAGAAATGACTCCTTGGCAAAATCATAAATTTGTCAGTGGTATGGTGTAGGGGGCTTGTACCCTCCATGGAACTTCCGCTCAATCCTCTGCGGATTGGTGGGTACGCCGAAGTCTGCACTCTCCCATTCAGTTGCGTAAACCACTCCACCGGAAAATATAAGCCACATATCTACAGAGCAAGGAGGGTGGGGGGCGAAAGCAGAACCGCCCATTCTTATCTTTAAGGGTGAAACTGCCCCCTCAATGCTTGCTTCCCCCACCCGCAATAATTTCAGCTTCTAACATGGGAGCCTATGGAATGTGACCCCCTATTCATTTCGGTCTGCCTATTGCCTTCTTGTACATTGTCTATTGCCCCTCCGATCCTTTTAATAAATCAACATCGGTGGGCCGACCCTTTCGTAGAAATGGGCTCCCTCTCACAGATGCATTCACTTCGCATCACGACAATTTTGGAACGGAGCGTAATAAATCAATAAGGAAAGAATGGTAAGGTTCCTTGATCAATTCTGTGTTATGAAAGGCAGATGCAATCCTCCTGGGGTGGCTGAATAAATTGGGAAAAATTCCAATACGAAATGCGTACCCCGAGCTCCCATAGGCGCACGGCCTAATACTGGCAGCGTTTCCGTGTTTTTACTTACCCTCCGCTAGGTGGCAGGTCGGTGCCGCTGATACGCGCAGATCAAAGGCGCCGACGCGGAGTTTCCAATCCAGGCGTACATCATCCATGGTTTAGCTACACATATGACGCGTGCAGCGATTGTGGTCGATATCAGCGCGTCCGCAAAGCTAACCAATTAGAGTGCATAATTTTTGCGTGAATAGGAAGAAAAGCTTTCGTCCAACGTTTCGTGTATTATTGAGTCCGATGAGTCGGCTTCAAGGGCGCCAGAATTGTTGCCATACACAGGTATATATTCGATGTTCATGAAGTAGGCACACAGTAGGTACCGGGACGTCACCTGCCATTATTAAGGTCTAAATTTTGTCTTGTAGTTATAGTGTCGGAACTTATGTGTGTGGTTCGGTAAGAATTTGACATAATCCAGTAACATGGCACTACACATAGGGTTATATTCCGATCATAATGTTCGATGTTTCGGCTTTCATGTAGCAGGGTAATAATCGTAGACAAGCTTACGCATGGACGTTAGATTATTTTAAACATGGTGCGACAGCCCGGGGAAAGTTTGTTAAGGGTGGATTGCGGTAAAATAGTGCGTGCACACAGTGGCTCCGACACGTCATTTTAATTTGGGTTGGGGGTTAGCAAAGGCGATCTAAAAAACCTGCCTGAGATGCAGGCTAGAAAAATATGCAGAAATTCATTATATTACCGGGTTTACATTGTCACCTATGCGGGGCCAGTTTTCATATATGACAGTGAGGCATTTAAAACAACTTGTGTCAGTTTTTGAAGACAACAATTAACTTTACCTTTTGCTCACAAATCACACATGGTGACCAAGAGCGGGAGCTGGCCACAGCCGTCCCGTGATTCCAACATCATTGGACACTGAAATTAAACCAGGGCGCGTAGCCCCCCAGTAGAGGTTGGCATCCCGGGGAACAGCGTCAGGACCCTCCCTGGGTTCGTTGAACCCTCATTGAACCATCCGTGGAAAATTTTGCGCTACAAGAAGAATCAACCTAAATGCAACGTTCAACAAGAGGGGCTGATACAACGCCCGAACCGATGTCTTTTTCATTCTAAGTTGGATTTGTTGCCTGTGGGAGGGCAATTCTTGCTGCTGCCCCCACCCCCCTGGAATCTCCGGAGGTCTCCACCTATGTCCTGCAGTAATTTGCACGCTCGTCCTGCATCATCTTTACAACTGAAATTATATATAATCGAACTCTTGACGTGCGCGGCACGTAACATTGATTTAGAAAACGACACTTAGCTATTCAAAACACTCGTTACTATTTCGTGCCATTTTTTTATTGGAGCTTTCACGACGCACAAACCCATTCCAGGTTATACGGGCAATTGCTCACCTGGATGTTTACCGGCAGCGAGAAGCGACAGAACGACACACAGTCTTTCGGTTGAAGGACCAGCGCTCTACCCATGGGCTATCTTGTCTCCTTTTCGGGTCATATTCACTCGTATATTTCCAACACAGTCATGGCGCAACCTTGGTGAATACACACGACAGGCCACATTCGTCATGCACGTCCGCCCCACTTCGCGGTGGTGCCTGCCTGGTGCAGCCATGGTGCCTGCTCGGTGCAGCCGTGGTGCCCGCTCGGTGCAGCCCTGGTGCCCGCTTGGTGCGGGCCTGGGATCGGCTGCACACCGATCCCAGGCTGGACCCGGGATCGGCTGGGCACACGTTTCTGTGACACCATATAACCTAATCTATGCTCACCTGGGCTTCTAACTATCAGTGCAACATCACTGAGTAGCCCGTCTTAGGTTATGCTAAGCTTCACATCTCTAGCTTTAGTCATTCTAATCGTGGGAAGCCTAACTCGCAGTTCCGGAGAGAGTGGAGGGTCATTCACGGGTTAACATGTATGTGCACTGGAATAGGGAGAGGGAGGGGTCATTCGCCCCCTGACTAGTTATTTTGTAATATTCCAAAGACGATAATCATTTGGATGTCATTCTTAGTTGACCTTAACAAATGGGCCTAGCGCAACGTAAAAAAATCGATTACAAATATTGTTAGTTATTGACGTACAAAGCGGAACGCGTCGGACGAAATTGTGTGTGAGAAGTGACGATAAGGCATGCTTGGCAAATTTCCAAGAAATACCTATATAACTCATGTTTATTAACTATATCAACTATGTTGGTAATTTCTAGGTGTGGTATACTCCCCATCAAATGTGCACATCAGTTACACAAATGACTAAAAATGCACGAAATTTAGCATTTTATAAAAATAGTTTGCCTCATGTAACCTATAACGAATTGAAGAAGTGCTATAAATTATGAAACAACAGTATTTCCTAAAACCCTCAGCCACCCTTCAAGATTAGTGTTCCTATCTTTGTAAGTGTATTGTACGACCATACTGTTAGTGCTTCTTCGCCTTCTATGTCATGCTTATACTTCTTGAACATTTTACGAACATGTCCTAATCTAATGCTGCATTTAGCTTGCGCATTGCCTGACCAGCACCTTTCAGAAGTCCACTGTTAGTCTGGAAGTTCGTCGTATTAACGCTTTCGTTTGCCAGCTAATTCCTTCTGTGTTTTCTTGCTCCTCCAAACAGCTACTGATCCGCTAAGAAGCAGAATGGAAAATTCCAACCCTCACAAAATGAGTCAATGTGCGTTGTATTGCAAAGTGTATTCAAGTTTTGTAGCAGCTGACATGTGTTCGCAGATTTTAGTTCGTTTCGACCGACCCCTGGCGATTGCATTCTCGTTCAGAAAATAAAACATCACACCGTCCGATGCGCAGTCAATTATGCGAAAAGTGCAGACTTCCTAAATCTGTTGCTTCGAATTTTTGTCTGTCAATTCCCACGACTTCTGAATGGCCATAGTATACTCCTGAAGGTAATGATAAGAAAATACGTATACACTGAATGATTGAAATAGATCCATCCCCCAAAAAAGATGACGATATGCATATTCGTGATATGCCATACCATTGGTTAACATGACCTCCCAGCATGCTATGAAACAGGTCTGCTTAGGCCCAATGCGCCCTCATGTATTATCCATCCCCGGCGTGTGACATATAAGCTGTCCACTAAGCTGTAGATTGAGATATCTTGCCAACTCGAGTGCCATCTTTAGAACCGGGCCCTCTGGATCGCCCAATCGAATTAAAAACTCCATAATTCGCAACACTGCATGGCCAGATTCTCATTTTTGGAAACCTGTATGTTTTCAGCTTCATGTATTCTCACACAGAAACAGAGATCACGAACCCAGCAGACAGCATTGATTTCCAACCTTCCCACCCACTCCTGGGGTCTCCGCCCGTGCACTGAACTGCAAACTGTATACTGATGAATGCACGGAACAGTCGGGAGGGACGGAGTAAGAGCAGGGGAAGGCTACTCTGTAGACGTCTCTGGGTACAGAAACAGAGATGGGATAACATCGACTACTTTATCAGTTCTTTACTAACGCCACTGTCATATATCGTCTTTTATATAGGGGATTCGAGAACTGTTTGCTGGGCGCGAGAGAGGCTGTGCTAAGCAAGCCAATATGTTATATTGTTAACTGCAAAGAACATACCTGGGAAATCTATCGTCCCTCTTCTCCCCGAACAATTTTGGACTTCCCAATCATAGACAGGCCTAGGAAAAGGAAAAGGGTGGCTCATCCCTCTTCCATCCCTCTTCCATCTATTGTAGGGGCCTCCTCTTCCATCTTGGGGGCCTCGTTTTCCAAATTAAAAACATCCTGCCACCAATCAGAAGCCTTCTTGTCTAACCTGGGTGGCTTCCTGCCCGTCTCGGTGGCATCCTTTTCGTCCTGGGACCTCTTCACAATCTCTGTCCGACGTCTCTTATCAGGACCTGATTAGATTTCGCGGGAGCCTCGTTGCCAGTCTTGGGGCCTCCTTGACAGCATATCTTCTGTCTCGTCGGCCTCCTTGCTCACCTTTTCCTGTGCATTTCCGAATAGGGGCCTCCTCAAATTTCAGGGGGGCGGCGGCCCCCCAGTCTCACGGCAGGAGGGGCGACTGCCCCCTCTGCCCCCCGGTGGTGACGCCCCTGGTTGTACGGTGCAAATCGAAGACTCAACGTCTTCAAGGTTCATATGCACACCACACACATCATCGTCCAAATACAGAGCAGCGCGGACACACAAACTCTACTAAACACAACCACCTTTACCAACCAGCGCTTCTCCTTCACGTTACACCGCACTCTGAACACCAGCCGGGTCTACATTTGCGCCCCAGAGCTGGATAATCTACCACTTGACAGCATCGCCGCACTGTTCGACGCCTCAGCCCTCCGGGATGCCACAGTTACAATCAGCCAGATTAGACGGGAGGCACGTTCGACCAGGCACCAGGTCGAACAACATAACAATGCTTCCTTAAAGCTGTAAAAAACATTCAAGCAGAACTAGACCACATTGCAAAGTGGTGCAAAACTTGGAGCTTCACCTTGTCCGCAGAAAAAACGGGCACCGTCACATATAGTCGTCTCCGCCCACACCCAAAACTCTACTTAAAATCGATGGCAAAGCCATCGAACAGGTGGAAAGCTTCAAGTTCTTAGGAGTGCATTTGGACGAAAAACTCAGTTTCAACACCCACACCACCTCCATTTCGAAGCGATGCGCGAAGCGCGTCGACATACTCCGTGCACTTACAGGCACAGACTGGGGCGGAGACAGCAACACTACTGCGACTGTACACATCAATCATACGATCCATCCTAGAATAAAACAGTATCATTTTGCCACCATTTCAGAAAGTCAGAGCCGAAAGTTAGAAATCATCCAAAGCAGCTGCATCAGAGCAGCCACGTGTGTCCTCAGCACCACACCGATAGCCAGTCTTCTAGTGGACTCAAACACGCCCCTCACTCCACTTCAGGAGGACACAACAGCTGTGCCGCTACCACATCAAAATCAAATCCATTAAAAATCATCTGACACAGCGCTACTTTACGCCTGACAGATACGACAAGAACCGATTTGGACGCAAACTTCCATCATATAGCATTCAAATTGCCACGGCTCTCTCAGATCTTAACCTCGCAATGCCAACCACTGCAGCTCGACCGCCCACAAGGCCATTCTGGACTTTCAGTCAACCAAAGGTCGAGTACTTGCTCTCGGAGAAGAAATCCACTATCACATCGGCGGAAATTCTTGCCATCTTCCACAAGTTCGCCGATGACAACAATCACAAATCACTCGCATTCACGGATGAGTCGAAACACGAGGCTAAGGTAGGCATCGGCATCACTGGACGAGGTCTCAGACTTTCCAAGCGTCTACCGGATAACTTCTCCATCTACTCCGTTGAAGCAATGGCCATTCTGGCCGCTATCTCCATTCTCACGAGGCGTAAAGCTAGAAATGTAGTAATTTGCTCAGACTCCAAATCCGTTCTCCAGTCAATTAGCAACACCCACGACTGTCCACATCACGTCGTTGATAGAATCCAACAAATCGTGACCCATAACGTAAACATGAACTTTTCCTTCCTCTGGATTCCGGGCCACGCCAACGTCCCAGGTACCGAAGAAGCAAATCGGCTCGCAAAGCAAGCCTTAGCATTGAACACTTACCCTAGTGTGGAATATTCGGTAGACGATTCCAAAGCACTCCCACAACGCCACATCCACCAACACCAACAGAACACATGGACACAACACATCTCAACACAACACAAATCCAACGACACCCACGCAATCAAACCAACGATAGGCACATGGAACACATCAAATCAATCTCACCATCAAAAAGTGGTCATCCTCACTAGACTTAGAACTGGTTGTACAAAACCAACACAGCCTCAATTAGAGGGTCACCAATACACAACACCTCACTGCGACACCTGCAACACCACGTTAAGCATAGGCCACGTCCTGTTAGACTGTAGTAGCTTTAGCTCTCAAAGACAACCACTTAAGGCATTCTGCCAAAGAGAGGGGATCACCCTATTGCTCCATCGCTTCTCGGTGACAAACACCCAGAACTCCTTCAATTGCTATTTGAATATACGTATGCCACAAAACTAGCAGGAGCACTGTAGGCACCACACCACCAACATTCAAATCAGCTCGCAATGTATGACCGCGAAACACTCATAGGAAACACGTAAATAGCCATCCCCGCATGGAGTCGGACGTACATGAGCCGATTTCCTTATCAATTATAAATAAATGGAGACCTAACGGTGCCGTCGGAAGTAGATTAGCCTACTTGCTTTAGGAAAACATAAAAACTAAAATAAAAAATACAAAAACTAGCATAACGTAAAACGACTACCCAGAGGCGCCATCGGACGTAGATGAGCTGATTTGCCTTGCAACTCCTAACGTAAACGGCTACCCAGAGGTACAGCGGACGTAGAAGAGCCGAATTGCAAAACACAGTACTAACCCAACTGACAACCCTGCATGGCATGCTTAGACTAACCCGCTACTCACAACTAACACGCGGCGGCCGGCGTGATAGGCGGTGGGGACAATTACCTCCTTGTTCGCACGGTAAAAATCCCTCGGTGCTCTTCGATAAGAGTAGGCTAAAGTCGGCAACCTGGCAAAATCAACTTCTCGCCACTCTCAAAACACCCCCACCCCACCCAAACTACAAATTATTTTGTGGAGGAGTAAAGTAAAATTTAAACCACTTAGACATCGGGGAGATGTCCCCAACCCAGCACCCGCCTTCAGCGTGTAAAATATCGCACAAACTATAACGTAAAATTCCCTTAAATATCCACTTGCCTGCACCTTGATCGCAAGTACTCGCTTTTATAGACAGACATGTAGCGCACTCGTTTTAATGGAGGCGCAAAATAACCTTTATTGTCCGGCACTCTTAAAAAAAAATCCCCCCTATTAGACGGGTCGCTCCTTTCCGCCGAGGGAAATGAGGATGAGGGTGGTGGTACTTGTAATATAAATTAATTCGGTCCGGCATGGTTTGGAAGGAAGAAGGCATGACAGACAGATGGCAGATGGTGGTCGCCCTCCTGCCGTCCATCACCTTTCAACTCGCTTCTCCGTCCGGCACTTTCACTCCACGACCACAACTGTCACGACTGTCTCCATGACTCGATCTTTCTCTCTCTCTCTCTCTCTCTCTATCGAGTGACTCTGCTGTCAGAATGACTCTGCTGTCTCAGTGACTCAGCTCTCTCCTTCGTGCTGTGCATCAGTCTTCGTTGTATTTTCTTTGCTCCGCCCTTTTAGAGTTTTCCGATTATTTCCCGAGCTCCGGGGAAAAGTTCGAATGTGGATTGGTCGGCAGTGCTCCAGTTTAGTTTTTCAGCATGGAGATAATGCGGCACGTGCTGCGACTCGGGGCAGCCTCAACGGAAAACGAAACAAACTGTTCCTTCCCGCTTTATTTGCATTTGGAATAGCCTGAGGCGCGACCTCCGGAACACTCAAAATATGGCAAGTTTAAGAAAAAATCGCAAATGAGGCGTTTTTCGCTTCATTATTTACAACTGTGATTGTATTTTGACAATGGTTTATGTTCAAAGCTGCGCTTCTGTACATATGTTACCACCTACTGTATGGCTCTGGTGTAACTTTAATTTTGTTTTGGATACCACAACAAAATACAATAACATACAGTACATTGGAGGTTATGACCATTGGGTATTAGGATATACACTTCGACCGTACCGAACCTAGCCTAGACTATCCTAGCTTAGCCTAACCTAACCAATCTAACCTAAAGGTAGGATTGGTTGGACGTTATGACGATTGGAATGTATGCTGCATTGGAAATTATGAAGACTGAAGTCTTTTAAAATACCCATTGTCATTTTTTTTTTACAGGCTATGATATATTGGATCTTTTGAATGGATCACTACGCACCATCCCGGTAGTGGGGGATCGAAACAACCGGCTATGTCCCTCTCGACCAGCGTACAATAGGGCCGTGGAATGGCCAGATGGGAGTCATGGAAGCCTGGCGCCTATGGTAGGCACCAGGAGCGCGATCATTCCTCCAAGACCTGACAAGAGCACATGCAAGGCAAGTGGTTCCAGCATGCCATCTTTTAAGCTTTGGTTTTGATTTGTGGAAACAGCAAAAATAGTGGGATAAATCCGGATAGTCTTTAAAAATCTAGGCACAACTTGGGAAAATCCTATCGTCGTCAACGTGTCGGCCACACCAACTTTGAACACGATTTTGCACTCATGTATACATACACACACACACACATATATATATATATATATATATATATATATATATATATATATATATATATGTGTGTGTGTGTGTGTGTGTGTATATATATGACAATATAACTGCTGAAACAATATAAAATAAAATCTTCAGCTCGTAAAATAGTTGGATGGTATCTGCTTGAGGAAACATTTTATTCGCAGGTCCCTTTTCTAGGTCCACCAGTGAAATGTCATTGCAAATTTGGGATGTACCGGTATCTTAAATGCTGCAAGATGTTAGGATTAGGTGTATGGTGGTGCACGATCAATAGTAATTTACAACGTCCTTGCAACCCATGCACAGGTGGCCATTTTGTCCTCAACAATAGTCCTTGAAATTTCACCACCGTCTAGCTGGACGTTCACTCATGTGGCTTCAAAGCATCGCATGACACACCGGAGTTTGTCAAAACTGGGGAAATTGTCACCGTTGCAGCGCACAAATAGCTCATGTATTGTTCGTCTCTGCCACACAACTCAGACGACGTTGCTTTATTCCAACGATTGTGAGAATCGACAAGACATACGTTGCCACAACACCGGCCTAAACAGCTGTTGGCAAGCCTCGGAACCACACAGTCGTTGCACTACCATCGAGGAAGATGGCGGCTCTCTGTGTCGTGGCCATGCTCTGCGGAGGTGCCGCCGTCGTCACCGCGACCCACTACGACCGCAGCTGGAACACCTCAGCGCCGGAGGGAGTCGCGGTGCCGGTGGCAGGGGTCGACTCGGTCCTGAGCTGCGCTGTTGCCTGCGAGAGAACCGCCAGCGGCGACTGCCTCGGGCTGAGCCGGATCGGGGGCGTGTGTCAGCTGTTCGAGAACGTGTACATGACCGCGACCCCGAAGCCAGACTGGGTGCCGGTCGACTACACCCGTCAGGAGGATCTCGTTGGACGGGCCACACCCTGCCCCGCCGGCTGGCTCCTCTTCCGCGACAGCTGCTACATCCGTCGGCAGACATCCCTAGGGCTAACCTGGACGGACTCTCGCGACGCCTGCCGCTCCTACAACGCCCATTCCGACCTCATCACCGTTGACGATGACCAGGAGGCTGCCTGGCTTCTACACCACCCTTCGCGACCGAACCGCAGTGAGTACATCGGCCTGCTGTACAGAGACGGCAGCATCGTCAACATGAACGGAACCCCGTCTGGCTTCCAGCCGAGGCTATCCCAGGAGGCCGACCGCGGAAAATGCGTCAATATCAGACAAGGGAAGTTCACTGCGACACTAATTAGGCACAGGTGTTGGGATCTGTGCAATGGCCACGTATGCGAGAGGCCAGTCGGCTGCACCGCCCGCAGCGCCTGCCCGGCTGGATGGCTCGGCCCAGACGACCATTGCTACTACTACATCTCTTCCCCGCTCACCTGGCAAGAAGCTGACACCCACTGCGCCGCCCTGGAGGCCTCTGCTCGTCTCGCTGTAGTCTCCAATCTCAGCACCTGGCTAGTTCTCATGCAGCACTTCTCACCAAGCGGCGACGTCTTCGTCGGAATATCTGATCACATTTCGGAGGGCGAATTTATATCGGTAGATGGCACCAGCGAGGAGATGACCTGGGCGGAGGGAGAGCCATCTCTTGGCGGCGGCAATAATTGTGTCGTCATGAGGTGGAACGCAGTCGCTTCTGACACGAGGAATCGCTTGGGATGGGATGTTGATGAGGGTGCAATTGTAGAGATTTGCAACAATCCCAACACCTTCATATGTCGCATGCCAGTAACCCATTGCTGAAAAAAACAGCTGCTTGCTCTTGCAGCGAGTCTTGCACTTGCGATCAACTTTTCACAGCTTTCCACGATGTAATATGACATGCCAAATTATAATTTTTCCACTTCGAGACAGTTCTGCACTATTAATTTTGGTGCTCACCAACTGTCAACTCAATATCTCTTCCGAACTACTCTCAATGTATGCTCAAAGACAGGGGAATGTGACGACATTCTTCCTCATGGAGTATCAGTACTATTTGAGCCACGTATATCGGTGCCAAAGCTCACTGAACACTCCGCCGTGCCAATTCTGGCCAGACTGACTGCTGGTTATTGCAGTTTATTTGTCATTTTCGTGGGGTGACACCCGTCGCCCCACCTGGTTTTTCATTGACGTACTTTCGTTCCCTGTTTTCTGTCCGTCCTTCGTGCTTATTATATTTTGTTAGGTAGGTTTTTCCCCGCGATGGGGAAAAAACCAAAGAAGGACGCTGACCCATGCTCGCCAACGGACTCTGACTCTGAATTCCCGCCACTCACAACACAAGATGACCATCGCACGACCCCGGACTCGGCCCCTGATGCCCCATCCCATGATACCCACATTGATGACCCGCGCCGGACTATCCCTTTGGATGACGCCATAGAGGCTCTTTGTGCGTCACCGAACCCTGCTCGTCCCAAGACCACGACCACGCCTCGCAATCCGGACCAAACCATCACTCTCCACGCCGCTGACCCATGCTTGAACAAGACCACGCGCTCTCCACCTGAACCCATCCAACCCATTGAACCCTCCTTCGACAGTGCTGGCTCGTACGTAGTCGTTAAGCCTGTCGAGGAATCCGTTTCCTTTCGCCGTGTCAACGTTTTCTGGCCGACTAAACAACTCCTGGCCATCTGCACCCTAGTCAATCCCGACATTGAAGCCCCAGCCAACGGAACCCTAGTTATTAAAACCCAATCACGAGCCCAGACCAAAGCCCTCCTCCGTACCACCACATTTTGTGGAAAATCCGTTATCATCACTCTCCATTCAAACCGCAATACCACCAAGGGCACCATCTTCGCGCCGGAGCTCCGCTTTATGTCTGAGGAAGATATTCAGGCGGAGCTCAGGCGGGAGGGGTGACCCACGTCCGCCGGATCACCTCCTTCAAAGACGGCCAGAAACGTGACACGAGCCTCCTTGTCATTACCTTTAATTCTACCACTCTTCCCAAAGCCCTCCTCGCCGGATACCCACGCTACCAAGTCCGTGTCTTTATTCCCAATCCTCTGCGCTGTTTTAATTGCCAGCACTTCGGCCATGGCAGCAAAACATGCCGCCAACCCGCCCGCAGCTCCGAGTGTGGCGAACCACCTCATCCTGACTTCACCTGCTCCAAACTGACCCACTGCCTCAACTGCAATACACCTGGCCACCTGACCACTTCACCACTATGTCCAGTCTGGCGCAAAGAGAGTGAGGTTTGCGCCGCCAAGGCCACAAGCGGAGTGTCATACCCCCAGGCCCGACGGTATGTCGAGGCCACCTCCCCCTCGACCAAAACTTACGCCCAGGCGGTCACCGTTGCTCCCTCCACCCCTCGCGTCAACACCACTTCTACTTCTATTCAAACTGACATGATTCCCGAATTAGCTCCACTAAAAAAAACTCACACCACTGACCACACCGACACGACTCCCAACACACAAACCACTCCGGCTCCCAACAAGCGAACCACTCCAGCGAGGACTGACATGTCCCACAGTCATTCGGCTGCGGGAGGAAATACACGTTCCCCATCAGCGGGCCGCCGATCGAGCCCTGCACGTCCAGCGCCGGCCGGCGCCCACGTGACACGACCGACTCCAAGCCGGCGGGTATCCCCCGCGGCAGTGGCCGGACGCCGTGACCTTCGCAAGGTCACCGGCCGGCCGGATGGCTCTGGCGGGACCACCGCCGCTTCGGTCCGCCCCCAATCCACATGTCCGCCAGAATTACAATCCTGGCTCCGACATGCACCGAAAAGTGCCGGCAAATATTAATTTTCACAAATGTCCATATTTCTCCAATGTAACTGCCGTCGTTTGATTGCCACATGGGCAGAAGTAAAAGCCTTTTTAGCATCTTAACTCCGATTCTCATCGCACTTCAAGAAACCTGGTTTTTGCCTACCGATACATATAATTTCAATCTTTTCAATTATTCGCTATACCGCCACGACGAGGTCCGTGGATCACACCGCAGTGGTGGAACAGCCCTTTGCATTAACAACGATTACACACATACACAAATTTCACTTCATTCATCGTTACAAGCCGTGGCTTGTACATTACGCTTACATGGTCGAAATATAGATGTATGCTCACTATACATTCCACCGTCTACAGACAATACAAACATTTTGACACAATTAGAAAACCTCATCACACATTTCAAAAACCCGTTCATCTTACTAGGCGATTTCAACGCTCATAGCCCAGCGTGGGATACAAAATGTACACACCCAGACACTCGCGGACGCATTATTCAACACATATTAGACCGACACAATTTAGTAATACTTAACACTGGAGAGCCAACTTTTTTCACCTCGGACACAACACAGAAACTGCGATAGATTTAACAATTTGCTCTCCAACTCTGGCCAACGATTTCGATTGGACCATGGACACAGACATTCATGACAGCGATCACTATCCATCAAATTAACACCCACCTTTTCAACTGCTACTGATAGCACACCCAATTTTATCCCACGCTGGAAAATTTCAAAAACCGATTGGACAACATTTCAGGAACTTTCCTATATTCAATACAACCTCAACATTTCTCACGTCGAAAACATCACCTCATTTACACACACACTTTTCGAAGCAGCATCCACCACAATTCCACTCACGAAACCTTTCACAAAACGAAAACCAGTACCTTGGTGGTGTCTATAAATTTCACAAGCAATTGCGGTTAGAAAAAGAGCATTTAGGAAGTATTTACGACATCCCGATCAAGAAAATTTAACCACCCGTTGTAGGAACTCGTGCTCTGACAGCACATGTGGTCACGCACCGAACATTGTTATGCACCGAGCATTGCCATGCGCCTGCGCAGAGACTCCCGGCAACTGGCCGCTCGCCAGTATCGCCCGTGACCTCGCTCTGGTCATTGCGCATGCGCACGGGCCGCGGCTGCCACAGGTGGCCCGAGTAGCGCTGGCCCTGATTCCGGAAGACACGCCTTTAAGTACGCTGGCCACAGCCGCAGACAGGTTTCTTGAGGCTTCTGCCCCCAGCATGGTGGCAACAGTCGGCGCATCCTGCCCGCCTGTTCCGCCTGCTCTGGCCACGGCGATGTCATCAGACGCCAGCGCGCTGACTGCTCTCCAAGGCATGGTGACTGTGCTGACGGCCGCCGTCGGTCGCCTGGAGACAGCCCTCGGCGATCGCCCGGGAGCAAGGACGGGTGACTGTCGCTCCTGGTCTCGCCAGCGGAACCGTCGTTCACGATCACGACCACGACAACAGTAGGCGCAGCACCATCAGCTGTGCTACTATCATCGGCGATTCGGCGCAGATGCTCGTCGATGCGCCGCACCCTGCGCCCATGGCCGATGGAAAACGGGACGGACCGAGGAAGCAGGCGCCGCCCACAGACCCGGCACGCCTGGCGCCACTCCTGCACGTCGCTGACGCAGAACTCGCTCTCCTGGTCGACACAGGGGCACAGGCCAGCGTGTTGCCCCCAGTCCAACTGCCGGCGGGCTGCAAGGTGGACACGGCAGCTGCTCCACGTCTGACAGCCGCCGACGGCAGCATCATCACGACGCTGGGGTACGCCGACTGCACCGTGATGCCACGAGCCCGTCACTCTCCTGCCGGTATGACGGACCGTACAAGGTCCTCACCCGCACGGACAAGACGATGGCCCTGGACCGTGGTCACCGCCAGGACGTGGTCTCCATTGACCGCGTCAAGCCAGCGTATCTAGAGCCGGAGCCGGAGGCGTCGACGACGAGCGCTGTGTCTCCGCACAGATCGCGGTATCGGCATCACATCGCGGTGCCGCTGCCGGGACCCCAGCCACTGCTGCCTGGACCCTCGTCACACATCGCGGTATCGGCCGGTGCCGCTGCCGGGACCCCAGCCACTGCTGCCTGGACCCTCGTCACACATCGCGGTATCGGCCGGTGCCGCTGCCGGGACCCCAGCCACTGCTGCCTGGACCCTCGTCACACATCGCGGTATCGGCCGGTGCCGCTGCCGGGACCCCAGCCACTGCTCCTGGACCCTCGTCACACATCGCGGTATCGGCCGGTGCCGCTGCCGGGACCCCAGCCACTGCTGCCTGCGCCCTCGTCACACGTTCGACGCGAGTCAGCCCTGGGCCGGTGGCGTCCCCAGCCGCTCCCACGACACCACTCCGGTCCTGTTTACGGACCCGCTCTAGTCGTACAGTGCGCCCGTCTCTTCGATACGGTGTTCAGTTTGTAGTGTAATCATGTTGACCTGTAAACGTGCACTCTGCGCTTCGGAGCTTGCTGCTCCTATCGTTTTTTTCCGACTCGGCTTTACGCGCCGGTCTGGGGGGGAGGCATGTAGGAACTCGTGCTCTGACAGCACATGCGGTCACGCACCGAACATTGTTATGCACCGAGCATTGCCATGCGCCTGCGCAGAGACGCCAGGTGTGTGTGTGTGTGTGTTGTTGTGTTTGGCCAGCCTGCCAACTGGCCGCTCGCCAGTATCGCCCGTGACCTCGCTCAGGTCATTGCGCATGCGCACGGGCCGCGGCTGCCGAACTGCAATCGGACACGTCCGCAGTTGCTTTGTATAACGTCCCATGGAAACTGCTCGCACTCTCGCATACTGGCACTCGCGCACTCTCGCATTTTCGTTCTGGTTATCGCTCTCGCCGCCCAATATACGTATCGACAAGTTACCGGGATCTCTGGAGCTCGCCATATGGACACGTCATAAGAAACGTAGCCACTCAAGCCGCTACACCGTAACCGTGAACGTGCGAGAACCCACCGCATCATTCGCGATGCTAAGCGCCGTTCGTGGTCCTCATATGTACAGCACAGGGGCGTCGATTTGTATCCTTTTGTGGGGGCCATCGCCTCACCAATGTTGATCTTGCCCCCCCATGTTGATTTAGGCCCCCCCAATAACCTATGCTATTTTATGCTGATAAGAAAGCTTAAGGGAAAAAATGAAAAACACCATGCTAAGTAGAAACATTGATGTTAACCAGCACATTTTGTACTGAAAAGAAACAGATTTGGATTAGATAGTGGACTGACTCTCCACCTTTTGCTGAAAAATGTAAAATTGTGTGCAAAAACAAACAAAATAGCTGGAATTCCCTCCACTGTGAAAGTACAGCTAACAATAAAATGTTGAGATTAGAGATGCTGAAGCATTTTAAACCAGATTGTCTGAAAGAAAATCTGCTAAGCAACTAAACAACAATTGCATGGTCATACTGATGTTTGTACACACCACCAATGGCAAAACCACATGCATATGGAGCTTGAACATGATTAATTCCATTCTCTTCTCAATTTCCAGTCATTGTCAAACTTGCATGCAAATAATGGTTATCATTGAGATTGTGGATATACAAACAAGAATTATCTTTAGCAACCTACCCATCACACCATCAGCTTGATATTTACCAAGGTACCTACCTACATGCCCAATAAATGCATTCAATATTGATATCGGGCAACCCAATCTCAAACTGAACCAACAAAATCAAAGTGTGAGCCAATCTGCCAGCCTATGAAAACATGAGAGAAAAGTCAGCAAGAAGCCGTATAGACACCTCATTATAATTGATATTCCTGAAAAAAAAGGTATTAAGCTATGGCCACACATGACTTCCTAAACAAACCCTATAGAGTCATACAAGACCAGTGTCTGGCAGCGCGCATTTGTGTCACCCACTAATCCCTTAGTAGGTACACCAAAGTTCGCCTTCAAGCTTTGGTGACGTCATAGTTCTTTTTTCTCTTATATTGCATAAATTGGTAGCATCAGGCGTATTTCAATTTCACTGCACATGAGACGGTTAAAGCATTTTTCAATTTTCAATTTTCTAAGTTTAAAGAACCTAACACAGCCAAACCTAGCCTATCATAAGTTGCTTTTGAATAAAAAATGATTGGTAAACTTGCAGTTTAAGGTGATTTTTTAAAAAAAATTTTTCTTCAGAATACCATGTTCATGACCGTGACTAAGATGATGGGACCACTTATTTTCGGTGCAAATTCATTTTATTTTAATTTGAAGAAAACAATTTGACAAATTTTCCAACTTAAAAAACCTAAACCAACCTACCCTAACCAAACCTAACCCATTTGTTTGCTTTATGGTGACAAATGTGTGTAAAAACTTTTGTTGGTTGGTTGGTTGGTCATTTGGGTTTACGGCCGCATTGACTGCGTTGGTCATACAGCGCCCATACAACTTTTCTTGTTCCCACCTTAAAGCACAATAATACCCAAAAGTTTCCCAAACAATTTACAAACATGTTCACAAAAATTTAATTTGTTCTACAGAAGCAGCTTAGGTTAGGTTAGACTCGGTTAGGTTTTTTCTTTAATGTTGATAAATTTCAGAAAATAAATTAATTGACATTTTTTTTGTTTTTTGTTTTTTTGTTCTCAAAAGATAGGTTAGGCTAGGTTAGGTTAGGTTTTGTTGCATTAAAAAAAACATTTATGTTTATGCTATGTTACCGAACTCAAAGCCCTTTTTGGCATTATTTTGCTCACAATCTGAAAAGGAAGCATTTGCACAGAAAATAAGTGGGTTCAATCATCTTAGTCACCTTCATAAACATGGTATTCTGCAGAAAAATTGTTTGTAAAAAAGGAAAAAAAGAAGACCTTAAACGGCAAAGTTACCAGGGAGTTTTTAGTCCAAAAAAATCTCCAGCATTTTAGTCCAATAGAAAAAGGGAGACGCTTGAGCCGACCAATCAGCGTTTGACGACCTCCGTCGATCGTGATAATGGTAAACAAACAAATTTTGTCTTTAGTGCGGCGAAACCGGTGACATCCACACAAATATCAAATTTTGTCCCCTGTTAGCGGTGACATTGTGATAAAGTAGTATTAAAGATCAAGATTAAAGTAGCAAGAATGCCTTTGTAGAAAATTAGCACGAACAATGGAACAATATATGAATAATAGCTTCCACAAGTTTTGCCCTACGACCTTTACTATTGCCACGATCGGCGGAGGTCGTCAAACGCTGATTGGTTGGCTCAAGTTTATATAATTGATGGTCGGCTGAAGCGTCTCCCTTTTTGGGAAGCGGAGCGTTCTACCTGGTGTTCTATAGCCTTGAAAGTTACCAAATAATTCGCAATTTGTGGGGGAAACATTTTTGTGAAAATTTGTGAAAAGTTTTCCAACTTAAAAAGCCTAAACTAACCGAACTTAACCAAACCTAACCCATTTGTTTGCTATATGGAGGCAAATGTGTGTAAAAACTTGTCTTGTTACCACCTTAAAGCACAATAATACCGGTTTGGCTAGGTTAGGCTAGTTTAGTTGTTTAACTTGGAAAACAAAATAAAAAATTGTCAAAAATAAAATAAAATCTGAAATTTTCCTTCAAAAGCAGCTGACGTTAGGTTCCGTTAGGTTGGGTTCGGTTGTTAAATTTAGGACATTTTCAGATTACATATTGCTTAATTTTTGTTTCCATTTTTTTTCTCCAAAGCAGGGGCGTCGATTTGTATCCTTTTTTGGGGTCCATGGCCCCACCAATGTTGATCTTGGCCCCCTCAATGTTCATTTGCCCCCACTCCCCTAATAGCCTATGCTATTTTTATGCTGAGAAGAAAGTTAAAGGGAAAAAAGGAAAAAACACCATGTTACTTACAAAACTTAGTTGATGCCAGCCAGCACATTTTGTACTGAAATGAAACAGATTTGAATTGGATAGTGGATTGACTCTCCACCTTTTGCTGCAAAATTGAACATTTTGTGGGAAAAACAAAGGAGTTGGATTTCCTTCCACTTTGCAAGCACGACTTACATCATAAAATGTCGAGATTAGCTGCTGCTGATTCATTTGAGACCAGATTGTTGGAAAACAAATCTGCAAAGCCACTAGATAACAATTGCATTGTCATAATGATGCTTGCACACATGACCAATGGCAGAAGCACATGCATATGGAGCTTGAACTGGATTCATCCCACTCAATTTCCAGTAATCGTCAAACTTGCACACATTCCAGTCCAGTCAACAACAATCAGTTTTCATTGTTATTGTGGACAGGGGCGTCGATTTGTATCCTTTTGCGGGGGCCATGGTCCCCCAATGCTGATCTTGGCCCCCCCAATGTTGATTTGGGCCCCCCAATAACCCATGCTATTTTTATGCTGATAAAAAGCTAAAGGAAAAAGAAGAAGAAAAACACTGTGTTAGGTACATAGAAAACTTAGTTGATGTTAACCAGCACATTTTGTACTGAAAAAGAACAGATTTGGACTAGATAGTGGAGTGAGCAGGGGCGTCGATTTGTATCCTTTTGTGGGGGCCGTGGCCCCACCAATGCTGATCTTGGCCCCCCAAATGTTGATTTGGGCCCCCAATAACCCATGCTATTTTTATGCTGATAAAAAGCTAAAGGAAAAAAAAGAAGAAAAACACTGTGTTAGGTACATAGAAAACTTACTTGATGTTAACCAGCACATTTTGTACTGAAAAAAGAACAGATTTGGACTAGATAGTGGAGTGAGCAGGGGCGTCGATTTGTATCCTTTTGTGGGGGCCGTGGCCCCACCAATGTTGATCTTGGCCCCCTAATGTTGATTTGGGCCCCCCCAATAACCTATGCTATTTTATGCTGATAAGAAAGCTAAAGGGAAAAAATGAAAAACACCATGCTAGGTAAGTAGAAACATTGATGTTAACCAGCACATTTTGTACAGAAAAGAAACAGATTTGGATTAGATAGTGGACTGACCCTCCACCTTTTGCTGAAAAATGTAAAATTGTGTGCAAAAACAAACAAAATAGCTGAAATTCCCTCCACTGTGGAAGTACAGCTTACATCATAAAATGTCGAGATTAGCGATGCTGATGCATTTTAAACCAGATTTTCTGAAAGAAAATTTGCTAAGCAACTAAACACCAATTGCATGGTCATACTGATGTTTGTACACACCAGCAGGGGTGTCGATTTGTATCCTTTTGTGGGGGCCATGGCCCCACCAATGTTGATCTTGGCCCCCCAATGTTGATTTGGGCCCTGCCCTCAATAACCTATGCTATTTTTATGCTAATAAAAAAGTGAAAGGAAAAAAGAAGACAAAAACACTGCTAGGTACATAGAAAATGTAGTTGATGTTAACCAGCACATTTTGTACTGAAAGGAAACAGATTTGGATTACATAGTGGGCTGACTCTCCACCTTTTGCTATGAAATTCAAAATTGAGTGCAAAAAAAATAGCTGGATTTCCCTCCCCTGTGGAAGGACAACTTACATCATAAAATGTTAAGAATAGCTGATGGTAATGCATTTTAAACCAGATTGTTCAACAAACAAAAAATGTTCAGCCACAAAACAACAATTGCATTGTCATACTGATGTTTGTATACACCACCAATGGCAAAACCACATGCATATGGAGCTTGAATAAGGTTCATTCCATTCTCACTTTCCAGTCATTGTCAAACTTGCATACCAGTGAGTGAACCAGTGAACAACAATCACAGTTATCATTGAGATTGTGGATATACAAACTATAATTATCTTCAACAGCCCACCCATCACGCCATCAGCTTGATATTTACCTGGCGCCTACTTATGTACCTACATGCCCAGTGACAATGTGGATATTCTTTTACTTTCTGCCATACCGTTGTTTACACTAGATATGTAACCGAATGTGTCGCATATCGGCAGGAAATGTCGCACTGTTCAAATATACCACTGGATATGGATGCAACGTTTTGATGACGTCACAAACAGTCACAGTGATACGACTTATTCGCCCATCGGGAAACCGGACGATGTTGCAACATTACATATGACTCAGTGCAGCGTGAAACTGCCATGAGACCATCGCAGTGGCTTCAGATCATCAGTACCTCTTCAAATAGATCCATATGCATGCATTCAATTTTGATATGGGGAATCCAAGTCTCAAACTGAACCAACGAGAGCCATGTGTAAGCCAATCTGCCAGCTTATGACACCATGAAAGACAAAACTCAGCAATAAGCTGCATGGACACTGCATTATAATTGATATTCCTGAGCAATATGTACTAAGTTATGGCGCACATGACATCCAAAGCAAACCTTAAAAGGTACACCAAAGTTAGCCTTCAAGGCTTGGTGACGTCACAGCTTTTTCCTCATATATTGCAGAAATTGGTAGCATCAGGCATGTTTCAATTTCGCTGCGCATGGGGGGGAGAGTGATTTTTTAGGCGTGCCGGACCATAAAGGTCATTTGCGCCGCCTCTAAAGCGAGTATGTTACATGCCTGTCTATAATAGCGAGTGTTTGCTATCAAGGTGCAGGCAGGTGAACATTTACGTTAAGGGAATTTTACGTTATAGTTTGTGTGATATTTTAGGTGCTGAAGGCGGGGGCTGATATGGGGACATGTCTAAATGGTTTTAATTTTACTTTGCTCCTCCACAAAATAATTTGTAGTTTTGGTGGGGGTGGGGCTGCGCATGCGACGTGCGAAGTTTATGCATTGCCCATATAGTTTTGCACGTTACATGATTTTTTCTCGACAAAATGGAGGACTACCAGGGGGGTCGATTTGTATCCTTTTGTGGGGATCATGGCCCCACCAATGTTGATCTTGGCCCCCGCAATGTTGATTTGGGCCCCCCCAATAACCTATGCTATTTTATGCTGATAAGAAAGCTAAAGGGAAAAAAATGAAAAAATATCATGCTAACTAGAAAGATTGATGTTAACCAGCACATTTTGTACTGAATAGAAATAGATTTGGATTAGATAGTGGACTGACTCTCCACCTTTTGCTGAAAAATGTAAAATTTTGTGCAAAAAACAAACAAAATAGCAGTATTTCCCTCCACTGTGGAAGTACAGCTTACATCATAAAATGTTGAAATAAGCAATGCTAATGCATTTTAAACCAGATTGTCTGAAGAAAAAAATCCGCTAAGCAACTAAACAACAATTGCATGGTCATACTGATGTTGGTACACACCACCAATGGCAAAACCACATGCATATGGAGCTTGAACATCATTAATTCCATTCTCAATTTCCAGTCATTGTCAAACTTGCATGCAAATCATGGTTATCATTGATATTGTGGATATACAAACTATAATTATATTCAGTAACCTACCCATCACACCATCAGCTTGATATTTACCAAGGTACCTACCTACCTACATACCCAATGACAATGTGCATTGATATTGATATGGGGCTACCCAATCCCAACTGAACCAACAAAAGCCACGTTTGAGCCAATCTGCCAGCCTATGAAAACACGAGAGCAAAGTCAGCAAGAAGCCGTATAGACACCTCATTATAATTGATATTCCTGAAGAAAACAATGGTTAGTAAGCTATTGCCACACATGATTGACACACATGACAATTGGTCCACTGGATGTAAATGGGACTATATTGAGTGAGGATAGTGAGATGGTTGAGGAGCTGAGCAAGCAGTTTAAATCAGTGTTTACAGTGGAGGATGTGACTAATCTGCCAACCGTGAACCACAGTTCAGTGACAGGTGATCAGATACACGATGTTGATTTCATTGATAGTGATATTGTTTTCAATTATATCAGAAAAATAAAGACAAACAAGGCAGCAGGACCCGATGGAATTTATGCTAGGGTATTGCGGGAAGCTGAAAAGGAAGTGGCAATTCCACTTAGCATAATATTTTGTAGATCAGTTTCGCAAAATGAAATTCCAACAGATTGGAAAAGGGCAAATGTAGTTCCTATTTTCAAGAAAGGAGAAAGAGGGAAAGTTGAAAACTATAGGCCAGTAAGCCTCACATCCCTAGTCTGCAAGGTACTCGAATCAATTATCAAGGATAGAATAGTTAGTTTTCTGGAAGGAAGCAAATTGATTCAAGATACTCAACATGGGTTTAGAAAAGGGCGATCGTGCCTCACAAATCTCTTGGACTTTTTGAATTTTGCTACAGAACAATTTGATCAGGGAAATCAGGTTGATGTAGCATATCTTGACTTTAGTAAGGCCTTTGACAAGGTACCCCATAAACGGTTAATGATGCAGCTTCAGGTCCATGGTATTGCAGGTAGCATCCTAAAATGGATAGAGTTGTGGCTTTCAGATAGACAGCAGAGAGTGATGCTAAATGGTACAAAGTCATCATGGCAAAATGTTCTTAGTGGAGTCCCCCAGGGGTCGGTACTGGGGCCACTATTGTTCATTATATATGTGAATAGCATTGAATGTGGCCTAAGCAGTAAGGTTTTGAAATTTGCGGATGATTTGAAGATCTTTAGGGCAATAACAGGGCAAAATGAGCAGGTTTTGCTGCAGAAAGACTTAGACGAGCTAGTGAAGTGGTCCGAAAAATGGCAAATGAAGTTTAATTTTGATAAGTGCAAAGTCATGCATGTAGGTAGGCAGCATATGAAGGCTCCATACTTGATGGGTGGCCAAGTACTGTCTGTGACTCAGCAGGAGAAGGACTTAGGTGTTATTTTGAACACAAAATTGGGGGCATCAGAACAGACCAAAGAAGCCAGGAAGAAGGCACTAAGAATGCTTGGGGCAATACAGAGGAATGTGTCATACAAAAGTGAGGAGGTCATCAGGAAGCTTTACTGTGCATATGTCAGGCCACATTTGGAATACTGTGTCCAAGCTTGGTCCCCTAGTTATGAGAAAGATTGTTGGCTTTTAGAGAGAGTACAAAAGAGGGCAACAAAAATGGTTAATGGTATAGGCAACCTGGAATATGAGGAAAGACTGAAGAAATTGAACATGTTTTCACTTAGATATAGAAGGCTGAGAGGAGATCTCATCGAGGTTTTTAAATTTGTTCATGGTCAGGAACAGGGATATCTCAGGGAAATGTTTGAATTTAACAGAAATGATGCAATTAGAGGTCATCAATTCAAAATTAAAGTTAATCACAGCAGGACAAGGTTAAGACAGTCTTTCTTCACCAACAGGGTAGTAGAACACTGGAACCAGCTGCCAGGAACCATTGTCAGTAGCAACACACTGAACATCTTTAAAAACGGCATAGACAATCATTATAAGAATAGGGGGATTGTTTTTCTGTATTCCAGGGAAGGTTGATCGACAGGGAGGAGTGGGAGTTGGGAGGAGTTTGTAATTGTTGACTGTGTTATGAAATAGCAAGTGAGTCTCTTATTAAGTCTAAATGCTTTATAACTTTATATAGGGTGTACCTAGCAGTGGATTCAGCACCTTCCTTCGGGATGTGATACTGATGAGATTGTCTATGGTAGCACAATAGGTATGATGGGAGGAGTTTGTAATTGTTGAGTGTATTATGCAATAGCAAGTGAGTCTCTTATTAAGTCTGAACGCTTTATGAATTTATGTGGGATGTGCCTAGCAGTGGATTCGGCACCTTCCTTCGGGATGTGATGCTGATGAGGTTGTCTATGGTGGCACGATGGGTGTGATGGGAGGAGCTTGTGATTATTGAGGGTGTTAGGCGGTAGCAAGTGAGTGGTGTTAGATGGGCTGGGATATATAGCTTCCTAGGAACTTGGGATAAGGGATTGATTGGGGTGGGAGTATGTACATTCTAGTACCTTTTCTAGATAGGCTTAACCCAGATGGGCCCCTGTGGCTCTTATTAAGCCTTAATACTTTATGACTTTATGACTTTATGACTTCCTAAACAAACCCTAAAGAGTCATACAAGACCAGTGTCTGGTAGCGGCCAAGGCCTGTAGCGGCATTAACCCCCCCTCCCCCACGATACTATTACCTTAGAAGGTACACCAAAATTCGCCTTCAAGATTTGGTGACGCCATAGCTTTTTTCTCTTATATTGCAGATATTGGTAGCATCAGGCGTGTTTCAATTTCACTGCGCATGAGAGAGTTATAGCATTTTTCAATTTTCAATTTTCAAAGTTTAAAGAACTTAACCAAGCCGAACCTAACCTATTTTAAGTTGCTGTTGAATAAAAAATGATTGGTAAACTTGCAGTTCATGGTGATTTTTTGTTTGTTCTAATTTTTCTTCAGAATACCATGTTCATGACGGTGACTAAGACGATGGGACCACTTATTTTCGGTGCAAATATATTTAATTTTAATTTGAAAAAAAAATGACAAATTGTCCAACTGAAAAACTTAAACCAACCTACCCTAACCAATCCTAACCAATTTGTTTGCTTTATGGTGACAAATGTGTGTAAACACTTTTCTTGGTTGGTTGGTTAGTTATTTGGGCTTACGGCCGCATTGACTGCGTTGGTCATACAGCGCCCACAACACTTTCCTTGTCCCTTAAAGCACAATAATACCAAAAAGTTTTTAAAAAACAAAAAACAAACATGTTCAGTCTTTTGTTTTCTTCAAAAGCAGCTTAGGTTAGGTTAGGTTGGGTTAGGTTTCTTTATTAAGGTTGAGAATTTTCAGAAAATAAATTAATTGACATTTATATTTTGTTGATTTTTTTGTTCTCAAACGATAGGTTAGGCTAGGTTAGGTTAGGTTTTGTTGCATTAAAGAAAAAAACATTTATGTTTATGTTATGTTACCGAACCCAAAGCCCTTTTTGGTAATATTTTGCTCCCAACCTGAAAAGTAAGCATTCACAAAGAAAATAAGTGGATCCAATCATCTTAGTCACCTTCATAAACATGGCATTCTGGAGAACAAAATTAAAAAAAGGAAAAAAAAGAACACCTTAAACTGCAAGGTTACCAATTAATTCGAAATTTTTTGGGGAAACTTTTTTGGAAATTTTTTGAAAAGTTTTCCCACTTGGAAAGCCTAAACTAACCCAGCTTAGCCAAATCTAACCCATTTGTTTGCTATATGGAATTAAATGTGTGTAAAAACTTGTCTTGTTACCACCTTAAAGCACAATAATACCGGTTTAGCTAGGTAAGGCTAGTTTAGATGCTGAACTTCGAAATTTTTATAAAAAATTCAAACATAAAATAAAATCGGAAATTTTCCTTCAAAAGAAGCTGACGTTAGGTTCGGTTAGGATGGGTTCGCTTGTTCAATTTATAAAATTTTCGAAATGTACCTCGCTTAATTTTGGTTTATATTTTTGTTCTCCAAAGCAGGGGCGTCGATTTGTATCCTTTTGTGGGGGCCATTGCTCCACCAATTTTGATCTTGGCCCCCTCAATATTGATTTGCTCCCCCCCAATAACATATGCTATTTTTATGCTGAGAAGAAAGTTAAAGAAAAAAGAAGAAAAAACACCATGCAACTTACGTAGCTTAGTTGATGCCAACCAGCACATTTTGTACTGAAATGAAAGAGATTTGAATTGGATAGTGGATTGACTCTCCACCCTTTGCTGTAAAATTGACAACTTTGTGGAAAAAAACAAAGGAGTTGGATTTCCTTCCAATTTGCAAGCACGACTTACATCATAAAAGCAACCTTAATCCTTGGCAACGCGGTACATAGTTTATCGTCGCTTTACCGAGGCTTATTTACTGACGCACCCGAGCAGAAATCTGGCATATTCCAAATTCGGTGGAGAAATTCGGCGCAGCCTGGCAATCGCACTCGTGACGTCACAGCTCAGAAATATGGGCCTGTGGCGGCTGCAGAAGTGACAAACACCTGCTTGTAAGTTATATAAGGTCAAAGCCCATCACCAAATGTGTCTGGAGAGACTTGATAGACACTTGCGCGCAATAAATGCCACAAATCGTGGTGGGCGTTTCTCAGAACATCCAAATAAAAAATTCCATTTACAAAAATTCCAGCGCCTAAAGTCTAAATTTGAGGTTGCAGTCGACAAATGTGACGGAGGTGAGACATTCTTGATGCAATTGCGCGCAGTGTTTAATCCGTAGCCCAATCTCATGTGACGTACTGATTCGTTTTTGTACTTCGCACTTTCTGATGTATCTGCATATTGGTGTGATTTTAAATAGTGAATAAATAGCCTGCTGCTATTTAATTCCCAAAGGAACAGTAGTTGAAGAAGTAGGCAGGTAAGCTTGAACAAGAACATCCAAATATAAAATTCCAGTTACAAAAATTACAGCGCCTAAAGTCCAGTCCGTGCCTTTTTCTGATTTGTGCTCAGGGTTTCCATTTTAATATCACATCTCAACTTCACGTATGTCTTCAAGAAGGGCTGTTTTTAGTTTACTTTTATTAATATTTTCACTCCACTGCACCTGGTGCTTTTTCTGTCCTGGATTGGGGCACCTAGTGTTGTATTTCCGTCCAGGGGGTTGGCACACCTTTTGGTAAATTTACAGCTTAAGGCAATTTCTGATTTCTTGATTTGTTTAATGCAATGTTTAAGAAGGTGATGAACATGATGTTACTGCTCATTTTGGTAAAGTTGTATTTTAAGGTGTTTTATGAATTCGTGGAATGTATCATTTCAATGCAATGTTTATGAATGTGACCCAAATTATGGGACCACTCATTTTCTATACAAATGCCTACATTTCAGGTTGTGAGCAAAATAACACCAAAAAGGCTTTGAATTAGGTGTCATAGGATAAGCTATTCTTTTTAAATAAAAATAAATGCAACATAACCTAACCTAACCTAGCCTACCCTCCCTTTGGAGAAAAACAAAACCAAAACATCAAGTTGTAAAAATTTCAAGCAATGTATTTTTTTACAATAAAAATGTAACCCAACTTAACATGTTGAAATGTAAAAGAACAATAACATGTTGAAAGTACTATATTTTCAGGAATGGAATCC
>JAOTOM010005002.1:0-245000 GCA_034440615.1 Ashinkailepas kermadecensis
TGACTTACTCCGGCACCTCAACTTAAGATATCTGAACCAGCGCAGGTTTCAGCAGGCTGCCCGTGGCGTATCGAAAGTTAGGATCGACTCGTCGTTTTGATTAAACTCCTGTTTGTTCGCTTTCTGCATCTACTCGCGAAGCTCGCCAAACTTCACTTGTGGACATATCATATGTTCGTGTCAACAGCATTAGAAATAGTTTGCACACCGGAGTCTCTTTCGCGCGTGGCAAGCATGTTTTTTCCGGTCAAATCTTGGCGTCGACGAATTTCACGGTACCCGTCAGCCTCTTGGCATGATTTCCACCAACCACATACATTCTAAGATGCAGGCGAATGACTATGTTTGCAACTTTTACATCTGCACCAACATGCCTGCCTGATGTGTACATATGCATGTGCGACTATCCTCTTCAAATATGCCCGACTTACAGGGTAATTGTGAAGACAAGGCGCTTGCATTCTTAGCAGTAACACTTTGTTTGGGATTAGGATATCTCTCACCATTGCTCACGCCACTGTAGAAAAAACCATATGATGTATTGTGCCGAATGGTTGTTTGTGGCGCACGCTGGACGGAAGAGCTACGGACAGCAAACAGCGTGCAGGTCAGCAAAACGCCAACTATGTTTCAGTCAATTGGTGGCTGTTCAATGGAATAGGCCGCCTGCTGATGTGGCGGAGAGTCCCTCACTGAACGGATTTAAAGTTGGTTGGATACATTCGCCTGAACAGCGTCCAGGTCATCGCCCCGATACACCGTATGGACTGCGTCCTCGCGTCAGCCTTGGCAGCGTCTATTTATTTATTTATTTATTTCACGATGCATGCCCTTCACATCCGTTGGCCATTATGGACAGCTTGGGTATAACTCGGAGATATTTAAAAGAAAAGGATAAATTTGGAGACGATAGTGGGAGCAGACGCGCAGCAAACATTCATACACCAACATAATGCAATACCCATATCACTATCTGCACTAAACACACCGCACTTGATACACGAGCTATGAACGAGTAGTTTATGGAAGTAATAGGAAAGCGATGGCCGAAAGGTGAGCTCATAGTGTACACACATCCATTGTTTAGTCTTTTGTGTGACTAGTGTTGTTCGTGGAGATAAGCCAGTGCATGTTTCTTGAAGTTGAAGACTGCAGATCAGCTGCAGCCAGGGGATCACGGCATCATAAATGTGATCAAATTTCCGTAGACCTGACACGACTCTTGTGGCGAAGTTAATGATCTTCTCTAGTCTGTGGATGTTTGCTGCCGACCCGTTCCCGTAAACAGATATGCAGTAGCGGATGTTGGATATAGCTCGGCTGTTGACTATAGTGAAGAGGGCAGATGGTGGGCAGATGGTGGCGCAGACGGTGGCGCAGATGGTGGCGCAGACGGTGGCGCAGATGGTGGCGCAGATGACTCAGGGCGAGAAGGAATCCAGTGCGCTTGCGGACCACGACAGTTACCTGGGAATACCACGACATGTGGCGATCAAATGTCACCCCCAGGTTCCTACACGAATGGCTCTCATTTGTCACGGCGTCCCTAAAGCACACTCGCATCGCGGTAATTTTGCGAAGATTTTGACGCGATCTGAACGTGAGAAGCTGAGCCTTGGTCGGGTTTACCTTCAAACCGTTATCCAGGAAGTAGTCGTAGAGTTGGTTCAGACATGTCTCCATCTGACTTAGCAGAATGGGGAGATCATATTTGCGACCGGAGATGAGAACCTGGGTGTCGTCTGCGAACTGAGTGACGTGTGCTACCGGGACGTACACGCTGAGGTCGTTCGATAAGATGCAATAGAGGAGTGGACCTAGTGACGAGCCTTGAAAACACCTGTGTTGTTTGGGAGAAAGGGGGAGAGATGCCTGTTTCCGCGTTGATCTGAGGTGCCAACAGCCTGCGTGTGACCTCCCAGATATGCCCGAACCGGTCGGTATCGATTCCATGGAGTTCTAGTTCTACCCTCCACGCGGACGTCGCCCGGAAAGGCTGTGTAACTGCACCGAGTCCGACACATGTCTCTTAGCAACACTGTCAACACTGTCTCTTAGCAACACTGAAACCAAGCTGCAGGCGGGCGCCAATTAGCAAACGGTGTCACACAGTCGGCCCGGCGGGCCATCTGACGAGGCGAGTGTTGACCATCTGTGTCGACTATACATCTGACGACACGAGTGCTGACCATCTGTGTCGACTATCGGCAGGCCACCTGACGAGACTAGTTCAGATCCTCAAAAGTATTTTTTTTTTAAACACCTATGAGTGTGTCCCAAGACTGCTGGATTGATATACCACATTAAATATCTTATCCTTTACCCTCACCGATGCAAGTATAAGGATTTCTCCTTGAGGTCACTCGCTGTCTACGTTTGATGTATGCATATGCCTGGTACACAGGGGTGGATATTTGTATCCATTGATGCAGCTGGTGGATAGATCGATCCGCCGCCCACCCAATAATGTTCAGGCCCACAACAATTTGGCGCATATGAAGCGACAAGGTCACATCTCATGGAGAAACCTTCCTGGAAACCCCACCGCTATGCACCCCTCGCATCAACTGGTGAGGTGGTACATACCTTGTAAAGTCCAATTGCAATCATTACATCTGTTGAGTGTTAACTGCGCCTGCAATACAATGTTGTTGAAAAATGACAAGTAAAGCCGAACAGACACAGTAAATTAGTGTACCTGATCGATCTTGCACGACACATTAGCAATCCGAGAAGGCGCTAAGCACGAAAAATTAATTGCTCTCAAACATAATTCCCGTAAATCAGTTTTATAATTTGAAGAAGAATGCCATTTCCCATGTTATCTTCCACTTGACCGTGCTTCTTGGTGCCGTTCGCGGGCCGACCACACACGTTCGATCCCCCCCCCCCCCCCACCACCTCGTCCTCCAGTTTGGTCAGCTGACACGTCCGAGACCCTCCAGCTTGGTCAGTTCGCACGTCCATCATGACATCCCTCCCCCAGTCTAGTCAGCTGACACGTCAGCAGTGAGTTTCCAGCCAGAAGCATCACGGCATCGACGGCCCAATGTAACCTCCCCTCGACGCAATCCGACCGCACGCACCCGGGTGTGTGGGGGGGGGAATCTGTGTGAGCGCACCGAGACCCGATCAGGCCCGAGGTAATTCCCACGAAACTGAACCATCTCCACGGAAAGTCTCTAAAACGGGAAAATTCCTCAATTTTGAACCGATTTCAGTGACATTTGACGTGCAGAATGTTTTCGTATGCATTGATGAGTGATGCACTGAACAATAAAAAAAGATGTGCATGCAAAACAATAAAACCAAAAGTCCAACCGAAACATTTTGAGTAACGTTTTTCATAAGACTTCTACCACAGACCAGCTTTAATGATAATTGGTTAGTGAAGCTAAAACAGAGCTTAAGATTAAATGTTTTCAAGCATGCACGATTATTAGGTCGGGGAGGGAGCTTAACCCGGCAGTTGCTGGGGTATTCCCACTCACACGACATGACTCATTCCCACTCACACGACTCACTGGGCGCTGGGGCCTTATATCTTTGCAACCAATGAACCGGTTACGCCGATTAAAACGGCGTTCGATAGCAGTATATTTTTAATGGAGAGAATATAATTTTCTTTGTCTGCAGGTCGCAAATGAGGTTATAGGCCATGTCAGGTAAAACGACGTCAGTAGGTGAAGCTGTGTATAATGAATGTATTGAGAAATGCTCAAATGCTGTATCCGCATTCTAACGTTTTCTTATATCGTGAAACCTTGCCAATGGGGGCAGCTTCTGCCCCCCACCCCACATCTAGAATGTACTAAGCGGCCTGAGTACCTCAAGACGAGCTGAGCCACGAAATGTAAGTGCTTTGATGAGTGTCGAAAAGCCATGCACCTGTAAAGGCCTCTAATGGCCTGATAGCCTGATATAATGGCCTGTTAGCCTGATTTCGACTGGTGCGTCAGAACAAAGCGACCATTAATGCCAGCAATCAAAGCAGCTGAAGCCGACGGAAAGAGAGAGAGAGAGAGAGAGAGAGAGAGAGAGAGAGAGAGAGAGAGAGAGAGAGAGAGAGAGAGAGAGAGAGAGAGAGAGAGAGATAGAGAGAGAGTAGAGATAGAGAGAGAGAGAGAGAGAGAGAGAGAGAGAGAGAGAGAGAGAGAGAGAGAGAGAGAGAGAGAGAGAGAGAGAGAGAGAGAGAGAGAGAGAGAGAGAGAGAGAGAGAGAGAGAGAGAGAGAGAGAGAGAGAGAGAGAGAGAGAGAGAGAGAGAGAGAGAGAGAGAGAGAGAGAGAGAGAGAGAGAGAGAGAGAGAGAGAGAGAGAGAGAGAGAGAGAACATGGCGGCCGGACCTGTGTAATTATGTTACCACATGGTGGGACGGAGGGGGAGATGAGGCGGACGGAGCAATATTGTCTCCACAACAGTCGGGCATCAGATTGCTTCTTGATCTCCCCGACTAGTACACAAGGGCAGGTAGTCCAATGTGGCGCTTCGTGTCCAAATCCCGTGCTGGACACTGATTCAGGCCGTGCCACGGCGTGAGAAACTGCCAAGGGGGCGGTCCCTCTTCCCTTAGCACGCAAAGATACACTAGATGAAACGATAAATTTTTAGATACTTTGCCAAGCACAGCCATAAATTTTCGGCGCGCTTGGCGCGCCGGAAGCTTTGTCTGTATCATCACTTTTTTGGTCCGACCCCCTAGGAAAATCCTGGCTGCGCCACTGGAGTGGGTGAGTCATAGCGAGAAGGTGAGAGTCTTGTCGCCGTATAATTCCCGGAATGCTGGCGACTCGGATGTAGTTTGTGTATTGCAATATGCAATGTTGCGGCCATATCCGATCCGTCCATCACGTCATTCCAGGCCATCTGGAGTGACCTCGAACCGTGTTGGCGTGATTTAACAATGATTTGTGTCAGTAAATGTGATCGTGCTACTTCCTAAGGTCATTCAAAATCGCAGATAGGATTTAGAGTCACACCTGACACCTGGCGGATCACCATAAAGTCATAAAGTCATAAAGTCATAAAGTATTAAGGCTTAATAAGAGCCACAGGGGCCCATCTGGGTTAAGCCTATCTAGAAAAGGTACTAGAAATGTACATACTCCCACCCCAATCAATCCCTTATCGAAAGTTCCTAGGAAGCTATATATCCCAGCATATCTAGCACCACTCACTTGCTACCGCATAACACCCTCAACAATCACAAGCTCCTCCCATCATACCCATCGTGCCACCATAGACAATCTTATCAGCATCACATCCCGAAGGAAGGTGCCGAATCCACTGCTAGGCACATCCCACACAAATTCATAAAGCGTTCAGACTTAATAAGAGACTCACTTGCTATTGCATAATACACTGAACAATTACAAACTCCTCCCATCATACCCATTGTGCTACCATAGACAATCTCATCCGTATCACATCCCGGGAAGGTGCTGAATCCACTGCTAGGTACACCCTATATAAAGTTATAAAGCGTTTAGACTTAATAAGAGACTCACTTGCTATTGCATAACACACTCAACAATTACAAACTCCTCCCAACTCCCAACTCCTCCCAGTTGATCAACCCTCCCTGGAATACAGAAAAACAATCCCCCTAGTCTGATAATGATTGTCTATGCCGTCTTTAAAGATGGTCAGTGTGTTGCTACTGACAATGGTTCCTGGCAGCTGGTTCCAGTGTTCTACTACCCTGTTGGTGAAGAAATACTGTCTTAACCTTGTCCTGCTGTGATTAATTTTAATTTTGAATTGATGACCTCTAATTGCATCATTTCTGTTAAATTCAAACATTTCCCTGAGATATGCCTGTTCCTGACCATGAACAAATTTAAAAACCTCGATGAGATCTCCTCTCAGCCTTCTATATCTAAGTGAAAACATATTCAATTTCTTCAGTCTTTCCTCATATGCCAGGTTGCCTATACCATTAAACATTTTTGTTGCCCTCTTTTGTACTCTCTCTAAAAGCCAACAATCTTTATCATAACTAGGGGACCAAGCTTGTACACAGTATTCTAAATGTGGCCTGACATATGCACAGTAAAGCTTCCTGATGACCTCCTCACTTTTGTATGACACATTCCTCTGTATTGCCCCAAGCATTCTTAGTGCCTTCTTCCTGGCTTCTTTGGTCTGTTCTGATGCCCCCAATTTTGTGTTCAAAATAACACCTAAGTCCTTCTCCTGCTGAGTCACAGATAGTACTTGGCCACCCATCAAGTATGGAGCCTTCATATGCTGCCTACCTACATGCATGACTTTGCACTTATCAAAATTAAACTTCATTTGCCATTTTTCGGACCACTTCACAAGCTTGTCTAAGTCTTTCTGCAGCAAAACCTGCTCATTGTGCCCTGTTATTGCCCTAAAGATCTTCAAATCATCAGCAAATTTCAAAACCTTACTGCTAAGGCCACATTCAATGCTATTCACATATATAATGAACAATAGTGGCCCCAGTACCGACCCCTGGGGGACTCCACTAAGAACATTTTGCCATGATGACTTTGTACCATTTAGCATCACTCTCTGCTGTCTATCTGAAAGCCACAACTCTATCCATTTTAGGATGCTACTTGCAATACCATGGATTTGAAGCTGCATCATTAACCGTTTATGGGGTACCTTGTCAAAGGCTTTACTAAAGTCAAGATATGCTACATCAACCTGATTTCCCTGTTCAAATTGTTCTGTAGCAAAATTCAAAAAGTCCAAGAGATTTGTGAGACACGATCGCCCTTTTCTAAACCCATGTTGAGTATCTTGAATCAATCTGTTCCCTTCCAGAAAACTAACTATTCTATCCTTGATAATTGATTCGAGTACCTTGCAGACTAGGGATGTGAGGCTTACTGGCCTATAGTTTTCAACTTTCCCTCTTTCTCCTTTCTTGAAAATAGGAACTACATTTGCCCTTTTCCAATCTGTTGGAATTTCATTTTGCGAAACTGATCTACAAAATAGTATACTCAGTGGAATTGCCACTTCCTTTTCAGCTTCCCGCAATACCCTAGCATAAATTCCATCTGGTCCTGCTGCCTTGTTTGGCTTTATTTTTCTGATATAATTTAAAACAATATCACTATCAATGAAATCAACATCGTGTATCTGATCACCTGTCACTGAACTGTGGTTATCGGTTGGCAGATTAGTCACATCCTCCACTGTAAACACTGATTTAAACTGCTTGCTCAGCTCCTCAACCATCTCACCATCCTCACTCAATATAGTCCCATTTACTTCCAGTGGACCAATTGTGCTTGAAACTTTACTTAGCTTGTAGAAACTAAATAACTTTTTACTGTCCCCATTACAGTTCCTAGCCAAATCCAATTCTTTTGCTCGCTTTGCTGCTCTGATTTTCTGCTTCACAGCATCTCTAGATTTTTATACGACCTTAGATTTACGATATTTGAAGCTTCCTTAAATACTCTAAATGCACCTTTCTTAGCCTGAATTGTTGTCATCACATCTGGTGTAAACCATGTTGGCTTTCCTACCCTTCTTTTGCGCCTTTGCTTTTGGGGGACATGTCTAATCTGAATTTCCCTCAAGTATGATTTTAGCTTTTCCCACATTTCACAGGCATTTAAATCAAAGAATTCTTCTTCCCATTTTATGGCACTTAAAGCCTCTCTCATGCAGTCAAAGTCTGCCCTGTTAAAATTTGGAATCTTTGCCAAATTATCCTTGATTGTCCCTGATACCTGTGCCTTGAATCTCACTATGTTATGGTCACTTCTTCCCAGAGTTTCTCCTACAGTCAAGTCTTGAACTAAATCACTTAAATCTGAGAAGACAAGGTCCGAAAATGAGCTCTGCCTGGTTGGTTCCGTTACAAACTGGTGTAAGAACAAGTCCTCTTCAAGGCATTTCCTAAACAGTTTACATGATGGGGAGCCAACACCAACATTTTCATATCCTTTTAGATTAAAGTCACCAAGAATAAGGCATTTCATCTGAAAGTTTCTACTGATTTCCTCACAAATCACCTTATCGAGCTCCAGTTGCTGAGAATGTGGCAAGGTTCCTGATCGATACAAAGCTCCTATCCTCAGTTTATTGCTGTTGCCTTTTCCCACAGTAACATCCAGCCAAATGGACTCCACAGACACAATTTTTACCCCATCTGCTACTTTTTGAGAACTGTATAAGCTATTCACATAGAGCATTACACCACCCCCTTTCACTGCTGGACCCCTATTGCATGAAAACATATTGTATCCCTGGATCTCATAGTCCTGCAAGTTATCCCCAAAATATCCCTCACTGATATTTTGGCCTGACCAGGGAAGCTCTGCTGTAGTTCGCAGCTTGCCAAAGCGAGAGAGCATGCAGAGGGCATGAGGGTTGAGGGAGAGGGCATGCTGAAAGGGTTCTGAGAGGAGATCACCAACAGCTGATTCCCCTGCGACCGGATCCACACAGACTCGTCTCGTCAACTGGTGCATTTATTTAGTAGCCGCGTGTTTCGTGGGCATGCTGTCCATTTTTTCGACCATCGTGAAGTGCAGGCGAGCAATAAAGCGACCAGATTTGTCAAAACTAGAGAAAACATGCATCGAGCTAATAGCACTGCACTGCACAACAAATTTGGGGATTCTGATCTAATCTGATTCGACCACACCTCGTGCAACGACGCACACCTAGTGCTAAATCGTGAAAATGATGGTGTCAAATTGGAAGGGCCAGATGTGCAGGAGTCACCAAAAACTGCACACAAGCGACTGAGCTTGCATCTTGTCAAACCTTTGGCTCGCTGGTCGGGTATGGAATTTTTTTTATGTTGTTTTTAGTGCGCTCTTACTTAATATTAATTCAGTTGATCACAGCTGATGAAATCCAACGGCGACATTTTCTGTCATTCTTCCTATAAACGTGTTCGGCCTGTGGTTTTAGCTCGGCGTGTTCGGCTGCGATTTTAACGTCAATATCGCTTGCCAAGGCCAGCATCCATTGCCTGCCTCGGCTTCCCGCCAACAGGCGTCTCGGCTCGACCAAACGTCCATTCAGACCGCTCCAATTCCTTTCAGACGGCGACTTTATCTCCCCAGCTTACGAATCAAGCCGGTGAGGAGATACTCTTCTGAAGCTGACAGGGGCTTCTTGTTCGTGACTGTCACCCGCAGGCTGAGCAGCGACGCAGGCAGTTCACACCCTCCAGCCAGGCGGACAGGATGCGCTCTCGTGACTGTCACCCGCAGGCTGAGCAGCGACGCAGGCAGTTCACACCCTCCAGCCAGGCGGACAGGATGCGCTCGCTCCGAGAATTGAACCTCTTCAGTGGTGCAGTCAGGATTTTCTTCAGGGGTCCCGACCCAAAACATGGTGTGGCACAGAAACCGCTTGTGGCGAACGAAGCGCCCCGATTTTTTTCCTCGGTGTGGTGAAAGTCCATAAATATCTTGCTAGATCTCGTGTATTTTTGGTCGCTAAGGGGGGGGGGGGAAGGGCTACTGGGCTACATCTTGCCTGCGCCTTTGAAGCTATTCACTGTGATAAGGTGGGATAGAACTTCCTTCATCATGCAGGTGAGGCGAAACAGACAGCTCAAACTAGGCATGGGCCTTTGATCATTGCTGTGGAGCTCTTCTTCTCCGCGTTAATGAAAACAAGATTCAGGCTGAATATATGTTGCTAACTCTGGAGAATATCCACATAGAACTTCCCGAGTTTTCATGGACCAATGAAATGCAAAGCCATTCTAACAATAAGCGCAGTTTTTCGTGATCTTGACCACATAGAGGTGCGTGTCATTTTTGTGCACACAATTCAGAATGACTTACTTCCCTTCCATGCAGTCTCTTTGCACGGAAAGCCTCTGCACTTCCTCTCGCGGGAACACGGAGGCCAATTAAATTCGCGGATAGACGGCTCAGCGCCTTGCATGCAACCCTTTCTTTGTTTACCATCTGCGTCTATCCATTGTTCCGTGAACTGTCAAAGCCCGGGCATTGCACGTTTCTTGTACGCCAATTAGCATCCGACGTTGTAGGAAGCAATTACTTCTGATCATACCCTCCGGGAAGCTGCACGTCTCGCGTCACAGTAAGTCAGACCCTGTTTTTGCAGGTAGTTCAAAGTATGCAGGCAGAAAGATGTTTGCACACACAGGTGTTCAACGGTGTTCACCAGGCAGGCACGAGCGGAGTTGGAAACATGGCCTCGTCCTCGTTTTTATTCGTTATCCATACCATTATCCTCTGTCGAAAATCATCCGCTCCTTCTTGCCACAAATTGAATGGAGTTCTTTGAACATCATTTGAAGCCTATCACTGTTCAGCAAACATGCTGGAAACACACTGGGAAGTACAAAAGGAGATTTCCCTGTCGGACACATACAACATACCAGGTTGGAATGCTTTGCAATTTATCTCTCCTAATTCATGATTCAAAAACAATAATCCAATCATGGGCACGAGCCGGTACCAAAGACGCGTCGGCGATCTGCCATAACGTAATGCAGCGTCCACTGGGCCACAATGTCGTAATGTCATACGGTAATTCCGTAAATTGTCGTCCACTGGGCCACAATGTCGTAATGTCATAACGTAATGCAGCGTCCACTGGGCCACAATGTCGTAATGTCATACGGTAATTCCGTAATTTGTCGTCCACTGGGCCGCAATGTCGTAATGCCATAACGTAATGCAGCGTCCACTGGGCCACAATGTCGTAATGTCATAACGTAATGCAGCGTCCACTGGGCCACAATGTCGTAATGTCATAACGTAATGCAGCGTCCACTGGGCCACAATGTCGTAATGTCATACGGTAATTCCGTAATTTGTCGTCCACTGGGCCACAATGTCGTAATGCCATAACGTAATGCAGCGTCCACTGGGCCACAATGTCGTAATGTCATAACGTAATGCAGCGTCCACTGGGCCACAATGTCGTAATGTCATAACGTAATGCAGCGTCCACTGGGCCACAATGTGGCAATGCCGTACGGTAATGCCGTACTTTGTCGTCACTGGGCCACAATGTCGTAATGTCATGCGGTAATTCCGTAATTTGTCGTCCACTGGGCCACAATGTCGTAATGTCATAACGTAATGCAGCGTCCACTGGGCCACAATGTGGCAATGCCGTACGGTAATGCCGTACTTTGTCGTCCATTTGACGCTGAGCGTGCTGCCATGTAGGTGAGGCGGCACACGCCTCGTCACTCACTGCCGGCCGGCGGGCGCGCGCCTCGTGGGAGTCGTATCTCGCGCTGCCAGGTGGGCCTTGTTTGCCTTCAGATGGCCTTCGGTGAAGCCTGCATGTCCTCACAACGTCCTCGTGGTGCACATCAGCATGTCCTCACAACATCCTCGGGTACAGAGCCTGCATGTCCTCACAATATCCTCGGGTGCACACCCGCACGTCCTCACAACATAACAGCATAGAAATTGCCATTGACCAACATAGTATTATAGACTTAACATCATCTCCAACATTGTACATGCTAAGCAGTCCGAGCGGGTTCAAGGGCACAGGACAAAAGATTGAAAACATACTGGCATCCAAGATTCACATTTCCATTAAACTTCGCGCCCACATAGCCCGGCTTTTATGCAGACGAAACCCCCACAGGCTCCAGTCTTGCTAGTCATAACCCTCATCAAGTCGCTTCCGGTCGTTGAAGGCTATTATTATCGCCATGGTTATCGCAATAGTTATCGCCAGCGGCTCCTGCTAATGCCTTTTCTCACCCAGCAGTGAGGTAACGGATAGCCCCATGCGGCGGCTGCAATACCATACGTAGGCGAATACATACACTGCACTGTAGCCGCATGTATAGCGGCAAACGGTGCAGGCGTGTCTGTCCCGCCTTCTCGGGCATAGTAGGAGTCCGAGTCGCTACGTGCTGTTGTACTTAGTGCCAGCTGGGTGACTGAGCTGACAGCTGAGCAGCTCAGCTGACAGCTGGGTAGATCAGCTGACAGATAGGCAGCTCAGCTGACAGCTAAACAGCTTAGCTGGCAGCTGGGCAGCTCAGCTGGCAGCTGGGCCGATCCAACTGCGCGCCGCGCGGCAGCGGGGTGGCCGTGGAGGAGCGCCGAGTACGGGCGCGCCGAGGTCCGCTCCACAAGGCCGACACAGCTCCGCGACTAGCGCCGGTCGGCCGGGGGTTTACGCAACAAGTTGTCGCAACAGGTGTTCTTCATCCTGTAAAGTCGCCCCGGCACACGCCAGCATCGATTTTACTTCGAGCGGCTTTGCGTACAAGGAGCAACAGACGGACGCAAATGATGTCACACAGCGTTCAGACACGGTCGCCAGCCGTTCATATACATAGTTTTGGTGCGCCTGATGCCACATCGCCTGCGCTTGTGCTTGATGTGCTTGTGCTTGATGTGCTTGTGCTTGATGTGCTTGATGTGCTTGTGCTTGATGTGCTTGATGCTGTTTGCATCGTGTTGACTTTGTTGGTGCTATTTGAACGCCACTGAGTGTGACCCATGATGTGTTGGGATGTCTCTTATGCAGCTTCGGCGTGAAGCTGTTATTATGTCTGCGTAATCGTGCATATTTCGGCTGAGGTGCTATCAATTGCAGTGTATGCGTATTCTCATCACGTTCGCTAAAAAAAGAAAATCGAAAGTGCCACTTCTCGGCTCTAAAGCAAAAGACGGTTTTGCTGTAAGCTGACTTTGATCAACAGATCAACTGTGAACTAACTGAAAGACAAATTGTATTCTGGATTAATAAAGCACATGCCATTAATAATATAATCAATCAATGAGACATATTTTCAAGCAAACCATAGATGACATTCTTTTCTGGCGATTAGTGCAGATGCAAACTTCATATAACTCTGGACACCTCTTACAATGCATCACATCATCCCCAACGATGGCTCCGACCACCGCCGCCACAGCGTCTGCCGCCTGTCAATGAAAGGCGTCGCCGCCCCGCACCCACCCCCAGGTGTTGCCGCCCCGCACACACCCCCGGGTGTTGCCGCTCGGCACCCACCACCAGGGGTTGGCGCCCGACACCCACCACCAGGTGTTGCCGCCCCACACCCACCACCAGGTGTTGCCGCCCCACACCCACCACCAGGTGTTGCCGCCCCACACCCACCACCAGGTGTTGCCGCCCCACACCCACCACCAGGTGTTGCCGCCCCACACACCACCACCAGGTGTTGCCCCACGCCCCACACCCACCACCAGGTGTTGCCACCCCGCACCCACCACCAGGTGTTGCCGCCCCACACCCACCACCAGGTGTTGCCGCCCCACACCACACCGGGCACCCACCACCAGGTGTTGCCACCCGCACCACCACCAGGTGTTGCCGCACCCACCACCAGGTGTTGCCGCACCCACCACCAGGTGTTGCCACCCCACACCACCACCAGGTGTTGCCGCACCCACCACCAGGTGTTGCCGCCCCACACCCACCACCAGGTGTTGCCGCACCCACCACCAGGTGTTGCCACACCACACCACCACCAGGTGTTGCCGCCCCACACCACCACCAGGTGTTGCCGCACCCACCACCAGGTGTTGCCGCCCCACACCACCACCAGGTGTTGCCGCACCCACCACCAGGTGTTGTCGCACCCACCACCAGGTGTTGCCACCCCGCACCACCACCAGGTGTTGCCGCCCCACCACCAGGTGTTGCCACCCCACACCACCACCAGGTGTTGCCGCCCCACACCACCACCAGGTGTTGCCGCACACCACCACCAGGTGTTGCCGCCCCACACCACCACCACCAGGTGTTGCCCCCACACCACCACCAGGTGTTGCCGCCCCACACTACCACCACCAGGTGTTGCCGCCCCACACCACCACGACCAGGTGTTGCCCCCACCCCCCCACCCCAAACCACCACCAGGTGTTGCCGCCCCACACCACCACCAGATGCTGCCGCCCCGCACCACTCGCTGCATCGCCAATGCTCTTATAATGAGCACATCTATTAATATTAAACAAGAACTCCTGGAACAGCATTCTGTCGTGCCATCGGGTGCATGACCTGTCACTCGTTCGCACTAAACGGTGCGAGGTCATCACGGGAAGTACGAAGCCACCGGGAACCAAACTGGCTCCTTGAAAAGTCGTCTCAAGCTCGCAATAATGGAATAATGTCTTGCGATTCCTCGATTCCTTTAAATTCAAGATAGCCTGACTTCTATTGGACGACAAGTGAGATACATACATAATCAGTCACTTAGGGCCGCCCCAAAACGAACGAAATGGCTTTCACTGAGCTGTTCAAATACGAATATGGGTCAAGGGCACCAATCGAAATGCTGGGACCAAATGTGCTGGCATTGAATGTAACGAAATGTTCGGCTATTTCACCCAGCGGTCCGCTATGGAATGTACCACTGCACCTGATAATACAGTGAAGTTTTCGTGAACTGACGTGAAGTTTTCGTGAAGTATTCGTGGACTGACCCTCGGCATGACTGCGGAGCGATTGCAACTTCGAGTACATTCGGCTGGGCAAAGCTCGCACCGCCAAGCAGCTATTACGCCAAGCTGACAGCTAAACAGATGCACAGATGCACAGATGCTCACATATCCAGCCCTCCCAGTCAGCCCCTCCTCCGCGATATGGTGGGTGCTAGTGGAAGGCGGGAGCAAAATAGATTCCGACTGCCGAACGGTTCTGTGTGGGAATCACGACCCAGGCACAAGCTGGCAAACGCCCTTCAAATACGACCAACAGTATTGCTCCAGCATACGTCATCACACATGGGTGAATGCCACGGCACAGCCACCGCAAATACGATTTGTTATGTGATACATTATTTCTAGGCGGCGGAAAACGATGTCATGCTTGCACTGGCGTGTTTCATGGTGACCACATTCGCTCAGTTGAGCGTCAAGATGTTAAAATAAAGTAAATGGGGAATGTGTGGAATTTGACTATGGAAATGGAACCACATTCAGCTGATTCCTGATCTCGAAAGAGGCACAACTTCCGATTTTAATAACATATTCGTCAGTGTTTTCAAGCTTTCTCAATTTCAACTTGTGCTTACATCCTTTTCTCAGCGCTTACAACAGCGAATTTGTGTACACTGTATACCCACGGTGTACACATTTGTGTACACCGTGCTCATGATAGCTCGTATCGACACATACGTCCGGACATGTCCACTCACCCCCGCGAGCTACACTCGCTCGGCACCTGTCTGCCAAACGCAACACTCACCGCACAATTCTCCATTCTGGCGCGCTCAGAAGCAGCTCGCGATCCGCTCAGCAGCCGACAGCGTGCTGGGTCGGTATCGGTTGTCACGGCCTCCCCAGTCCTTCACTCTCACGTCGACACCGCACCCTGAGCAGTGCCGGTGGGCCACGAGGCGACCGCCAGCCCGCCACAGCGACACCAACCGGAGTCACGGGCGGAGTCCCGTAAGCGAGCCACAAGCCACTTGCAAGCGAGTCACAAGCGAGTTACAGGCGGACCGCGAGCGAATAACAAGCGAATCACAAGCGAGTCGCAAGCGAATCACAAGCGTGTCACAACTGAGTCACAAGCGAGTCACGAGTAAGTTACAGGCTGACCGCAAGCGAGTCACAAGCGAGTCACAGGCGAATCGCAAGCGAATCGCAAGCGAGTCACAGGCGAATCGCAAGCGAGTCACAAGCGAATCGTAAGCAAGTCACAAGCGAATCACAAGCGAGTTACAAGCGAATCACAAGCGAATCACAAGCGAATCACAAGCGAGTCACAAGCGAGTCGCAAGCGAGTTGCTGGCCAGCTTCACCCGTCTAACCGCCCGCAGCAGCTGCGGAGCTCCCCTGGCGGCTCCGCCGCACCGCACCACCTACCGCGCCGGCGGCCGTCGACAGCCTGAGGCGACTCCGCGACTGCGCCGGCGCTCAGTGCAGACGCAGCGGCCGTCACCTGTTGATCGACGACGGCATTCAGTGCAGAGTGCGTGTGCGCATGATCGACCGACCACGCTGACCACAATGTGCGAACGGTGCGTGGATGGGAGGGTGGGGGGCAGGTCAGAGGTCGAGTCCCGGCACGGTTTACGGGTGTAGGACTGCGCCTGAATTTGGGTGTGTCACCACGACCACTGTTGAACAGATTCCAGGCAAGCCGGTGGTATCTTCATGGGTGTCCACTAAAAATATGGATTCGAGAACTTCTTTCTCTTTGTGAAAAGAAGAAACGTGGAGCCTGCGTCAGGCGATTGAAGTTGTCTCATTAATCAGTACGGTACACCCGGTGGCCAATAGGAGAACTACGTGACGCAATTGACAAAAATGACTACGTCTGGAGTTATTACATTTTATGCCAATGAGCACATGTGTTCAACAACTGACCATATCTTCTGCAACATGTGGCAATCCCGCTGCTCTTCGCTGCGGTTTTGATGTTGATTGAGCACAGGTATCACTTTGAAAGCAAAACATGCGTTTTTTCTTGAAGTACTTCCATAGAGAAGGTTCAACTTTTACTCTGCAAACTTTGCCGACGGAAAATGACTTATTTCGGCGGCTAACGCAGAAATGGAGGGAGCTAGACGCACGTCGTACCGCCTCACAAGATAGATGTGTTGTGGTGGATGCCAAGAACGTTTTGCCAGTTCAAGAACCCCGTTCGTGATCGGGAAGGCAGTATGAGGGCTGATTACTGCGCGATACAGAACCTCAGGCTCTCAAATTTGTTGAAGGAAAAGACGCTACATTTGTGAACAGATGTGCTGATCGGCATGGGAAGACTACGTCGTACGCTCGGAGCCCGGCGGAGTTGCTGGATTCAGTTTGAGTTTGACTTGAGTTACTCACTTCACCACGCACTCTGAGAGGGATTTAAGATCAACTTAACGACCTGCGAGCTATTTCCTGTCAATACTGTGCGCAGAGGTTAAAGCTATGAGCTGCGACAGTGTACCAATGAAGACTGGGTTGCCTGGTGGCATGTGTCGTGTGTTTGAGGTGACTCAGCAGCGACCAGTGCACTGGTTCGTGTGTCAGCTTAATGCCAACGAACTTAACTTCTCAGAAGTTTCCAAAAGTTGTGACGAAGCAACAAGTGGCCCTCGGTCCTTCACCGGCCCGCTGGGAAAAAACAGCCGCAGGATCACTCGAGGAGCTACCAGCAGCTGCGTTTCAAGCAGTGGACGGAAATGTGGAAGAAACACGTGAAACAGTATTGAACGATTTGAGTAGCGACCCGAGAACGTTGCACGAACTGGGCGTCGTCGTCCAACGTGCAACTGCCACAGCGGAGGTCTCGATGAGAGATCGCTCCACCCAGCCACGCGAGCTAGAAACGAAGCCATCGCAGCCGCAAATACAAAGGACGTATTTTGTTTAGCAATCGTTTTCCTATTATATCGCTGCAGTACTTGCAGCTGGTGTTAATAGTACCATGTTAGTGAACGTGCACTCTTGTTGCCTTTAAATTGACGGCAAAAACCAAGTACTGATTTAAATAATTACAATATAGTCGTGCATGTTCGCACCACGAAAGCCACATACTGGATTGACTTCATTGTTAACATTGATGGACGGAGTACAGCATTATTACATCAGACCTACAGCGCCAGTCACATGTCACAGCTGTACTTGGTACACAGCTGTACACAGCTGTACTTGGTTAGCTACGCAACCACACATTAGTCTGCACTGTGTAACCCTCAAGAGAAGAGCGAGTCCGTGATTGCAATTGCAACACACCTCTTCTTGCTAACTCTTTTCAGGTGACTAACTCTGGCTGCATACTTACTGCGGATCTACATATCTACAGCTTCACCCAGTGACCACGTCTAGCGCCTTTGTAACAAATACCGCAACTCGAACGTTCTCTCTCCCCGCGAATGCATCAGTCTACACCTCTGAGCTGGTCGCTATCAACAAGGCGCTGAGTTTTATTGAGGTCGGACATGATGAACTGCATGTTATATATAGCGACGCGCTTAGTAGCTTATTGGCGCTGAGGGAGTTTTACCCATCGAACCCACTGGTACAAGGCGATTTATCTAGACTTACGACACTGAACATGGAAGGTAAACAGGTGGTATTCTGTTGGCTTCCCAGCCACGTAGGAATCAGCGGGAATGAGGCTGCTGACGTTGCAGCGAGGCGTGCTGCTCGGGGCCCACGCACACGATGTCTTCCTCTCCATGCGAGGGACTTCTTCCCAGCCATTAGGAGCTCGGTTATCAAGAAATAGCAGGACAGCTGGGAGTCCATGACAGATAACAAGTTGAGGAGAATCAAACACCATCTTGGTGAGTGGCCATCATCGTCACATAGAATTAGACGCCATGAGGTGGTACTATGCCGCCTGCGTACAGGCCACACATACAGCACGCATAGATACCTCCTGAGTGGCGACTAAAGGCCACTGTGCCAAAGGTGCCACGCCGCACTGTCAGTTCAACACATATTGGTTGCGTGTCCCCGACTTGCCCATGAGCGAAGACGTCACTTTGGACGCACTTCAGTATCGTTACGGGAACTACTGGGTGACCAGTCACCGTTTGTCCAATCAGGACAGCTATTCCGCTTCCTCTTAGAAATCAAATTAGCTGTAATATATGCGCCTCACTAATATCACGTTTGGCAGGTGCTGAAATAGTTATGGTTCTACCGTGCATCTTGATCGTAATGGGTTCGATGATGTATTGTACAATAGGCCGTCTCGACTAGTTTTTGCTTGGATAACTCTTGTTCACTAACTAAGTTATGGGCGCTACATGGCCACTGCAGTCGATGCGCCCCTAAACCCCAATAAACAAACAAACCAGTGACCTCCTCCACGACCTGGTGCTGTTCATCGTCCGTCACAACGCAGATATGTGATTCGCCACCAGATAAGAATATTACTGATCCAGTTGTTCTCAGCACATCGTGTCTTCCATCATCGCAGCCTGCAGTATCTTCGCATCCTGCCTCCTCGGCTGCAGTATCTGGTGTGGTCAGTCATTCAGCCGAACGCGTTCTGGTGCCGCCCCGAAGCAGTTCCACAGGCGACGGCTGCGGACCCAGACCCAGGGATCCGCCAAAGAGCCGGCGAAAGGATACTAAGGTACAGACAAGACTGGGATGTAGATGATGGAGTGGGACTGTTTAAGCTGCCCACAGTCAACTTCACAACCCAGCACTACGAGGCACACATCGGATGAAACAGAGAAACGACCAGTGAGCCGCCACAGTATCCTCTGGAATTGTATCCTCAGTATCCTATGTATCCTCAGTATCCTATGTATCCTCAGTATCCTATGTGTCCTCAGTATCCTCTATATCCTCTGTATCCTCAGTATCCTCTGTATCCTCAGTATCCTCTGTATCCTCAGTATCCTCTGAATCCAGTACGCCACCGTATCATCAGTATCCTCTGAACGTGTGACTGTTCCCCGTGCACACCCAAGCTGTCAAGCGGGCGGTAGCAGTCGTGACCGAGGCGGCCCACGCTGTGGTCGGAGAGAGCGCCATGAACGGCTTCGCCTGCGCCAGGCTGGACCACCGTCGCCATGGAATTCCTCAGTTCGAGACGAAGCAAGACTCCGTCTTCGAGTAGCGGGTGAGTTCCGCGTGTCTTAGATGCACAGCGGCGATATCTTGGTGAATGAAATCGGGTGCACCTGAATTGGTTTCCAGGTGACGACATAGTACTGACCGCACAATTTGTCAGTTTATTTCACGCATTTGTCTTTATTTGTTACATCAGGATCCTCCGCTCAAACAGCTCAGGACGATATCCTATTTCAAACATTTGGTTAAATATAAATGACGCTATACAGCTACTGTACAATTCAGCGAACGCGATGCCGGTAGTTCCTGTATTGTCCGCTGGGTGGCCAACGCCCTCTCACACGAAGCCGTCAATCACTCGCGCAGGTCCAAATTATTTCGTCCTCAAATGTGCCTCGATGTTGATGTTTTTTTTTAAACTCGAACCCTTGAAAAAAAATAGTATCCGCGTGCCGTGACATGTGACTAGCAACACACTCTAGCCCTGACACGGGTCGGACCGGGTCAACGTTTTACATAAATGAATGGACGTGGGCCGAACCAGCCTGGTTTTCCATTTTGTTTGTGCATGCCGTTCTTTCAGTTCAATATCACATGATAAATGCAAACTAAACCAACTTGTCTGCAAAAGCCTCAATTTTAAATTCAATGATAATTAACATAATTAAAAGAATTAAAAATTAAAATACATAATTAACATATTACGACAGATAAGTCTCAAAATTATCACCCATTATGTAACCTCAACAACACACCAGGGAATGCTGCAAAACGCTCCTAATTTCATACATATCTCAAAGTTGTTTTCTGGTTCTTTCCCACTTTCACTCATGCTTGACAGCACGATAACTATGAGGACCCCAAAGTACGCAAAGTTCACAGTTGGTAATATGAGCATACATTTTACTTTCGAAACAAAATCCTACCTTTATCAAAAATGCCACAAGGAGTGATAAAGTGCTGGTAGGTAGATTAAGTGAGAGTGCATTCAGTTAGAAAAACATCGTTGGCACAACAATTTGTGGGATAGTTTTATCTGTGGACATCTGCTCATATGCTACCGTAAATTCAATTTTACGGTGTGATCCGCAAGACATACAATATGCTCGTATGTACACATTACCTACCTATATGAGTATCACTTTGCATCAGCCAAGAGGGCCACTAGCCCACTCAGTCATTGATTTGCCATCTCCTCCAATCAGACCGAAGCTCAACCATTGGGCCTACGGATGCATCCTAGATAAAAATGGTTTTCCAGGCAGCTTTGGCCATTAAAAAGGTAATTTGGCCCTCCAATGAAGTTCACAGAGTGCCACACATTCCACCTGGATAGTCAGGATAGTTCCTATCCACATAGTATCAAACTTTAACTTGTGAAGTGGGTGAGCCTGCTGAGGAATTCACTTGCACAATTGCAGCGAAAAGTTGGACGGTAAAGGTATGCATGATGGCAGTATCACCTGAATACGTAGACAGCACAGGTGGAACTTTGTGTACTTAGCGTTGCCAACGCGATAGTGGAGCGAGGCGGGGACGGGGGCGGAGGCGGGGTGCGGCGAAGGCAGTGGCAGGGTGGCCGAGTGGTTAGAGTGTTTAGCTTTGCATACGAGGGTCCCGGGTTCAACACTCGCACCATTCGAAACATTTCCCAATCACGCGGCCGGTCGGTGGAACAATGTGGGCGACGCCATTAACCGTGATCGCGCACCAAGCTTGTCGTGAACCATCCAGTAGACAAACAAACCAACGAACAACCAACACGACAGTGCGACAGGAGTCATTTTGAACGTCAACAGCAGGCCTATGGTGACGGTTGGAAAGAATGGACCAAAAATTATGTTTGGCCACGCCAATGTTGCTGCTGACCTCGGCCAAGGTTGTGTTCGGATGGTGCTCACTCAAATTGTTATCAGGTCCAAGGTCACGCCCGTGGCTACGTCACTTATATCTTCTGCGCATCCACAGTATCATGAGCATCGAAGCTTGCAAAAATAATAGTCCTATTAGGATGAAAAGTGAGCGGAATTCCAAGATTGTAAAGCAATTACAACTAATTCGATGAAAGATAATATGTTTCTCGGATGTCAAGAGGACGGAAAAGGTGCTAACAGCATCAAGGTTGGATTTATGCTTTGGAACTCTGCATTTGGAGAGAACGATTTAGGGCAATTCCAGTCGGAGAGGATATTTTCTTTGTTCTGTTTCTGACTTCAAAACCGTGTTGTACCTTTTAGTCAGTTTCAGACATGCTTCTCAAAAAGTTTGCAGTTGTTTTCGAACAACTTCATTCATCTTTTGGCAAAAAGGCCGCACAATTCCCTGGAGAGGATAATATTCTAGACGACAAACATCCAGGACGAGACTGTATAATATACTTGAATGTGAATGTGCTTCTTGACATTGAAGTAACGTAATTTCCTCGAGGATAGCTTCCATTTTCAATGAGTTTTGATAGGCTGTTGCCGTTTTTTTTAAACATTACATATGTGGCTTGCTCAAGCTGATTAGTCACTTAGATATGTCAGACAGTAGGGAGATGGCACGAGGGCAGTGGCGCAGCCAGGGTCTTCCTAGGGAGGGGCGACCAAAATAGTGAAGAAAACGAGAAAGCTTTCGGCGCGCGAAGACCAGCGAAAATGTATGCTTTTGCGTAGTGAAAATCTAAAAATGTATCGTATGATCTAGTGTATTCTTGATTGCTACGCGGGGATTCGGGCCCCCGCCCCTTTTGGCTGGGCCACTGTAGGAGGGTAAATAAGAGCAGACGGCATCGTCCAAACAGTTGTCGATGCCCATCTTACCGCAGGTAGTCTCTCCCAGTTCTAAAGATGCATAGAGCTATAAATGGTTCCTGTGGCAGAGTAGAGACAGGTAATACAGGTTAGATTAGGGTCATCTAAGTTTCAGGTGAGCTAATGTAGTTGATTGGATTGCAATAGCTTTCCAAATTATGATTGAGGGAGCACTTAGGCAAGGGCTACGCCAACTTGAACAATACCTGAGCGGGAATCGTACCTTGTTGATGCGGACTCCATGAAAGTATAAAGTGCTCCAAACATGATAATGATAAGTAAGTTTTGTTGGGTGAGACTCAGCTATATAAATATATCTTATTCGTAGGGATTTGGGTTTAAGGACGATTCGACAAAACGATGTAATTATATAACGACCATAACGTTCGGTTTAGTATGTCAAATCTTGAGATGCCACGTTTTTCGATCGGGGACCAGACCGGTAATTTGAGGAAAAAACCTGCGGTCTTTTATTGGTTTAGGGCAGGATAGGCCGGTCTATTTCCGGTCCAAGTCAGGATAGGCTGGGTAGCGTACCCGATTGAAGAATGCTAAAATGTGTACATCGCGCGTGATATATGTGCATTTGCATGCTACATGCTATGTACATGTTATGCTGTGGACTGAATGCTGAGTTACTACTAACAAGTAGTATGACTAATATGCGAAACGCATTACCTATCATCTTAAACATAATTGTTTACCTCTAAGCGGATGTTTGAAAAGCCAGGCTAAAGTTGATGAACCCGATCCATAGGCTGGGCCTACACAAAGCTTTGCTGGGCCGGTGTGGTGCCTGGTTTTATGATTTAAGCCCTACCATGGGCCGGTCCTATATCCATATTTGTTGGGCCAGTGTGGTCCCGGTTAAAATTGTTCCCAAAAGTGGCATCTCTAGTCAGAACCCTATGCAAGGTGTTATTGAGGTGAGTATATGGTCTGAAACCCGACCGCTTCCAGGTAGGAGAATACACTTACAGCATGAATAATGTACCAGTCATTCGCTTGCACGACGAGAAATGTTAGGGTTCTTATGCTGCTTTCATAAAACAACCGTCGCTCCCTTAGAAAGTGCTCGCACGAGAGAAGTACTGTCGCAAGTCAGCGTTCCTAAACAGCGGGCAAACTGGTGTATCTCATTGCCACAGAGAAGACATTGGTGGACAGCATATGTGAGGCTAGTTCGCTGTTACTCAGTCCATACCGGGTCACCTCGTCACTCCTGAATCTGCGATAGCACGATACCAGTCTCCAAGTTGTGGCATTCTTGCCTGCAGTTTGTATGAGATCGTTGCGTTCCAGCTGCTCTGCCACTTAGCATTCACATGCGATACAACTCTCGAGATGTGGTACCTCGCTGGAAGTGGGAAATCACATGTCGGCACGTTCTGGGCTCCCATTTTGCCGCTGAATCTGCACACTCATTTCCATATGCTCCGACATGGCGCGGTAGTTGGCTTAAACGAACGCTTTTCAATCTCGGTTTAGAATGATAAGACCTGTCAGAATTTCGAACAGTAGAGGATCTGTGGGTGAAGTGCTGTCATTGCCAAAACACATCTGAGAGGATCAGGCAGTATGACATACGGAACATCCTGAGATACCTCGAAGAAAGAAGGTGCTTGATTGTTGCAATCAGCTCGGAGGTATGCAGTAAACACTGAAGCAATGGCGTCATCACCTTCAGTTTCCAGGTGGGGTCCAACCACAGGGGCATCAATTTTCAGGCTAAATGGAGATTTTGAAGCTAAACAAAAGACCGTGAGTATCTTTATTCCCGTCACCATCCTCCTCCATGTCCCTCACTTAGCGTAAAGCATCTGATTTCGGCAACTTTGATTCTGGAGCCATCTGTAATTCTGTTTACGATCCAGATTTTCAGTTCAGTTGCTCGAAAGCTCAGCCTCAATTCTTCCTATGTCCGTATGCTCATGTATAACGCAGACACAAGCAGCGGACTCACTCATCTCTCCGTCGTAGAGACAAAACAAAATGGCTGCCACTTCTCGCAGTAACAAAATGGCAGGTTATTACGCGGGTCCCACAATGTCAGTCTTTTGCGAATTGTCGTTCCTGCCGTACCAATGCCTATTGCTATTGCTGGCTATTGCCATAGGAAAACACATTTCATTCAGCAGCTAGGAACCAAAGCCGCAGTCAAGATGCTCGCTTGAACACAAACATGGAGGAAGATAAAATAAAGTGTGCCGTTTTGTGATATACAATGTCATCCGATGGCTGCACAATCTGTTCGCTTCGATGACAGGCCAGACAGACGTGAGAGCGCACTCGTCTAGCACGCCGCGTGCCATGGCGACATTGCCGCAACTGAGACCCACCCGGCGGGCCCGTGGCCAGACCGTCGGCCCAGTCCATGCACCCGATACAAAGTCTGCTAGCTAAAGCACCACACGCGACAAATCATCTAGCACCAGTGTCACTCTTGAACACATCAACGAACATTTGCAAACATCCTCGGTAAGCATCCAGTTCCTCCAAAGTATTCACACGGCACAATTCAGATGGGATGCCATCCCTACGGGCGCTGTATGACCAACGCAATCGATGCGTCCCTAAGTCCAAATAACCAACCAACCAACCATCCCTACGCATCACTGTGAGTGGCAGGTCAATTGCATGGGGGAGACCACATTCCAAAGTGATACAGCTGGTTGAGCTGCATGCGCACTAGCCTGTGTGAACAATTTTAAAAGTGGTGTTGTCAAAAACGGCTACTGTTTTTATTTTGCCTTGATATGTGCCTAACAATTTGGCATACAAATTAGATCGCTGGGTAATCGGCATTTTTTATCAAAATGCGTTTGGAACAGACTGTTTTCGGCATTCGGCGTCATATTGGCTGTGAGAACAAATCCAGATACGTGGGTCAAATAGTACCTCTTTTTGATCGTCTCGACTAGCTGAGTCGATCGAAACATCACAATATTGTCGAAAAATCGATAGTTAAGAAAATATCGGCTATCTTATGTCTTCTAATACACCAGCAAATGTCCATTTCGGGGCATACAAGGAACTCTGAGGTTTAAACAAGTAAAAATCATGATACAGCCGCGGTTTCTGCACTTACTCATTTGAAGACTTCAGCATCACTCACTGGGCATAGAAATATAGACAAAGCTTCATATTTCTTCCCTGTTTGAACTACATAGCAGCATGATTGAGGGAGGCTGCTTGACACGTACAGTGTACGTGTCAGATCATGGCCTGGGAGACACTGCATGCAAAAACCTCCGGCGTATCGTTGAATACATTGTGGGGGTTTACTATGCGATGTGGTTTCGCGCGAAGGTGCAGCACAACTGGCTGGATGGGCCGCGGCAAGTGCTGCGCCAGCTGCGGCTCACTCGGCTGCAGCATGAGGAAGTCGTGAGCATCGTGATGCCGTACCTCCACTCCAGTGCCTGGTATGCTCACAGCGAAATGGTGCTCCAGACACTTCTCTGTAGCGATGACAGAGCAGAGCGCCAGTTTGCTGTTGAACGTATCAGGTGCATCCGCGGCAAAAATGAGCGTGGAGACCCCAGCGTCCGTCCCAGGAGAACTCCGAGACTAAATGAGACCGCGGAGAGGCTGCAGGAGTTGATATCCTGGGACGGCGCCCAGGGGTGAAAAAAATGTCGTATCTGCTACAAACTTTTTTTTCGGAGGTACGTAACTGCTACATGAAAAACAGGCATCTAGAACATCGTGCTCCATGGGTTGCTTCGTGCTCCCGTCAAGGCTACTGCAGCCTAGGCTTGTTGTGAAGTAACCGAAAATCTGCTGTTCAGAATTGCGTACACATTGTGCAATATATTTCCAGCAGAACTGATATTAGCATATAAAATATCGAACATACACAAGAACCGCGGCTACACGATAGAGGTGTCACATCGCCTACCGTACTGACACGAAAAAAAATGGTAGAACCTGGTGCACTGGTAGGGTATAAGGACGTCACAGCGCGGGCCACGACCGTCCTTGTCAGCTTGCGAGTGTGATTCATGAAAAGAATCCAATCACACGCACTCATAGACACACGTAACCAATGTCCTCGCAGTATTTCTGGACATTGAACACATGCCGACAGGTGTACCTACAAGTTAGGTGTACATACACCGACACACCTAATCTGGCACACAATCCTGAAAAATGTGCTCTATGTATGTGAGAATGTGGATCTAGCCGGGCATTATTTTTGTGGAGCATGTCATCAAGGTGATGCACAGCGAACAAGCAGCGAAGCGTACAGTTACAGTGGCACAATTTTTGGGTGCGCGTGCGCTGTCGAGAGGACGGACCGAGGCGGGAAAACAGCGGACATGAATAAGGACAATTTCAGATTTCCGCGCGCTGTGTGAGGGTGAGTTGCCCAAGCCAATTGCTGCAGCAGAAACTTCTTGCTCCGATTAGTAAATGACATTTCACATTACATATAACTACTCGACATCCCCCCCCCCCCCATCAAGTAAGAAAACACCTCGTCCCGTACTCACACTAGATGGGATGCCTGCGTACTTTCATTTTGGCGCTTGTCCTCCCTCTGTGGTTGTTGTTAGCTGTCCTGTAGGAATTCACTCAGTTGGAACCATTTGAGGTTAAAGTCCTGTATGCTGTTGGTCACAATGGCGGGATATTTTATATAGGAATAAGATAATCCGAAGACATCTGGTTACGCCCCTGCATTTGTATAATTTTTCTAGCGTGTTTTACCTTGTCAAATATGATGTTTTGTGCTTACTTGTTTCCAGACCAGATATCCGGTAAAAAAAAATTTTCATCCGGCCGTTAAGGACAAATAAAGTGTCATAGGCGTATGCCGACAATTTAATGCCAGTGGTATGAAAGTCCTCTTTGGTTGGATTGTCGTGAATGTTTTCTTCCATCATCGGTTTAATTCAGGGTAAAGATACAAGCTAGAGCTTGGTGGGGCCCCTTCCTCAGTTCTCGCGAAATCACGCAAGGTTCAGAAAGGCTATAACTTCGCCGGCGCCCGCAGCCTCACCGGCTGTCGCTCACACTACCGCTGCAGCGGTAGTGTGAGGCAGCGGCTGTACATGCCAGCGCGCTGGCATGTACAGCCTGGTGCATGGCAGAAGACCTAGCAACAAGTGCAATGTTGCCCATGGTTGCTGCTTCGATGACACCGACTGCCTGGAAAACCATTTCAATATAACTTAGCTGCATAACATACTCCGGTGAACACACAGTGTGACGGAGGGCAACATAACATCCCGCGCAATTACATAAAACAAATTTATCATAAGCGCTCCTGTTTGGTATTGAGGGCCAATGGGATTGCAGCCTGCAGCTGCATAATAATGCAGCATAATAATAAAAATAATAATGATTCCATAACTGTTTCAATCATAAAGAAGTTTCACGACTGTTTTGAGGAAAATTTATTCTTTGAAATAATACATGAACCTACAAGGGGAAATGAAATGTTAGAACTAGTGCTTACTAGTGAGGGATTTCTGTTACAAAATGCGAACATAGTAATTACAATATTATATGCTTTTCCTTACATGTCAAAGTGTAGAAAAATGGAATGCTTATGAAATACATAATAATGGCATACACATTACAAGCATTCTGATGTTCTATCTGATTCTGATAATGAAATGCTAGTGATGTAGCATAATATGCCAGCAATAACAGAGAGGTTTATCAATATCATCAGAATGATCAGGCTTGTAGCCAGCTGAAAACACCGGAACAACCGAATTGTGGGAGATTCAAGAGTTAGGCATGCTGATGGTTCATTTTATAGTATGAACTCAAGTAGACTTACCGGAGTCTGCTTCCCAGGGGCCTTTGTAAAGGATTGGCTAGGGGATAGGCTAGGAGTAATGAAGGGAAGTGTGGAGGATGCAACAGTAATTTCCCGGTCTGGGGGTAAGATGCTCGTCTCACAATCGAAAGATTGTGGGTTCGAGTCTCACCTATCGCTATTCTTCGCCCGCGACCAATCGGCGTGAGAGATTGGCGACGCTATATGACTCAACGGTCGACGTGTCGTAAAACAAATAACCAACCAACCAACCGAGGGTGAGCGCAAGGTAGAATGCTATTGAGGGGCCATTGGACTGAGCACCAGGAAATGAGTAGTTTAGCATGCTTTTAAATAAATCCCAAAAGTGTTATGAGCAACATTGGGAAACTGCATGCATATAAGTTGTCTGAAAAGCTATATTTGGTATGCAAACTGAGGAATAGATTACTGAAAACATTTTGGGAAATAACTTGCAAGAATTCGAATTAACATGTTACAGAACACATGCTCATCAAAGGAAGGTAAGGATTGGAGGTGGACTACTCTTGCATGAGAGGCAAGGAATGAAATGCCATACCATAGAGGGTAGTGTCCATAGAGAATCCTTGTGGTTAGATATCATCCTGAAGAATGGAACAATATTAAGGATTCAGACATCTAATCTAGTCTAATAAAATCAGGAAAAAGCTTCATGACTTGTTTTGATAAATATTTTTTTCTTTCAAGTGATACATGAATCTACAAGGGGAAATGAAATATAAGAACTAGTGCTTACAAATCAGGAAAATTGTGTGCAAAATGTTAACATAGGGGATACCTTTGGTAATAGTGAGCACAATATCGCATGCTTTTCCTTACATGTTGGAAGTGTAGTATTCAATAAAACATGGATTCCAAATTTTGCCAAAGGAATCTTCCCGGATGAAATCAACTGGGAAGATGGGTTTAGATGCCTATAAAATGTGGAGAATGGCAAAAGACAAAATGTTTCAGGGTCAGGATAGGTTCATTAATATAAAAATTAGATTAAACAATATGCACCCCTCATGGCTCATCAAGTTCAACATTTACTAGAGTCAAAGAAGCAGGCATTTCAGAAACTAAGAGATCTTAACTCTGAGGCAAACATTCCCTTAGCAAGCAATTCCCATCAGTCTTGACTAAAGAGAGCCCAGGTGCATTGGAAACCACTGAAGGCTGTGCTATGGCAAGTGATAGGTGGAAGATCTTATAATAACTGCAGAAGATGTGGAAAAACAGTTGAAGAAAATAAAACATAATAAAGCTGCTGGACTGAATATGCGTGCTGGGGTCTTAGTCGAGTGTGCTGAAGTTTTAGCAGTTCCCCTGGGCATCATTCTCCAGGCAGCCTATGGAATATTCTGAAGTACCTGAAGATTGGTGAAATGGAAATGTAGTAACAATTTCCAAAAAGAAAGTATGAAGTGTGTAGGAAACTGCGGGTCAGTCAGTTTGACATTAATAGTCTTCAAGGTGCTGGAAGAACTGGTTAAAGAGAAGGTTCAGACTCACCTAGATAGGCACAACCTTTTAAAGGATACTCAACATGGATCTCAAACATTTGAAGACCTGTGAAGACCTTTAATACCTGTGACACCAGAATCTGTTTGCACTTTCAAGTGAACCTTGAGCACCTTGTTACAGAGTGGTTCATGCGTCAACAACAACATGCAATCTAAGAAATGGGAGCGTCATTTTCTGAAGAGGATAATGTTGAGAAAAAAATCCAGAAACAGGCAATTTCCAATCCCACACCTGCCCAGGAAGAGCTAGACATGCTGCTATTTGCTTCGTTTTGTTAGATGAATTATGGAGAGATCAAGTATGTAGGTATCTACCTAACCTATGAAAAAGAAAAAAATCCTACCTTGTGAGCTACATTCATTTAGTGAACATGATACTTTTTGCCAAAAAGAAATGGAGACAAGCATAGTTGGACCTCCCAAAGCAATGAACCATTTGGATGAGACATTGAAGTTGTTGTCAGCTAGTGTTGGAAAACAAGTCGTTTTGGATTTTAATCACCCAGAACATTATCCTGTCCAAAAAATTACCCTCTCATTTCAATTTGGCGTATTTGTAGTATTAAAATTCATGCTTGACAATTAAGTGATCAGTGATTACTCAATAAGTCATGCAAAAAAAACTATACTTAGCATATGTGCGACCCCACTTGGAATATTCTGTACAAGCATGGAGACCCTACCTAGAGAAAGATATAGATATGTTAGAAAGAGTGCAAAACAAAGCAACTAGATTCATCAGTGGAACAGGCAACTTAGAATATGGATAAAGGCTTGTGGCATTATATATGTACTCACTCAAGTATAGGAGATTAAGGGGGGACATGATTGTAATGTACAAATTTGTTAAAGGACTAGATCAGGTCACTTTGAATGATGCTCTTCAGTTTAGAGTATCACATAGGGGTCATCAATTCAGGTTAGACAAGCTGAGGTGTAGAACAGCTAAGCAACAACAGGTCTTCAGTCAAAGGGTTGTTGATCAGTGGAATAGGCTTCCTGCTGATGTTGTGGGGAGTTCCTCATTGAATGTATTGAAAAGTATGGTGGACAGATTTATTAGCCCGAAAAATCTTGTTTTTGAGTTCTAATTTGTGATGGATGGGGTGAGATTTATGCTAAGTAAGTGTGCATGGCACACTTACTTAAGCAGGCATGGATGCACTTTGAAAATTATTGGTATGGCATTCAATCTACATGCGTTAGCTATTTGGGCTTTAGGGCGCAAGAGGGACCAAGGGAATAGGGCTGGGTAACTCGAAGGCGCCGTCGGCGCCTTCGAACCGGCCCTCACGTGCCACACGCCAAGCTCCGAACTTGATGGCTATGTGGACATGCCAATGTCAGTTCCAGTTTCCCGTGCACGGTCAGTCAGTTGAACGATTCGTGAAACAGGTGTCGCCAGCTGCAAAAACCGTGTACGGGAAGGAGAGGAAGGACGGCTACATCCGGGGGACCGGGCTGGCTACATGCACAGGCAGCTTTTGCCCGTGCTAACAACTAAGAGGGACGTGGAGAATATGCTAAAACGACTGTGAGTTCCATGAAAGATAGAACCGGGGTGCTCTATGCCGTCCAGTCAGTTGTGCTCCACACCTTCGCGCGATGTTTGCCTTGGATATATCAGTGTTCATTGATTGATGTCTGACATGTGTCCCTTTGGGAAAAAAATAGGCATCGATGGCCCCATGGCGATCACGGCGAATTCAATAAATACGGCGAATTGTAATCATTTTTATCACCAACGTATCTGATTTTCGTCTGAACGTGATGTGGAAAGGCTATCTGAATGTCTCATCATGCAACGAATAGGTAGAGGTAGGTATAGGTAGGTAGAGGTATGTATCATTTGGTTTATGATACACATGCGTACAAAGCAGCCTCCCTCAATCATGCTGCTATGTAGTGCAAACAGCGAATGAATATGAAGCTTTGTCCATATTTTTATGCTCAGTGAGTGATGCCGAAGTCTTCAAATGAGTAAGTGCAGAAACCGCGGCTGTATTATGATTTTTACTTGTTTAAACCTCAGAGTTCCTTGTATGCCCCGAAATGGACATTTGCTGGTGTATTAGAAGACATAAGATGTCCGATATTTTCTTAACTATCGATTTTTCGACAATATTGCGTGGTTTCAATCGACTCAGCTCGTCGAGACGATCAAAAACAGGTACTATTTGACCCATTTATATGGATTGGTTCTCACAGCCAATATGGCGCCGAATGCTGAAAACAGTCTTTTCCGAACGCATTTTGAGAAAAAATGCCGATTGCCCAGCGAATTAATTTTTACGCCAAATGGTTGGGCACATATCAAGGCAAAATAAAAACAGTAGCCGTTTTTGATAACACCACTTTGAAAATTATCGACACAGGCTAATGCGCACCACTCAGCGCACTCCGGCTCCACTCTCTTCAAAGTGAGCACAAACCCGCACACGGCACGGCGAAACCGTCACATCTCGGCACTGTGAAGGAGTGCCAACATGCGACGTGAGAACACCGCGTTGAAAGTGAGGTGGCTGGTCATTAGTAGAACAATCTGCAACAGCCTAACGGTGTTTAATACTTATACTGCTCTTATATTATTGACAAGAGACAGACATTGAGAAGGAACTACTTAACCGACCCATATGCCATCTATATGAAATCGTCTGGTAGAAATCATCGCATTGTCATTTTTAATGAAGAAGGAAAAACTTCAACTAACACTGATAAGTATGATCGACAAGCACCACCGAGCCAGTCTTGGGCTTCCAAACCAAGACACAGCTTACCATGGTATCCTTAAATTGCTATGGATAATATATACTGGGTCGAATTGGGTGTGGGCCACAACCAACGCAAAATTGACGGCTCCGCATAGGGCTCGGGCCTCGTGGGAACTGATGTGGGCCGAGCCGGGTCTACACAGTTGGGCTCATTGCAAGCCCTGCAGCAGAGGGACGGAGGAAAGAACTCTGCCAGACTACTGCTGTACGGGGAATGATCAGCGTTGTACTTGTACTATGTTCGTTGACGGGTACCATAAATCACGAGAATAGAGATAACCAGCATGATATATATATATATATATATATATATATATATATATATATATATATATATATATATATATATATATATATATATTTATTTATTTATATATATATATATATATATATATATATATATATATATATATATACATATATATATATATATATATATATATATATATATATATATATATATATATATGAATACTTGCATATATAACAAGGATGACAATATTTGTGAGGATTTAATGACAATAAATACAACTAATAAAAAAAGACATCTGGGTGTAAGGTCATCAATTTACATGAACACACGTAAAAAAGTCAGATTAATCCTTTGCTACTGGCCGTGAAACAATTGTTTGTGCGCTTCTGGGAATAGCGTGAAGTAGGGTAGGTCATCTAAATGAAAACCCTCAAATAAGTGCTTCAAAGCCGGTTTTTAATCGGGGCTCAAACTTTATGAAACTAGCTAGAAAAGGCGGAAATAGCCGAAGGTTCGGCAACTGGAGAAGAAAAAGATGTCCTCTCAATTATTCAGTTCTGAATAATTAAATAAGCACTATTCAAGCAAGTTGACCTTTTCCGAAGGCTGTCCATGCAGTATGCAACTTAAATTAGCAACGGATCAAGCTATGCTGAAATGTAAGACACGTTGGGATGTTGAAAGATGCATTCAGTCCCTTTGTACTTTGGCAAAGCTAATGGAAGCCCATTGATCTCCGCATCCCCAAGAGATGAACAATTTGTAGGATGTCGTCGACATAATGTCACCCACCACTTAAAAGCGGGCATCGCTTACACAAATGTCAATATGCTAGTCGCCAACTCATGCATTATTGAACATTTGATCTGCTGGACATTGGAAATGCCATGTCCATGTCTCTCTCTCTCTCTCTCTCTCTCTCTTCTCTCTCTCTCTCTCTCTCTCTCTCTCTCTCTCTCTCTATCTCTCTTCTCTATCTCTATCTCTCTATCCTTCTCTCTATCTCTATCTCTCTATCTCTCTATCTCTCTATCTCTCTATCTCTATCTCTCTATCTCTCTATCTCTCTATCTCTCTCTATCTCTCTATCTCTCTATCTCTCTCTATCTCTATCTCTCTATCTCTCTATATCTCTATTTCTCTCTATCTCTCTCTATCTCTCTATCTCTCTCTCTCTCTCTCTCTCTCTCTCTCTCTTTTTTTTTTTTCTTCTCTCTCTCTCTCTCTCTCTCTTTCTCTCTCTCTCTCTCTCTCTCTCTCTCTCTCTCTCTCTCTCTCTGAGTACTTGGCAGCAGAACTGGTCACCAAATGTAAGTTGCGACACGTCATCCGGGGGGGGGCTCCCATACCAATATGCTAATATGCCAGGGGGCGTCCTATGGGTCTCCCCACTGCAGCTGATCTGCATCGTTTTCACAGCCTTACTCTGTTCCGCAAGATCATTCTGACGGGTGAGCCAACTTACGTTGCCGGTCAAATCACTGCAAACTCCACCCTGCGAAACCGTCATATACGTGCAGACGACCACCTGCACCTGCCAGCCATACACACAGAAGCGGGCCGCAGGGGATTTACCTACTCGTCTGTCTTCCACTATAGCACACTTCCTACTGAAACAAAAACATCAGGGCTGTCAAACTTCAAGAAGGCTCACTGGCTTACCTCCGCGGGCAACACAAGTCACACAAAAGACTAAACAATGGAGGTGTGTACACTACGAACTCACCTTTAGGACATTGCTTTTCTATTACTTCTATATACTACTCGTTTATAGCTAGTGTAGCAAGTGCGATGTGTATAGTGCAGATAGTGATATGGGCATTGCATTACGTTGGTGTAGGAATGTTTACTGCGCGTCTGCTCCCATTATTGACCTCAATCTATCCATTCTTTGTAAATATCTGTGGGCTATATCCAGACTGGCCATAATAGCCACTGTACGTGGAGGGTATGTATCGTGATATATATATATATATATATACATATATATATATATATATATATATATATATATTTATATATATATATATATATATTAGGGTGTTTCAGAAATGTTGAAGTGTGATAATTTTATCAGCACGGGTTTGCCCGAGCACCTTTCCTAGAAAAACTACTTTTTGCAAAGTTTTGGCGAAATCGGATCATGTTTAGGGGTCGCACACTTTTTGCCTTCTGTGTTGTTCCTCGTGGGAGTGGGGGGAGAGTTGAGATTCCCTCTATATCCTGATTTCCTTCTTTCTCTTTTTTCAGGTCATGTTCAACACACGAAGTAAGTTCCTCCTGTGGCTCTTGGACAAGTCTACGAAGCCGGAATTCCTGGGACCCCGCCTGCCCTCCCGAGAAGAGGTCCTCCTGGTCTTCCTCCACCACCATCAGGTGCTCCGGGAAACCCTTCCTGAGGCTGCCAAAAGCGTCTCTCTAAAGCTGCACCAAGTATGGGAGAAGGCAAACCTCCCTGTGAAGGCAGAGCATGTGATTCGTCGCAACATCAAGAGCCTGCACACCGAGTTCACGAGCCTCAAGAAAGAGCAGAACCGGACGACACCGGCCGCCGTGACGAAGAGGGAAATTTGGAAGGGAGACCTGCAAGATCTCTTCGACATTGCGAGTGGAAAGATTACAGAGATGGGCACTGTTCCGGAAGAAGACTTGGCTTTCCTGGAGCTCCAACGGGAGGACCGGCAGTCCTCTTCAATGAGCAGTGTGGACAAGGCTCATGCGGCCGCTGTCGCCAAGAAGACAGAGAAGGAAAAGAAAGCGGAGATGAGGAAGAAGAAGCAAGCGAAGGAAGTGGATGAGATGTTCGAAAAGGTCGACTTGGAGTCTTCCTCCTCAGCGTCATCCACTTCAATCTCGGACGACGACGACTTCCAAGGAGGTCCCTCTCCAAACAAGACTCCACGGAGGAGTGTTCCCTCCAAGAATCAGAATCCAATGACTCCAGCTCTGACAACGACCTGGGACCGGGAGAACTTGTCCAGCAGGCAAGCAGCGGCATCCTTTGTCGCTGCAGCCTCAGCCCTGGGGCACGATGTCTTGGAGATTGCAGCCTCAGCCTCTACGGTGCATCGGATGAGGAGAAAGCATCGGGAAACCGAAGCAAGGCACCTGGAGGAAGAAGCCTTCCGAAGTCCCCCTCCCATTGTTCTCCACTGGGATGGGAAACTAATTCCAAGTGCGGCCTCATCTCGGATTTTGGAGGAGAGAATCGCTGTTGTTCTGACTGGAGCCAACTTCGAGGAGCTTCTCGGAGTGCCTGTTTCTGTTGATGGGACTGGGAAAGAAGTGGCGGCTGCCGTCCTGAAGCTGCTGGGACCGCATGAGAAGATAGCGGCCATGATCATCGCCCTCTCCTTCGACACAACTGCTTCCAATAGTGGCATGATCAGCGGAGCCTGCATCAATATTGAAAAGGCCCTTGGGAGACCCCTTCTTTGGCTTGCATGTAGGCATCACATCTACGAGCTGCTGCTGAAGGACACCTACGAACTTCTCTTCGGACGACCACCGGGCCCTGATATCCCGCTTTTCAAGAGGTTCCAAGACAGGTGGGACTTCTTGGACAAGGCTTCCTTCAGCACCATCAATGAGGATGAGCCCTTGGATACATGGAGTGAGTCCCAGAGGATCCAGATGGTCGTGTTCCTGGAGCGGGTCATCAGGGATGGAGTACATCCAAGAGAGGACTACTGCGAACTTCTCCAGCTCTCTCTTCTCTACCTTGGAGGATGGAAGGGAAACGCGCCTCGTTTCAGGGCCCCCGGAGCGTACCACCAAGCGAGGTGGATGACAAAAGCCATCTACATTCTCAAGCTGGTCCTGTTCCACAAGCAACTTGAGCTGACGAGGGCTGAGGAACGGGGGGTCCATCGCCTGGCCAAGTTTGTCAGTCTCCTGTACGTCAAGTTCTGGCATGAGGCGCCCATCGCACAATGGGCCCCAAAGAATGACCTGGACCTCCTGCAAACCCTCCCCCTCTTCCCGGATGAAGACCTGGGTTCAAGAGCGGAGAAGGCTCTCCGGAGGCACCTCTGGTACCTGGCAGAGCAAGGGGTGGCTTTGGCCTTTTTTGATGAAAGGATGTCTGCCGCTGACCGGACTGTCATGATCAACAACTTGAGCCGCCCAGCCACTCCCAAGGGACTCAAACGGATCGAGGGGAAGACGCGCACCACCTTCCCAGGGGGACTTCCAGGACTCGTCACCGCGAGGACTCTGGAGACTCTTGGTCTCCTGGCGGGGAAGAAGGCCAACCTCCAAAACGTGGAAGAGATCCTGGAAGACCCCGGAACACGGGAAACCGTCCGTGGCCTCCAGGTGGTCAATGATGCTGCTGAGAGGGGCGTTGCCCTGATCCAAAAGTTTCAGGCCCGCAGCAAAGACGAGGATCAAAAGCAATTCCTCCTGAAGGTGGTTCAACACGACCGAAGAACCGTGAAGCGAACGAAAAGTGGATTAATCTCCAAGTTCAATGCGTAATGCTGTATCACCCATCAATGCCTCCTCAAATTGGTTGTTTTCGTTCATTTTTTGTATCGAATTTTGTTTCATTTTCAAGTGAATATCACAGTCGTGCGCACTTTTTCCGTTTTTTTCTCGAAATATTGAAAGTGGTCAATCTGTGCGACCAGTAAATATTGATGAATCGCTCTAGTTTTTTGCACACAGTCGTTGTTGGTCATATGGAACTAGGGGAAACCCGTGCTGACCCTTTTCAAAAACTTTCAGTTTTACTCCATGTGAGATGAAACGCCCTAATATATATATATATATATATATATATATATATATATATATATATATATATATATATATATATATATGTATATATATATATATATATGTTGCGGACGCCGTGTTCAACCGCTAGTAGTGGACTGTATATATGTGGGTGGCGCCCTGCAGCATTGGGTAGAAAATGGCCAAGAGGCCTAAAGAGAATGGTATAGAAGAGAGAGCGAGGGAGAAGTAAGCGGGAATAACATGTGAAAGGAAATTATTTTAATAACAATAGGAAAAGGAACAAATAATTGCAATGTGGGAGGTCGGAAAGATGTGTGATGGGAGAATGTAAAGAAATAATCGAAGTAACCTAAATAAAGGTGGACGTAATAATAGAGGTCGTAGGTTAGAGCTCCCCAATTCAAGGGAGACAAAGGAACTCTCCAATTCAAGAGAGCAGTGGCCAAATCAAGAACACTCCAATTCAAGAGTGAAGGAACCCTCCAATTCAAGAGAGCAAGGACCTAGATAAGAGCACTCCAATTCAAGAGTGAAGGAACCCTCCAATTCAAGAGGGCAAGGACCTAGATAAGAGCGCTCCAATTCAAGAGTGAAGGAACCCTCCAATTCAAGAGGGCTAGGATCTAGATAAGAGCACTCCAATTCAAGAGTGAAGGAACCCTCCAATTCAAGAGAGCAGTGGCATTAGGAAATGAAGGAGTACGAAAAACGTGGAAAGAAAGCACGAAAAACAGTCAGGCACGGTGACCCAGCCGTGACGAGCAGTGCTGCGTGGGGTTCCTCAATTCACTTCACTGATCACTCACTGTTCCACTTATCACTTCAACACTCGCTCAAAGTACTCATTTCTATATTGGCGACGGCGAGACGGCAGAGGTGCAGTGCATCTGACGAAGACGACAGAAGAAGAGAGAGAGAGCTGGTGTAGACGCGCCGCTTATATATGAAGGTAAGGGCCAGCTGAGACAAGGAGAGAAAGGGGTCACGGGTCGCATAACACCGGCACCTGCGCCGCGGCCGGCGTTCAACAAATAGGCAGAACAAATACGGGCCACGCGACGGGGTCGCCCCCCCACCGGTCGAGCAAACACGTCGTCGCTGGACATGCGGTGTCCAGCCGGATGTCGCGGCTGCCCGCGGACGGCAGACCACCGCGCGACATGCAGTGTCTGTCGGCAACAATATAGATAAAGCGAAAGTCGAGGCCGTTTCTCACTTGCCGAAGAATGCAAGGGCCATGGCATCTTGCAATAACATGAAATAATGTTTTTAGCCCAAAGCGTAGTTGTAGGATAAACCTGATGACTAATAGGGCTACATTGATCATGAGATCTCCATTAGAACTATATTGTTCGAACTCAACGTTTCGTTACATTGCGTAACATCTTCAGGAGCAAAAACAGTAAAACAATGGTGATATAAAAACACAAAGTTACACATCATTCATACAGTGACTGAAAACACACGGATGCAAGACGACGCACGATCTTATTTAATTGATAATGATCCCCCCCCCGCCAGCTAAAACCTATTATACGATTTTTAACGGAAAAGATGATGCCATATAATTTAGGCTGGGGCGCTGTTGATGTATGTACAAAGAATCAGTATTATGGAGTCTTTGTACATACATAGCCAGCGCCCCAGCCGCTTCCCTCGTAATCAGTGGCGCATGCAGGGTTTTCTTATGGGAAGGAGGGTCGTGGACAAAGAAAATGACGGCCGCGCGGAGGCAGTAAAGTCTTGCCGTCTGGCGGGTAACTGCATTGTTGTGGCTCCCACTGGCGGGAACTACGTGTCATTTCCGCCGAGCGTCGGGTCATCGACGGTTCTGGATGGGCACACACGTGGTGAAATGTCTCCAGTGGACAGGAACATGTCGGGACAGGTGTGTGGCTGTTCCGTGTGACGGCTGGGGTACACAAGCACAATCCCGCAGTCCACGGGCCAAACAGTGGGCGGCGCCGTTAGCCGTGAGCATACAGTGCGTCGTGAGCCACCCAATACAAAAAATTCGAAAAATTCCAAAAATTCGACACACATTTCGACACATTGGCACAGTGCATTCAGATTTACATTTACAAAGGCGTGCACCAAGGAGGGCTGCACCCACTCCCCTAGCAAAAAAAATGCACTAGATGAAATAATACATTTTTCGATTTTAACCACTCAAGACCAAACATTTTCGCGCAGTTCGCACGCCGAAATCTTTCTCAGTTTCATGACATATTTTTTGGGTCGGGCCCCCTTAAGAAAATCCTGGCTGCGCCACTGTGTGTACATGCCCCATATTCAGCAGGGGAACCTGACCGCGCAAATAGCGGCTTTATTATCGGCATGATCACATTGAAAACCGGCCGCATCTGCCGAAATTCGGCGCAGATACTCTTGTCGAAGTCCGGCTGACCTTCCGAATACGGTGCACGTGCTCCGAATGAAAATGCATTGTGGGGAATTATCGAAGCAGCAGAAGTGTTGCGGCGCGTCGTCGTCCCTCTTACATCTCGCTTGTTGCTGTTGTCTGTTGTCTTGCTGTCTTGTTGTGTCGCTTGTAACCTGTCCGTGTTAGCCATCCCGCTCGGCTGATGTCGCGTACAACCATTCGGCGCGGCATCCTCCGTCGGACTGACACCGGCCCCCCCGCCCCCCGACCCCCGGGCCCCCCGGTCACGCGGCATAACAACACACCCACCCCACCGCCGGCCGGCCGGCCCGCGCCAGGCGAGAAACCACCCCCCCCCCCTCCTAACAAACAAAAACACCTCCTTTTTTTAAAAAAATAATTTATTTAGAGGAGGGAGGAAAAAAATAAAAAAAAAAAAAAAAAAAACAATTTCTTCCGAGTGAAATAAACAGAAATTGCTGAAGAAGAAAAACTATTACGATTTAAAAAGTGTGACAGTCAGGGTTGGCTGTTACGCCATTTATTATTATTAGAAAAAATGCAGTCACCGGCTGTCTTTTTTCATCGGTTTGACGCCATCGATTATTATAAACCTCTCAGTAAAAAAAATCGCAGCAACGAAAAAAAGACATGGAAATGCAGACACCGACTGCGTTTTGGATATTATAAACCTAAATTGCGGCAGTCTTTGCGCATGAAATTGCGTCGCGTTTGTAAAATAACTCGGGCTCGTGTCGTGAAAAAGAAGCAAGTCAGTCGTGTCGTCTTCTCCATTGCCGGCCGGGATGCTACCGTGTAGATAGCGTGTGCGAATCATGGCAGGGCTGCTTTTCATTGAAGAAGAGGCTATGCCGGGGCTTGGTGAACCCATGAGGCCGAGAGTAAGGCGAAGAAGAGTATTCCGCAGGCGAATGAATATGGAGTGGCCCCTGGAAGGGCATTTTAGGTGAGTTTCGGTGTGGATATTAATGACGTTGGATGAATAACGGGAAGGGGCCATGACTCCAATCAGCCAGGAATGGGCCATATCTAAAGTTCTAGTTTCAAAATGGTTTAGCCCTCATTTTAAAAATAATGCTTCAAGGTGATAGGTAATCATCCAAATGAAATCTGCATAGAAGCAGTGTTCGCCACTCTAGAATAGAGGCATGGGGATTCCTAAAAAAGTCGGCTGCCATTGCCCCTTTTGAGGCTGATTCTTGCCATGCATCACCATGGGGCTAATGTTACTTTTTTTTGCAGAAGGTGGCAGGCCATGGCCCCCAGCCCACCCCCCATAATTTTCCTACACCTATGCTCTAGGACTGTTTGGAACCATGGCTCATTCCCCTAGTTAATTAGTAGGTATATATTAAGAAGGTAGGTGCCTACCTATCTATGCACTTACCTGGCTATTTATGTAACTTTGAGCTCTGCCAGCATGGGGACACATCCCACTTCCAACTTTTGCAGAATTTAACCACATATTGCTCCGGCATTGCACAGGAAGGAACAACTCACAAGCATACCGTGTTGCGTTACATGAGGATGGGGAACCCACACATTATAAGCATGGGGAACCCACACATTATAAGCATGCTGGGCAACAGCAACAGGTGAATTGAACACAATAAGTTGCAAACATTTTCTTAATTTGTCTGGTAAGGTGTCTGTTACCAAAAGAGATAGCTATCATCAATGTAATTCAGAATGTCCAACAGCATTTGCTATTCAGTCATAGTATCCATGCAATATCTTCCAACTCTTCAGCAAAACATTACTGAAGTGGGTAACATATTTGTTTGCATTATGGGCCAGTTTTGCATTTGTAGTCTAAGGTGAAGAGTATGAAAGCTGTATGCACAGCCACACCATACATATTGGCAGAAGTAATTTATTCAGCATTATCATATTGTAAGTGTTCCCTTGCTCATGATTGTGTATGTTTTTGGCATAATTCTTAAACAATAATCATGGTGAATGATTTGGTTTTTGGTGCACATAGGTGTACCTTGGCTACACCTGAGTGCACCTGAATATGTTTCCCTGAGAGCCTGTGTTATATCTGTTTCTCATGTTTCCCTGGGTTCCTTGAGGTTCATCTGTTTCAAATGTGGTTATAATGCTGTCTCGTTGATACACCTTCATCAAACCATCCGCTATGCTTTGCTTTGCACTATTCCACGAGTGATTGCAGATGAATATTTGGATGGGGCATGAGGGAACTGTCCTCTCTTATCACCAAAATTATTGCAAAAACAACCAGTTTATAATGCCTTCTGTGTGCGAAGCGTGTTATCAGTTGCATGCTTTTTGTGTTGTGCCCCTCTCCCCCTTAGCTCTGATCAGGCAAGAGCTTTTCTCACTTTTGCTAGATGGGGGATGCCTCACAGCCCCCTGCTATCTCTAAAAGTATTCATACAAAAACTATGGGCTCCATTCAATAGACCCTGCATAGCCATATCAGATTGGTGTCATTATAAATTTACACATGTAACCTTTGGAAGATGAAATGCATGTAAAAAATCATGTTCTCTAGGTCCTTCCTGATATCTTATGCACAAAGCATGTTAAGCCAATTAGAGACTGTTCTGGATAGCCCTTTGGCAAGCTGACTGGATTTATCAATTTCAAGTGGGCAGATATGACATTATATCAGTGTTGGAAAACTTGATGCTGCCTGGTAGACATAAAGTTTTTTTATGACAGGGCTTTGACTAGGTAGAATGTGATATTTTGCACTTACCCTACCTAACAGGAGAAATACCCACCACATTTCTGCTTAGAACATACCTACAGGTAGTTCTGTCAAAATATCCCATTTTACAGTCAAAACTCTGAAGAACAACATTTATTTCATACCAGGAACAACAAGTTTTCCAACACTGCCATATATAGATGAGTTAAAAGTAATTGTGTCAAGATCAGGGGTTGTACTTGGGGGACCGAGCACCCCATCACCCAAAGCCAGCCAGGGGCCCCTAATAATATCAGTCTTTAACATTGGATCCTGTAGAGTGCCCCCAAGCATATTTGGGTCCCCGAATTTCCTCCATGCATTGGGCCCACCAATACTTTTGGTGAAGTTCCACCCTTGGTCAAGCCTGCCATTTCCTGCTATAATGAAATCCAAACACACTGTGAACTGAAAGATCACTGAGCATACAGTTGACCCACCAGTGACCATACAGTTGACTTGTCATGCTCTGACATTATATTTCTGGCCCAAAAAACTCAATAACATAGCCCAGTCAGCATACATGTCAATTTTCACATTTTGTACATGTAGCCTACATTGATTTTGCATAGCCTGACCCAGACTTTGAGCTGAAAAACTTGTTGATCAAATTGGCCAAATCAATGTCGAGCCCATTTGTACAATGGACAGTGTGCGGCAAATGCTTGGTAGACGGCATTTTGACAACAACGCATGCACTTCACATCGTCTGATGTGGTTGGCAGGGATCGCTTTCGCATCTCGCCAGATACCGCGGCCGCGATCGAGGGAAGAATTGGACACCGACTGCAGCATGGATCCGAGAGGAACGTGGCCTTAACGCCGCGACAACAGCTGCTGGTAACTCTGAGGTACAGGATAACTGCATTAGTATTGCCTGCCTGGTTTTCATGTGATCGTTTATGCTGCGTTGCTCAAAGGACAGCAGTTTGTGACACTGCTTTCAAGTACCACCACAGGCTTTGGAGGGCTCCTTGGACAGTGAACGAGCTGTTTCGGGGCATGGAGTGGGCCCTATCGGGCTTGGACTGGATCCTATCGAACCCATAGTGAAACCCTCTCATAACTCCAAAGAGCTCTCGGGCCTTGGTGGGACTCCTCAAGCTCTCGGTGCACTGAGTAGCCCCCTACCAAGCGTGTAGTGGCCCGTATCGGGTCCGGGAGTGTGCCTCTGGCTATGATGTTTAGTTGTTGCTGGTCTCACTCTATTTTAAGTTAATTTTGCTGAGGTCCAGCTTATGAAGCATTGTCATGTTGATGCCATGAATAGATCATCTCTTTCAAGTGGCGTTATAATTATCCACCGGGCATTATTGCCAACAAGGCTGCTGGCTATTGCTCATGCAGCTGTCATTTGCCAGGTTCTTTGCCACTAGTGGCTTCTACATAGCCGTTGGCGATGGCCACGGGCCATCAACAGCAACAATTTGCCGGGTGGTGCACCGGGTGACCCGTGCCCTGGTGGAGGCCTTCTCTGGTGTGGTGCGCTGGCCTGCTGACCCAGTGGAGATCGGCGCCATAAAGCAGCGATTCTTCGAGCATGCTGGAATCCCAGATGTGGTTGGTGAGTTTCAACTTGTTATATTCAACCACTTGTCAGCGTTCGCAGTTCATCCCCCGCCCGATTTTTGGTTTGTGTAATATGAGTGTTGACTTGCTATTCATTAACAAACTCTGTGCCGGCTGGTACATTGAGGGACGCATAGTTATTACATGCAATGTACATGCAATGTCGAAACACCAACAGTATTTAAGAGCCATTCGTCACGACATGAAAAGCTTTCAATGCTCCTTGTCACTATGCTTTGGTGTTTGCTTGCATTATTGGCGGGGGTTTGTCCAATAATGAGTGAAGGCTCATACAAGTGTTTGTTTGTTTTTTTGCAATTCCGCATCGGAGAGGGACATTCGAAGGTACGACCGAGATGTGCTACGCCTCGTTTGTGTTCAAAGATTGCAAAAGCACAATGGCAACGGCCCCACGCGGACAGCAACACGTACGGCATGTGATGCCCCACCAGGCGGCGCAGTGGCATGGCCCAGCCGCGGTGGCTGAACGATAGAGCACCACGCGACCGCGCGACGTACTAGATTAGATGGTATTGCTAAATTACTTCTGTCGTGTCTTGTCGCATTCAAAAATAGTACTTTTCGCACACTGTGTACCTCCGAATATTTGTCTTCTCAGGCTGTATAGATGGCACATATCTTCGCCTGACCGTCCCGAAGGCGAGCAAACACATCTACATGAACAGGAAGGGCTTCACGTCCATAAACTGCATGGCGGTGGCGGGCCCACACAGGCAGTTTTACGCGGTCGGCCTACACTGCGCCGGACGAGTGCACGACGCTCGTGTCCTATCCACTTCGGGCCTGGACGAGCAGTAAGTCCATCGTGAATCCGGATTTTAACTTGTTGATCACATCTGCATTTTAGCTCGTCCTAAAGTTCCCAAATCCTTCGCATGTTTTAAAATTTCGGTTGCAGTCTGTTTCGGAGTGACTCATTGGCCTGCTGTTTGGTGGATACATAACACTACATTTGTATTGCAATGTTTTGGTATGGGTGAACCCGACTGTTGCCTATGCATCATGCAAATCATGAACGGCCATCACGAGCATGGCTGATGATCATATTTTCGCACCAAGCACACAATCACTCTGTACTGAAAACGGGAGCGATTGCACAGCTAAAAAATAATGTAAAGTACAGCTATGTAAACTCAATGCCTTTTTATAGATAAATCCAGTTTTAATTCCATGGTGGTCTACTATGATCGTCTGGATGTGCCCCATCCCTCGTTGGCCCCCCTCTCCTTGCATGAATAAGCTTCGGAAGCCCGACCGTGGCTGTGCTAACATAAATTACTTTTGCTTCAGCTTCCGGGCAACTGGAGGACCGGCACCGCACAGTCTGCTGCTCGGAGACAGTGCCTACCCACTTACATCATGGTTAATGACACCAGTAGCGGCACCAGCGTCGCGAGCAGAAGAAGCGTAAGTTGTCGGTCAGATTGGATTCACGCATCTCGCAGTGCTGCTGACACCTACTTAATGTCAATGCGGCATGATCTGTCACTGCCAGACACCAGCTAGTGCTCTGCGATTTACCGTTGTGCTGGGCTCCTGCCTGTCTCTGATCATTGTGTCAGCCACAGGATGAATCCACATGATCTACATTACGAGCCATATACTAGTGTAATGTCAGACAAGTCATGTACCGACATTCTGTCGACAGATACAACATAGCGCATTGCGGCACCCGCGTCACGGTGGAAAATGCCTTCGGCATCTTGAAGCGTCGCTTCCCCTGCATGGCGCTGGGCCTAAGAATGCGACGTATCGCAGAAAGCGTGCGAGTCTTTCGGTGAGTGCAAAGTACACGGTGGAGTGCATTGTCCCTGTCGAACGTCTGCTGTGCCTGTGAAGAATCGCCTCCATTATCACACCATGCTGTGTCATACACCGCATGCGGCCGGGTCTGTGCTGCGCAACACTCTTGGCTGCAGCACACTTTATGCATTGCTTTATGCCGCGACAATTTGTTTTGGCACATATAGTGTCCCAGACTAATTGTTAACAGTATCACATGCCCATTTCTGCTATGTTTCAGGGCGTGTATAATTTTACATAATATATGTATCCTCGGAGGCGACTTCGGACACTGGCTGGGCTTGGAGGAAGCTCAGGAGGCTGGCGGTGCTGCCCACCCTGGCGACGGCGGCGGAGCCGGTGTGGAGGCCGTCGCCCAGCGTAGAGCTGGCATGGAGCGCCGGGATGCCATCATCCGCCTCTTCGCCTAAAGGACACCAGGCGTCCTCACCACACGGCTACCGCACGACCGCACCAGTCAGCCGTCTGCCGAAGCGCACCACGGTACCGTCAGACGAGGAGCACCACACGACCGACGGCGCTCCTCGGCCGTCGGTTGTGTGGCGCTCCTCGGCCGTCGGTTGTGTGGCGCTCCTGGGCCGTCGGTTGTGTGGCGCTCCTGGGCCGTCGGTTGTGTGGCGCTCCTGGGCCGTCGGTTGTGTGGCGCTCCTCGGCCGTCGGTTGTGTGGCGCTCCTCGGCCGTCGGTGTGTGGCGCTCCTGCCGTGCGTCGGCGGGTGTGTGGCGCTCCTCGGCCGTCGGTTGTGTGGCGCTCCTCGGCCGTCGGTTGTGTGGCGCTCCTCGGCCGTCGGTTGTGTGGCGCTCCTCGGCCGTCGGTTGTGTGCGCTCCTGGCCGTCGGTTGTGTGGCGTCCTGGCCGTCGGTTGTGTGGCGCTCCTGGCCGTCGGTTGTGTGGCGCTCCTCGGCCGTCGGTTGTGTGGGCTCGGGTCGGTTGTGTGGCGTGGTTGCGTGGGCTTGGGGCCGTGGTTGGGTGGGGGTTGTGTGGGCTCTGCGTCGGTTGTGTGGCGCCTGGCCGTCGGTTGGGCCTGCGGTCGGCTTGTGTGGCGCTCCTCGGCCGTCGGTTGTGTGGCGCTCCTCGGCCGTCGGTTGTGTGGCGCTCCTCGGCCGTCGGTTGTGTGGCGCTCCTCGGCCGTCGGTTGTGTGGCGCTCCTCGGCCGTCGGTTGCGTGGCGCTCCTCGGCCGTCGGTTGTGTGGCGCTCCTCGGCAGTTTGCGTTTGCGGCTGAACACCGAATACAATTAGAACGCCATGCTCAATGCCTGCCATCTTTCACGCAGCAGCGAACAGCATTGGCATCGAAATATACAGCACACCCTTTGATAACGCCGGAACGAATGAATCACAACCGGACGAGGAAGGGAAAGCGCAACGGGCTAGGCATTGCTATGCTTAGGACCTAACATGCGAAGTAGTCGATATCTATAAGTGGTTTCATAAACTGGCCAAATGCGCGTGAAACCTACGTGCGTTGAGCATCGCAATTTAGAATGACGGCTGGAGAATGAAACCACGTACTGAATGACGTCGGAACTATAGCTGGTTAGAATGTCGACCGCAGCTGCGTTGTCCCCGTAGCTTGTTTGTGTTCCCGTTGTTAGCCAGCTTGGCTAATGATGTCAAACCTAAGTGGCAAACGCTTTAAAAGACCCGGTGTTAAATGCTCGGTCTTGCTGTGAATCGCAAATCGCAGATGCCGCTTTCCAGCGGTATAGAGAAGTCAGCACCGCCATGTCCACATATATAATACACTTCGAACGGAGGCTGGCAACAAACACGGCAATGCATATGCTCAAAAAGGGATTCTTGATTATGAAATGTCTCATACCAGTGCTCATGAGCGCGGGTGGCTACATGAGCGCGGTGAGCTGACCTATATCCTTTGGCATCAGGCTAGGGTCGGCGGCCATGCGCTCTAGAATACGCCCAGTCATTATATTGCGCACCCTGAGGCGCTCCTCGTCCGTCCTCTCCTCGTCCGGCATTGCTAGCAGGGCCCGATACCGGGCCGCTACAGCTCGTCGGTCGGTGCCTTCACCGGATTGACCACGTCGCGGTCTTGGTGCCGGGTGACTTGGCCTCGTGCGTGCAGACACCGGTGTTGACGTTGCTGCTGCTGCAGCAGCCTCCCGGTCACTGCTTTCGGCTACCGCTTCTGGCCTGTTGCAGCTGTTGGCGACCTGACAGGTCTCCTGGCGAGCAGAATAGATCGGCGGCGAGGCGATGCGTGATGGTACTGGGCCATTGCTGAACACAATGTTCATTTCTGCGGCTGGTACGGCCGCGCCATACTCGTCCACCTCGTCGTCCGACAGACGGCCCCAGTTGTGGAAAGCTCGGCCACCCGGCACGCTTGTCATCTCTTGTTCAGCATCGCGGCCTGTGGAGAAACGCCGACACGCTGTGGGTTTGGCAGCATACATGTTGGACTGTGCCTTGTGCCTTGGAGGCATGCACGAGTGTGATGAACCTGATATATATATATATATATATATATATATATATATATATATATATATATATATATATATATATATTATATATATCATATAATATAATATAATCTAAATAAACATACATAAACCTATACATCAGCTGCGTGGCTCGCACGCAATAATACTTTTTCATCCTGACAATGACCGTTTCGTTTCGGTGAACTCCCCACTCCCACCCATGACGACAAAAGGACACCAATGAACATGACAAGTACCAACACCACTCGCATGTAGGATACTGCCAGTCACATCCACACCCACACACACATCCACACAATGACCCATCTACATCAGTTAACGCCACGTTATTATCAGCTCAACGAACATCAATGTTCGCGTAAGAACGCACTCAGATGACATGCTCATTTCGACCATAGCTTGTACAATATTCCAGGATGTCATCTGTGTAAGTACCGTTATCGTACTTAACTTACCAATGACATCCAGAACAATTTCATCCAGTTCATTCAGGATGTCAGCCAAGGTGCAGCCCTGCCCCGTCCGATTTAGCTTACTGAGCTTCTCTGCAAATTAAACAAACGTAAGATACACTGCCAGCATACACCACAATATGTGAATTGAGCGTGGACAGGGGAGAACCCGGCAGCCAGTCTCCAGGCGGGGCGGGGATGCGTTTTTGATAATTTACGCTCAGCCTTTGCTTAAATCGTAGTCATGGGTGGGGGTGGGGGAGGGCTTGGCATGCCCCATTGCCGCCTCCTAACCGGAATCAGCCCTTATGCGTGGACATTGACCATGGTGGAGTAGCGAAGGCAGTGGCGGGCCAACACTGGGGTGAGTGGCAGCGGCGCAGTCAGAGCTTCCATAAGGGGGGGGGGGGCACGGTCACTGCCTGAGGCCCTCTCTGAGACGAAAAACTATGGGCCTATTGACTCTGTTGTTGAACAGAGGGCATAAGGCAAGGACGCGTGCCCCATGTGCCCATCTCCTGGCCACGTCTCTGGCAAGTGTGGGTCATGGCCTCAGATTGGTTTGACGCAGCACCCTTCTCGGAAAGGCATGCGCCAGTAGGCGCTACGTTTTACGATATCGCCCCCTAAAAGCAATAAACAAACAACAAAAAGAAATAACAAATGTGAAACATTTAAAGTCTATCAAATTTGGTGCAATGCACTTCATACTTAACCTCAAAATTGGCATTAGAGCATGAGTGCAGCAAAAATTGACAAAGATGGGAGTGCTGATAATGGTAAACAGCACACGCCATATGAATCGACATGCCATAATGTTGGTACGCAAGTGGAATGCTGCATTGAGCGCTTGAGAAAAACATCACAATATTCACATTGCCTTACACATGTCATACACACTGTACGCTGATTGCTTTAGGGAAAGAAATATAACTAAATTCACTTTCACAGCATTTAACTACACTGTACAAGCTTGCCCGTCAGAGGCCTTGATGAGCCACAACATGATGGTAATGTTTATAGCAATGCAGTGATCTCACCTCTGGTCCTTTGGATGGTGTTGTTCACGCAGTTTTTCTTGAACTGTTGCATTGACGCACTAGTCTTGCAGAGCCCAAGCTCCTCTGCTTTGGCACGCACCTCTAGCCATGCTGCAGTTCGTTGCTGTTGGCCGCCGGCAGTTTTGAATTCTCCATAAAGTTTCTGCCAATGATGCAGACAAAACAAGTCAATTGCCATGCCAAGTCAAGTTGGCATGAAAACAAGCATTACTTGGTAAGTAGGAAGCTGTATGCACCATGAATATGCACCATTCCCCAAACTGCATACCATGGCATATTTTGACAAGATCTCCTTGGAAGTTGGAGCAGCAGTTTGAGAAAGTACAACATGTCTGGGCAGATTTTGACAAATAAAGTAATATTCCATTCACCAGGGTGGCCTTTGTCCCACATTCAGTCAATATGATAGTTGAGTTCATGCATAGCTTACAGTGCACCACAAATATTCACTTGTAAGAGTTAAGTTATGTTATGTGTCCAAAAAGTGGTGACAGCCAGCAACTATTTTCCAAATGAACCTGAGGTAGGTAAGTAGCATTTAAGCTTGACATAAACAGTACATCTTTTCTGAGCATTGGCAGAAAATATAAGTTCAACAAGCCATGCTATATACCTATTCACCAGGTGGGTAATACAATTTCTATCCACATAAGTCATTGTGAACAATTTGCACAGTTAATGGTGGCAAACTTGCTTCCGCATCACACACAAATGCAAATGGGAAATTATCACAAGTTTATGATATGGGTAATGTAATGTGTAGAAAGGGACTGCAGATTAGGGGGAAGCAGGGGAGGAGCAAGCTATCCTGTAGCTCTGGAAAAATTTCACATCAATTATATGACATTGCTTGGAAAGAAATGAAGTAAATCATGTTTGCCCCCAACTCTGCAGAGGACCACCAACTCTTGGGGAAGAAACATCCCCAAAGGTGGAGTGGGGTGGGGGGTGATAACATCTTTTTTAAATGAATTGTTTTCATGTATCACCATATGGTTAATGCTAAACTTGTGCATAAAGTGGTGGGAGCAGTAGACTATTTACATCTATACTGTTCGGCATAGCCAGGCCCATTGAAAAACTTCAGATTTTAGCATTAAGCATATGGTGATGCACAGTAAGAATGGAGCAAAAAACTACGAAATTAGTGTCCGAAGCCCCCTAGAATATTTTAAGTGGCTTCCACAGGCAGTGCACACCATTCTCCAAACTGCATACTATGGCATATTTTGACAAGATCTCCTTGGAAGTTGGAGCAGCAGTTTGAGAAAGTACAACATGTCTGAGAAGATTTTGACAAATAAAGTAATATTCCATTCACCAGGGTGGCCCTTGTCCCACATTCAGTCAATATGATAGTTGAGTTCATGCTGTGTCCAAAACGTGGTGACAGCCAGCAACTATTTGCCAAATAAACCTGAGGTAGGCAAGTGGCATTTAAGCTTGACATAAACAGTACATCTTTTCTGAGCATTGGCAGAAAATATAAGTTCAACAAGCCATGCTATATACCTATTCACCAGGTGGGTAATACAATTTCTATCCACATAAGTCATTGTGAACAATTTGCACAGTTAATGGTGGCAAACTTGCTTCCGCATCACACACAAATGCAAATGGGAAATTATCACAAGTTTATGATATGGGTAATGTAATGTGTAGAAAGGGACTGCAGATTAGGGGGAGGCAGGGGAGGAGCAAGCTATCCTGTAGCTCTGGCAAAATTTCACATCAATTATATGACATTGCTTGGAAAGAAATGAAGTAAATCATGTTTGCCCCCAACTCTGCAGAGGACGCACCAACTCTTGGTGAAGAAACATCCCCAAAGGTAGGGTGGGAGGTGATAACATTTTTTTTTGAATGAATTGTTTTCATATATCACCATATGGTTAATGCTAAACTTGTGCATAAAGTGGTGGGAGCAGTGCTTAGAGTATTTATATCTATACTGTTCGGCATAGCCAGGCTCCCTTGAAAAATTCCATATTTTAGCATCAAGCATATGGTGATGCACAGTAAGAATGGAGTGAAAAACTACAAAATTAGTGCCCGGGGCCCCCTAGGATATTTGAAGTGGCCTCCTTGGGCAGTGCACACCATTCCCCAAACTGCATACTATGGCACATTTTGACGAGATCTCCTTGGAAGTTGGAGCAGCAGTTTGAGACAGTACAACATGTTTAGGAAGATATTGACGATATTAGGGCAGATTTATGACTATGTTCAGTCTTTGAACTTTTGGGCAGCTTCATGCAGATATGGGGAAGATATGCAGACATGCAGAAACACCTATTGCGAAGAAAGAAGTATAAATCAGTTTGTGACACAAATGAGTTATGGGGTGGTGGAATTCTGCGCCAAACGGTGCAGTTCAATGGTGCAAATATCCCATTTGTGGAAGTATCTTATCTGCCCAAAGCTCTCTTCATCCCCGCTTCCCCTAAAAGGAAAATTTCATCCCTTAAGGGAAACACAGCAAAAAAACTCTTTTTTTTTGGAGAAAAACCCCGCTTTTCTTTTCTTCCCCCTCAAATACAAATTTTCAAAAAAAACAAAAAAAATCCTTAACCCCCCAAAAAAACCGCGTCAGTGATGATTTCGGGTAGGAAACCACCGCTTTTGAAGTAAAAATTAAAAGTTCTTGGTGTTAATCACAAAAAAAATGATAGATTATAAACCATATACTGCAAATATAACAAAAATTGCATGATAAACATATCACTGGAGGATTTTTCTAATGTAGGTTTTTACTTTGTTGATCTATCGACCGATGAAACCTACAAGTTCCTTGTCGTAAAGTTCTAGTGCGAATGACGTCATAAGCGGTGTCCTCTATTTTGGGAAAAAAAATACAGACAAGTGGAGAAAAGACGACAACGTTTGACGCTACGGCGTCTTTAAAAAAAAAAAATAATGGGAAGGGTGTCGTTATTTTTTCACCGTCTGTATTTTTATTTGCAGTCAGTGACAGCATTTACAAAAAAAAATAATAATGGCTACTGGTCTCAGCCCGAGTGAGGAAGTCGCAGCCAGAAACTTTGCAAAGTGGAGAAGTTACTCAGAAGATCCGAAGAGCCTGATAACTGTTGGCTGGCTGCATCATTGGTGTGAATTTCGCCGTGGAGACGCAGCCGCACATTCTGTTGGCCGTCGTTTCTGGTGGAGAATTGGAATCCGAAATTGCCGAAAAGCATCTAAAATATCGTCGTATGTCCAGGAATCACTAAAATACGCACCTTCATGCTTTTTGGCAATAATATCCATGACTGCCATTTCAGTTATGATGTTTTGTGATGTTATGTTGTTATGTTGTTGTTTTTGTTTTGTTAGTTATGTTTTGCCAATTTATATGGTTTATTTTCACGCCTCCGAAAAGTAGCCAACATAATCGAGTAATGAATCAACTTGACTTTTGTTACATCATGATTATATCTCGCTGTTCGTGTATGACATGAAAACAAACACGAAGCAGATGGATTAAACGCGTTTTTAATACCTACTTCAAACCAGAGTCGGCAACACCCGCCGTTTATGCTTCACCTGCGACAACCTAAGATGAGGTTTTGAGCACAGCTCAGCTCACAGCTTAACCAACCGATTCAAGACCATGCCCCACCTGACGGTCTTAAGTGTGGGAGATGGAGGGGGCACCACACCAGCAGTCAGCATTCCAGAGCAGGCCTTGGGTATAGTGGATTGTATTACACAACATAAATTGGCCACATTGTACGAAGCGGTCGAGTTGCATAAGCAAGTGGAGCCTCTTCGCCTTGCGTCTGTCTAGCCAGCGCAGCGCCACGGGCCGCACGCGCTGCTGGCTCTTCCCGCCACAGCCACCTACCCGAGTGCAAGTTCCGAGTGCAAGTGCAATTAGTAGCTGTGCAGTAGCGAAAGTGAGCAAGAAGGTGTGAGAATGGGAGGGAGTGCTGGTTGCGAGAGTTGGTCAAGAGTGAAGGTGTGAGAACGGGAGTGAGTTCAGATTAGCACCAGCAGCCAAGTCGTGCCGTGAGTTGAATTCGTCTCCGCCGTCTATCACCTACCTACCGATTGGTCAGTATTCCGTTTCCTTCACTGCAAGATGCCACCGCGTTATATCACCCCGCGTCCTATTGAAATTCTTGTATCTGCTCTACTCTTTCTACATACCGTGCATGTCATCCTACAAGCCGCCCAGCCCGCCGATCGGCCATGGAACCGTCCGTCAGCAGCATCAGCAGAGGCCGCGGGAAGCTTCGCGGGCCGGCCCATAGATGGCACCAGGCACCGTCCACCAGCTGACCCGCCACTGCCCGTTCCGGCCGGCGCGCCGGACGACCATAGACCGGGTGACGATGGCAGAGGCGCGTCAAGATCCAGGAGGAGGGGGCGTCGAGGTGGAGTCAACTGGGCTCGACATGGCGACGTTGACGGAGACCGGCTCATTATCGGCCAGCTCAACGCCCAGTCGATGAAGCGTAAACTTCCTGAGATTAGAGTCGACATGCACGGTGTTTACGCCTTTGACATCTTGGCTCTCTGCCAGACGCACATTTCGCCTAACGAATCAGAAAGACTACTCACGGTGAGCGGCTACCAGTTATTTAAAAAAGATCGTCCCGAAGATACCAAGCTAGCCAGGGGTAAGGGCGGAGTCGCTATTTATGTACGGGACAATTACCGTTGTGAACTTGTAAATGGTCCGGCCAATAACGACGGTTCAAATTTAGAAATTTTGTGGGTGCTCGTACATATAGATAAGAGACAATCGGTGCTCATAGCTTCCGCTTACCGAGTTCCAGACACAACTCCCAGGCAGATAGCTAAGGATATGGATGATTTGGAAAACAATATACAGTGCATGCTCGCTCGTCATCCGCGTTCTACGCTTGTCATTGCCGGTGACCTAAATAGGTGTTTGTTGCGAGCAGCACGTAATAGACGGCAGGAACTGGAGCATTTGTTTGGTATCTACAACATTTCGATCACCAATCGGACGGTCCCAACATATAGAACTTTGGGTAGTTTGCTTGATATAGTTGCGACAAATAGGCCGGATCTCGTGCGGCGTGCGGGTCTTACCAGATGCCATTATGGAACCCGTCATGATTTTACCCGTGTTATTTTAGCTCATGAACCACGTGATGTTCCAAAATCTACGTATGTCGTCAAGCGACTGTTCAATAGATTTGACCGCGAAGCTTTTAACATTCGTTTGTATGATTTTGATTGGTCTCAAGTGTATAATGCCGTCACTCCCGATGATAAATGGTCCGCGTTCCGTCATCTGTTTGTATTTAATCTTGACCTAGTTGCGCCTTTGCGCCGAGTTGCCGCGCAGCAGAAGAGAGCACCCCGCTGTCAGCTGACACGCGCCGACTACTGCAGCGCCGCAGTGCGGCACTCTCCGGAAACGACCGCGCAGAGTATGGCAGGCTCAATAGGCAATGTAGTTCGGCTATCCGTGGTGATTGCGTTTCTCAATACACTGAGAGATCAACAGGGAGGGAGAGGCAGTTTGTGGCGTGTACTACAGCCAGTAATAGGGTCCAAAAAGGGTAAGAATTTCATTCCGAACATTTCACCAGATCAACTGAACGATTACTATGCTTCGATTGGGCCTACCACCTCCAGGAGCGTGCCGCCTGCCACGGTCAAGGTTTCCACGCTGCTGCCCCGTGTGACGACGAACGCGTTTAAAGTTTATCCTATTGATTTCAACACTTTTTGTATGACTCTAGGTACGATGAAAACTTCTAAAACTACAGGACTAGATGGTATTAGCGTTTCTATGCTTCAGACTTTCTTTTATGGCATCGGATATCCCCTTCTGGACGTGATAAACTCAAGTCTCGTCACCGGTCGCGTTCCAGCAGTGTGGAAGCACGCCCTTGTCACGGCAATCCCCAAAACCAAGGTAGTTGCGGCGCCATCCGGCACACGACCCATTTCGATACTTCCGGCCATCACAAAATCGTAGAACGTGTTGTGCAGAGACAGCTTTACCAGTACATTGATGAAAATTACTTGCTTTCGGACGCACAACACGGCTATCGAAAACAACATTCTACCGAATCAGCACTTCATATAATCACCGACTCAGCACTACGAGCAATGGATCGCGGTGAAATTTCGATTATGGTACACCTAGATCTCTCAAAATGCTTCGATGTCGTCCCACATTCAAAATTACTCGAAAAACTAGAAGCCTATGGAATACATACGGACTGGTTCCGCAGCTACCTCGCCGGTGCAGATGAGCGGACACGAGTCCGGCGCGGGCCGGTGCAGGGCCGAGCTGTGCAGGGGCGCAGCCGGATGCGTCTGTGGGGCTGGGGAGGCAACCTCTCAAAACTCAGGCCATCAAAACTGGAATTTTCCAGGGGAGCGCTTTCTTGTATTTTGTACGCGCTGTATGCTAATGATCTGAGCATGTGCATCGGCGACGACGTGACTACTGTGACGTACGCTGATGACTCATCCCTGATCATTAGTGGCAAAGCGGGACTTGAATTTAATCATCCAGCGCATGGAAGCGGCCCTCAGCTCTGCCTACCAATGGTTCTGCCACAATGGCATGAAGGTAAACACCGCGAAGACGCAGATGGTTGTCCTCGGCACGCAGGCCATGCTCCGTAACCTGCCACCCGTCACTCTAAATTTTTGTGGAACAACTATTTCGGACTCACGAGCTGCAAAATGTCTCGGCCTCACCATCGATCGTCACCTCACCTATCAGGCTCACATTGACGCGACTGCCAAAAAAGCAACAGGTATTCTCATGGTCCTAATTCATGCGCATGTCATACCACATTCGGCTCTAAAACTCATAGTAGAATCGTTAGCAGTATCAGTTGTCCGATACTGTATCTCTGTGTATGGCTCGGCGGGCGTGACACAGGTGCGACGCGTGCAGAAGATAATTAACTTCTGCGCGCGAGTAGTGACTGGGAGGCGGCGTTACTCCCACATCTCTGATGCGCTGGAGCAGATGGGCTGGTTGCGCGCGTGTCAGCTGACCACCTACCATACTGTCTCTTTTCTGGAACGTGTACTAGTATCAGGGCAGCCCGCCACCCTCCGTGCGAGCATTGGTCCCCGGGCCGAGAATTGCATGGGCGCGAGACCCGACGCGCCGACCATCTAACCCTCCACCAAATAAGGACGGAGTCGGGTCGCCGGAGGCTGTGTTACCGGGCTGTCCTGGCACTTAATGAGACGGGACTCGCTCCCGGAATTCCCCAATTCAAGGTGAAATTGAAGGCGGGGATTTTGGCAACACGGTCAACTCTGTGGTGCGACGAGGCTGTTGCTGTTTATGTGTGTATGTTTTTATGTTGTGTTTTTATTTTTAATTGATCGTACACCTACTTTCCATTTTATCGCTTTTAGTATTCGACGTGGCATTGTGAAAAACCGTTTTACTAACCATGTGAATTGGACCTCTGCCGAATAAATGAGTTTGAGTTTGAGTTTGCCGCGTGTGTCCGTGAAATGGCCTGTAACATGATATGATATATAATGCTTCTAGCAAAGGCTACCATTGACAATCGTTAGTTGTAAATCTGCTTCAAGCTCACGGCGAATATCATTGGGGTGACGGTCTGGTTTTTTAATCGAAGCATGTACTGCGCATGGATTGCACTCTGGTAGCCCACTAATAAGCTTCACCCAATTTCACTCCAATCTGATTCTGGCTAGAAGTAATTCTGAACACCTACGTTTCAGGGATGTAGGATCCTATTCAGTTGGGAGGACTCCAGCCCCCCCCACTTGGCGGCCATCTCCCCCCCCCAAGCTTTTGAAGTCAAACGCATGATAAATTCAAGCAACGATGCATGAATGTCGAGTACGACGTACTGCTCGTGTTCAACCTGGGCAGGTATAGGATTTCACAAAATATATCATGAGTGGTGGCGATAATATCACGGTTCTTCGAAGTATTTCTTAGTATTGATGGTGACTGTTCACTTCGATAAATTGAAATAGTACAAGCAATCTTATTTTAAGTTTTCTCAACTCGATAGTCACACTGGTCATTTAGCACTGATCGCAATGTGGAGTTTGCTATGATCCATATCGATATATCCATATCGATATCTATATATCTATATATCTATATATCTCTTATCTCTCTTTTCTCTCCTATCTCTCCTATATCTCCTATCTCTCCAATATCTCCTATCTCTCCTATCCCTCCTATCTCTCCTATCTCTCCTATCTCTCCTATATCTCCTATCTCTCCTATCCCTCCTATCCCTCCTATCCCTGCTCATAGGAGCTTTCGTTCCGAATTTAATTCCCCTGATAAGTGACACCATCGGAGTGTGAATCGCCTCGCAATTAGATGCTGATGGGACTCGACTCGAGTATAGCTCACCGCATTCCTGAGCGAAGTTGCGCTGATTCTGATGGCATCATCGGTGCTGAGACATGCTAGGCTCAATTACATCTTCCAGGTTCAACGTACCAATCAGGGTGGAATATGAGCCGCAGAGTATGGAAATTGAAACACGCAGCTTGATTGGTGACGTCATGATGCGTGACAATGCGTGATTATGCGCAATGGACGTCACCAGCGATATCGACTTAGTACGTAATATCACGGGGTGTGTGGGTATCCATGTCGGTCGCGGCCTGCCAGCACGTGCTTAAATTGTGTTTGCTTAAACATTGGCAACACATGCTGCGCTCTGCAATAATGCATCGCACCAACACGCGTCTCACAGCGGGTTCCGTTGTCGACACTTTGCAACTCCCAAAAAAATCGGAGGAATCAAGCACCTGGCTCATGAAGCATTTCCGTTCACACGTAGGTGAACGCACGGCAAACATTCAGCTTAGATTGGCCACCAACCTGGAGGTAGTCCTGCATCCAATAATGGCATCACCGGGAGACGCTGTCGCTCCTAGCGCCCCCTATAATAGCATAGTGCTGCCACTGGCGGAAAGAGGTTGAACTAATACGGCGCAGCTGCGCTAGGCCGTAATCATTGCATTCGGCACGCTTTCGGCCACGACAAAAAGGTATTCCAGTGATCGAGCACGGAAGTTTCCCGGATTTTATCAACGAGTCGTCAACAGCAATTTAAAAGGTCGTTTCGCCATCATTTCGCTTTGCATCGTCGCTCGCACAAATCCAAATGACAGATGGATTATATTACTTGAATTCGTGATTCACAAAGAAAACCGACTGCTTTGAAGCCCAGAGATACTCATCGATCGGCCAGGATGGGACAGCCTTGCATTCAGAACCAGAAGCATTACGTTTTCCAGAAAAACTAAGCACATTCTATTCGGAAAATGGTTGCCTTAACACGCGCACCAGTGAGGAGCGGGTGGGGTGGGGTGGATTCGCTTACCCTTTCTGTTCTTCGATGATATCTCATAAACGGACATGGATATTACAATGTAATCTTGTCACTTTGTTACATGGAGTGTCAGTACTATTTGAGCCAGACCTACCTGTGCCAAAGCTATATGTGCACTCCGACCTGCCGAAAGGCGTGATTGGCTGCTGGTTTATCGCAGCTGTTTTTTTTTCATTTTCGAGGGGTGACACCCGTCGCTCCTTCCGCTTTTCTTTTCTTTTCTCGGGGTGACACCCGTCATCCCGCACGGATTTAATCGTCGTCGTATATTCGTTGTCCGTTGTCTGTGTGTCCTCCGTCTATATTTAAATCGTATTAGGTAGTGTTTTTTTCCCCGCGATGGGGAAAAAACGAAAAAAGGACACCGACCCCAGCTCGCCACCGGACTCCAATACGGAATTTCCACCGCTGACCACACCTGACGACCATCGCACGACCCCGGACTCTGCACATGATGCTCCACCTCTCGATACCACCGTTGATGACTCGCGCCGGACAATTCCTTTGGACGACGCCATGGAAGCCCTTTGTCCCTCACCGAACCCCGCTCATACCAAGACCTCGCCTCGTAATTCCGACCAGACCATCACTCTCCACGCCACAGACCCACGCCCTAACCAGACCACGCCATCCCAACCTGATCCCATCGAACCCTACCTCGACAGTGCTGGCTCTTACATAGTAGTCAAGCCTGTCGAGGAATCCGTTTCCTTCCGCCGTATTAACGTTTTCTGGCCGACCAAGCAACTCCTCGCCATCTGCTCCTTAACCAATCCCGACATCGAAGCCCCTGCCAACGGAACCCTCGTCATTAAAACCCAAACCCGAGCCCAGACCAAAGCCCTCCTCCGTACCACCACATTTTGTGGTAAATCCGTCACCATTACCCTACATTCCAACCGCAACACCACCAAGGGCACCGTCTTCGCGCCGGAGCTCCGCTTCATGACTGAAGCGGATATCCAGACGGAGCTCAGGCCGGAGGGGGTGACCCACGTCCACCGCATTACCTCATTTAAAGACGGCCAGAAACGCGATACAAGCCTCCTTGTCCTTACCTTCAACTCTACAACTCTTCCCAAGACCCTCCTCGCCGGCTACATCCGATTCCAAGTCCGCGTATTTATTCCAAATCCTCTCCGCTGTTTCAATTGTCAGCGCTTCGGGCATGGGAGTAAGACGTGTCGCCAAACCGCCCGATGCCCTAAGTGCGGAGAACCACCCCACCCTGATTCCACCTGCTCCAAGCCTGCCCACTGCCTCAGCTGTAACACGCCCGATCACCTCACCACATCCAATCAATGTCCAGTTTGGCGCAAGGAAAAGGAAGTGTGCGCTGTCAAGGCCACGACCGGGGTGTCATACCCCCAGGCCCGACGGTCTGTCGAGGCCACCTCCCCATCCACCAAAACTTACGCACAGGCGACCAGCGTTGCTCCACCCACCCCTCGCGTCAACACCACTTCTACTTCGATGCAAACCGACATGATTCCCGGTCTAGCTCCACTAAAAAAACTTGCACCACTCACCACACCTACACAAACCACCCTGGCTCAAAACACACAGACCATTCCGACCAAACAGACTCCAACGAATTCCACAAGGAATGCCAGACCCCGCAGCCATTCGGCTGCCGGGGAAACGCGCGCCACTTCCGTGGCGCGCCGACCGAGCCCGGTGCACACGATGCCAGCCGGCGACCACGTGACCCGACCGACTCCCAGCCGGCGGGCATCCCCAGCGGCAGTGGCCGGCCGCCGTGAACCGGCCAAGGTCACCGGTCGGCCGGACGGCTAGGGCGGCCAAACACCGCCACCGCCCGCACCCAACACACGTGTCCGCCGGAACTGCACTCCTGGCTCCGACATGCACCAAAAGGTGCAGACAAACACTAACACTTTTCTTCCCGATGTCCACACTTTTACAATGGAATTGCCGCAACCTGATCTCCAAATGGGCCGAAATGAAAGTTTTTTTTCAGTATTCTCACACCTATTCTCATAGCACTCCAAGAAACATGGTTTTTACCTAATGATACATGCAACTTTTACCTTTCCAATTATTCACTGTATCGTCACGACGAGGTCCGCGGATCACATCGCGGTGGCGGTACAGCATTTTACATAAACAATGATTTCACACATACACAAATTACATTTAATACACAATTACAAGCCGTAGCTTGTACATTGCGTTTACATGGAAGAAATATAGATGTGTGCTCCATTTATATTCCACCACACACCGACAACACAAATATTTTGACACATTTAGAAAACCTTATAGCACATTTCAAGAACCCTTTCATATTACTCGGAGACTTTAATGCACATAGTCCAGCCTGGGATCAAGCACGTACACAAGGAGACACTCGCGGCCACATCATAGAACAAATTTTAGACCGACATAATTTAGTAATACTTAACACTGGAGAACCAACTTTTTTCACCTTGGACATAATACAGCAACAGCCATTGATTTATCTATTTGTTCCCCCACCCTGGCAAACGACTTTGATTGGACCATAGAAATCGACATCCACGACAACGACCACTATCCCATCAAATTAACACCCACCTTTTCAACGGCGACTGACACCACACCCAGTTTTATTCCCCGCTGGAAAATTTCAAAAGCCGATTGGACAACATTTCAGGAACTTTCTTATATCCAATACAACCCCAACATTTCTCCCGTCGAAAACATCAACTCAATTACAAATACACTTTTCGAGGCAGCTTCCACGACTATTCCACTTACAAAACCATTCACAAAAAGGAAACCAGTACCTTGGTGGTGTCAAGAAATTTCAAAAGCCATTGCGATAAGAAAAAGAGCATTTATAAATTATTTACGACATCCCGATCAAGAAAATTTATACATCCGTAACCGCGAACGTGCGAGGACCCGCCGCATCATTCGCGATGCCAAGCGCCGTTCATGGGCCATATATTTACAGCAGCTGACTTTTCGAACACCATTGAGTAAAATATGGCAATTAATTCGACGCTTGTCCGGACGCTCCCCATTTAAATCTTTACCGGCCCTCAAAATCCACAATCTCACCATTACAGACCCACAAACCATAGTAAATACCATAGCTGATACCATAGCCCATAATAGCTCCGATGGGAATTACCGACCTAATTTTCTACCAAATGCGCAACACACTTTTCACACAAATCTCGAACTCTTCCAATCCAACAATACCGAGGACTACAATGCTTCTTTTCAACTTTTCGAACTGCAGAATGCCATTTCGTCCGCCGGTAACACTTCAGTAGGGCCTGACAAATTACATTATTCCTTCTTTCGACATTTATCTGACCACACCAAACAATGCATCTTAGACACATTTAATTCATTATGGTCAAATCACATCTTTCCTGAAACATGGAAAGAAGCAATCATCATTCCCATTCCAAAACCCGGCAAAGATCACAGTAACCCCAATAATTTTCGGCCAATTGCTCTTACCAGTTGCTTGGGGAAACTTCTTGAAAGAATGATTAGTAAAAGACTGACCTGGCACCTGGACACAAATTCTCTTTTATCTCCATTCCAATGTGGTTTTCGTCACGGACGCAGCCCAGTCGACCATCTCATTAGATTAGAAACGGACATCCGCCTTGGTTACAAAAAGCACGAACACACAGTGGCAGTATTTTTAGACATTAACAAAGCTTATGATATGGTCTACAAACCCGCATTACTTTTCAAAATTCTTCAACTCGGTTTCAAAGGACACTTAGCTCATTATTTAATAGGTTTTCTATCTGGTAGCCGTTCTTTCCACCTCAGATGTCGATCATCAATCTCCACACAGCATATTATGCACAACGGACTGCCACAGGGAAGCTGCATATCACCAGTTTTATTTAACATCATCATTAATGACCTTTTCGCTGACATGCCTGCAAATGTATCATTTTCTCTTTTCGCGGACGATAGTGCAATTTGGTGCTCAGACAAAAATTACGAAAATTGTTTGATTCGGCTTCAAAACGCCCTTGACAGAGTACATCAATGGTCCATCAAATACGGTTTCAATTTTTCGGCCCCCAAATCTGCAACCATGATTTTTAGCAAATGCACTCCCTGCCCAAACCCAGATACACAACTTCACCTTGGACAAAATGACATACCTTTTGTACATTCATTTAAATTTCTTGGTGTAATCTTTGATCGTAGGCTTTCCATGCATCAACACATGAAACACATCCAGAACAAATGTTTTCGCCGACTAAATTTATTTCGCTGCGTTACTTCCTTACTTCCGTTACTTATACTACCCTTAGGAGCCGATCGTCACACTCTTTTACAACTATATAAATCCTTAGTACTCCCCATCATTGAATATGGCTCAGTAGTTTATGCTGGTGCCAGCCCATCCTCCTTACACATTTTAGACACAATTCAAAATAAATTTCTCCGTATCGCACTTGGTGCAATGACCACTTCACCCATCATCTCTTTAGAAGCCGAATCGGGAATTCCTCCTTTAGCTCTCCGCCGAATGCAACAAACACTTAGATACGTCTCCAAAATTCAGTTTCATGCAAACCACCCGACACACACATCATTGCAAATTCTCCCAAATTTACATCATCATTATTTAGGTCCAGCCGAAAAGCGAACTGGACTCACTATAGCTTCTCGGGTAAAAACATTTTCTGAACAGCTTCACTTCACTATTCCACCCATTACTTCTCTTTCTCCACCAACTACACCACCGTGGCAAATAGCCGAACGACACATTTTCTATCTCACCACGACTCCAAAATCACAGCTTTGTCCGGAATATATCAAAAAAAAATTTCACCAAATTCGGTCTCGTTATTACCATGTTCCTTTTGTTTTTACAGACGGTTCGAAAGATGCTAACCTTACAGGAAATGCCGTAGTTTCAGGAACTTACAAAAAACAACATCGATTACCAAACGGAACATCAATTTTCATCGCTGAATTACATGCCATCCTCATTGCCCTCCGTTATATTCGCAACCGTTTTCTCTGTCACCCCATGCGCAGCGTCATCATATGTTCCGACTCCAAATCTGTTTTACAATCTCTTTCGTCACTTTCTTTTTCACATCATTGCCATATTTATATTTATGAATCACTACAAACACTTCATCTGATGGGCGTGAAGGTCCGTTTCCTGTGGGTGCCCAGTCACTGCGGCATCCCAGGAAACGAGGAAGCAGATCATCTCGCAAAACAATCATTACAATTACCACACATCACAGATATTCAACCACATTTTGACGCCATTAAATCAACAGTAAGACAGAACATTCGGCATTTTTGGAATCAAACCTGGACACAAAGTACAAACCATACGCAATTACGGAGCATTAAACCAGTCATCGATATTCGGACGCCATCATTTCTAATCAACCGCCACGAAGAAAAGGTCCTATCGCGCATCCGCATAGGACACACTTACCTCACACATATATTTATTTATTCTGCTTCACCTCGGCCTTCATGCCCATCATGTAACACTTATATTACAGTTCCACATATATTACTACACTGCCCGCAATACCATGGCCCTAGAAAACAACTTATCGATTACTGCCACACACACAACATTCCATTCTCTTTGCCCTCATTGTTGGGGGACGATCACCCATTTCTTATCAAGTTACTTTTCAATTTTCTACGAGAAACCAAATTATTCCAGGAATTATAGACTGACTTTTGCGATTTAAAACCTTATTCATTTGATATAAACGGCGCGAAATGGCCTGAGTAGGTTGAAGCGCCTAATTCAACAAAGCGAAACACTTTGTTGCAAATTGATCAACTTTTTCCAAGGATTTTTTTTATTTGGAAATTAAAGGAGAAAAAAGGACCCCCCCTCCCGAAACACAGGGGGGCCCAAAGGGGGCCCCCCCACCCGGGCCGCCCCAAAGCTTCGGTGGGGGGGGGGGGGGGCGGGCCGGGGGGGTCGGTTTGGAAAAAAAAGATTAACCTGGGATCATCAAATTTACACTGAGAAGAATTTACTGCAGCCGTAATGACTCCTCCGAATTGTGTGTTTCTAGCCTTAGCAGTTTCCGAGATCTTATGGGAGAGGGGAAGTGGCGGGATCCGCCCCCTCTCCGGTTTGCGATATGAAAGACCCTCCGGAGCGCGTGTTATGATGCGTTGTCGCACACAAAGCTGGCTAGAAGGTCACCGACTGTCGATATTCAGCCATTTGTATTGATGCTCCAGCTGACATAGCAGAGTCGGCGGTGCCGGTGGCTGTTGCAGCAGACTGACAACATGGCTGGGATCCTTGAGCGGGCACTGGCTTTTATGGATTACGACATCCTTGTTTGTGTTTTGATTTTACCACTCAACTCATTGTCTATATATTATGCAACTGCAAACCACTGATACGTGTACTATTATGCCTCTGTTATGTACTATAACTTGCGATATTGGCCCACAGTCTGAAAAGCCTATAAATGGAGACAGTATAGAATGCATGATGTTGAAGATGCCGACTACCCACGTGATCGGAAGCGAAATTATGCTTATGCGAAATTATGCGAAATGTGCTTCTGTAAAATATGGAGCTACTAATGAAAATGGTAACACACCTTATACAGAAAGGTCTATTTTCCCCTTATCTTGTAGGATAAAGCGTTGCTTATCCTTGACGGTCTAGTTGCTACTTATTACTGCAACTAGTCAGGTATTTGACTATACTACATTTTTGGAACTCGATTGAAGAACGGATGGATATCTCCATCCGGTACGAGCTTGGATACGGGTTGTTCATTACGGATATGGATTGGAACGGATTTGAAAACTTCAATCCATGTGATGTTCTAGCCTATTGTATTTGCTGCATGACAAGTTCCCAAGTCCCCAAATTCAATTTTTCACACGCATCCTTACCAAAAAAAACACGACTGACCAGACCTCAAATTGATAATCTCGCCCTAAAATTTGTACTGAGCGTATAAAGAAAAGATGTTTAATAAGGTACTGAACATGTCGAGTCTCGGCATATGCTCATCCGGCCGTTATCCCGGAAAACTATACGGGGGAGAGGAGGGGTCACACCCACTTGTGAAGGACATAAACACGTTGGAGCAGTTGGCAGGGGCCCAATCTCCACCCTCCATCGGGTTTCAATATACGACCAGATTCGAAACATTCGATATAGGGTTGATATGTAAGCCCTGTTTCTACGCCCCAACTTGGCCTCCCAACAGAGTTGCTGACCTTCCTCCGGTGCTCATCACCGGGGGAAGTTACTTCCAATTTCGCACCGAACCTCCAAGTATGTTGTCAGATAACTTCCAATTTGGAAATTGTGAACTTTGGAAGATCGGAACACCTCCTATCCGGACTGCTTTGGAAGTCAGATTCCAATTCTTGGAAGCGAAATTCGAATTTGGTAAATACGAATGTTGGAAATTGTGAACTTTGGACAATATTAACGACTCCCTCCTTACCCATACGAAGGCAATGGAAATGCACCTCCTCAAGGCCGCAGGGTCGGGTCTTGGAATATTTATGGAGGGGAGGGGAACTCGTCTCGAGGGCACCATTTCCTTGTAGGGACGCCACTGCTTTTAGTGTGTTAGTTACTTGGGCTTTAGGGCGCACCGAGCATAATCAGCATTTCCCGTCCCTTGGGAACACCACTGTGGAGCACCACTGAGAACACCACTGCGGAAGTCTCTGGAGGAGCGGCCTCAGCTGAAAACTCGTTTGGGAAGTAGAAAGGGGTGCACCCGAGTATACCGAAGGGGAGCCTTTCCTTCTCAAGGGGGCCAGTCTCTTCCTTTGAGAGGGACACCCTGTTGCTTAAACATTCATTCAGCGGAAAGAGCGGGTGCAATCGAGCCTTCCCGTATGGACGTCTTTCCCAGCCGGAGGGACGCCACTTTTCCATGGGGGTGGCACATGTCCCCCTTGGCTTTTTCCTTCCGTTTCCGGCCCTGCAGACAAGGCTGCAGATCTCCCACCAAGCCAGGGGTCCAGGTCCTGATTTTCAGCAAGTATTATCAGAGTTAATAGGGAAAATGATAAATTAACATTAGCAGGGTATTGCACCAGGGGGTCCAGAGCCCTCCGACCCACCGGGGATCTCCAGCCATGCCTGCAGTGCCGGCGGCCTTCCATCCTTGCAGCCGGCTCGCCTTGGCGGCGGGCAACTATTCCGTGCGCCGGCCCTGAGACGCTCGACGGCGACGCGTGACGTCAGACGCGTGACGTCATCCGCAGACGTCGGCAGCCACGCGTCCGACGCGCTCCTCGGCCAGCCGCGGCCAGCGCACAGTGGGGAAAATTGCGACTTAGCCTGAGTTAATTACTAGCTGGCATATTTATTTATGTATTTATTTATTTCACGATACATGCCCTCCACGTACAGTGGCTGTTATGGACAGTCTGGGATTGCTGGCCAGAGCGCAGCCAAACTTTGTATACCAATATAGTGGTCAATTTTACAGATTTTGACGCCAGCAAAGGCTTCAGGTCAGGTCATGTCACAGAGTTATTGTGTCATACCGAATGGCCTGCACGGCGGTTTATGTGCTGTAGGTGCTTTCGTGTTACCGTCCACCGCATTGGCGTCAGTTTGGATTCAATATTGGCCATGATGGTCAGATACGGCTGCCAAAAGTCAGGTAGGTCATCAGGTAACTGGTCAAGGTCATTTAAGGTCACTGAGGAACCATTTGACCTCACGTGATCCGATGTTTTTCGTGTCAATTTACAGACATGATGCGTTGTAATCAGCATCCGGTGTTTGAAAATATATCAAAACAACACGATTCACATCAATTAGCGCTCCCGTAACATTTGCTAAATTTACCTGACTTGACCTTTGAGTGACCTTGACTCATGTGTAACTTGTGACCACTCATCTGACGCGAATGCTCGAGATGAGTCGTTTGCAGCCGGTTTCGAAGCAATTCGAGCACAATTATAGCTTATAGGGCGATCCAAAGCAAGCTATGCTAACCGGCCAGACTGGGTCACTTTTGACCCCCATTTGATGTCACAGGTCACCGAATCGGGATCAACCCTGGTGTTTTGAGATGTGACGTGTGACAGGTGTACGGGCACGCACGTTTGATATTTGCCCTTAAGAGGCTTATCAAGTGACATGTACACAAATACGGTTTACTTCACATATATATTTTACAATATACCAACACAAACACATCACGCTAAATGCAGTAGAGGTATAACACTGAAGGGAAAGAAAACACTGGATGCTCACGGGCGTCGGTAGCTCAGTGGTTAAGCTGAGCGTCTTGCACACCAGAGGTACGGGGTTCGATTCCCCGTGATGCACGCCCTTCCTGCCAGGGTGAGAGGCAGGCGATGTCATGTGGCCTCAGCTGCTGAGTGCATCGTAAAGCCACAATCATCCTCACTGCTCACTTATCGCTGTTATTGTCACCGTCGCTGCTCGTTCATCGCTGCTGCTGTCTCCGTCGCTGCTGCTGCTGCTGCTGCTGTCACCGCCGATAGCGGCACGAATACTACCACCCCAGCTTCCACCTCGATGGCAGGGGGCAGCGGGCCCTAGCGGGCACGAATACTACCACCCCAGCTTGCACCTCGATGGCAGGCAGCTGGTGCTCAGCCAGCAGTGCCAGGGTCTCCCGGGGGGGGGCTTCCCGGGGGGGGGGGGGGGGGGCCGAATACTACCACCCCAGCTTGCACCTCGATGGCAGGCAGCTGGTGCTCAGCCAGCAGTGCCAGGGTCTCCCGGGCGGGAGCTTCCCCTGGCGGTTGGCATAGCGGCACGAATACTACCACCCCAGCTTGCACCTCGATGGCAGGCAGCTGGTGCTCAGCCAGCAGTGCCAGGGTCTCCCGGGCGGGAGCTTCCCCTGGCGGTTGGCATAGCGGCACGAATACTACCACCCCAGCTTGCACCTCGATGGCAGGCAGCTGGTGCTCAGCCAGCAGTAGCAGTGCCAGGGTCTCCCGGGCGGGAGCTTCCCCTGGCGGTTGGCATAGCGGCACGAATACTACCACCCCAGCTTGCACCTCGATGGCAGGCAGCTGGTGCTCAGCCAGCAGTGCCAGGGTCTCCCGGGCGGGAGCTTCCCCTGGCGGTTGGCATAGCGGCACGAATACTACCACCCCAGCTTGCACCTCGATGGCAGGCAGCTGGTGCTCAGCTCAGCAGTGCCAGGGTCTCCCCGGGCGAGCTTCAGCGGTTGCCAATAGCTTGCACCTCGATGGCAGGCAGCTGGTGCCAGCCAGTAGCCCGGGTCTCGGGCGGGAGCTTCCCCTGGCGGTTGGCATAGCGGCACGAATACTACCACCCCAGCTTGCACCTCGATGGCAGGCAGCTGGTGCTCAGCCAGCAGTGCCAGGGTCTCCCGGGCGGGAGCTTCCCCTGGCGGTTGGCATAGCGGCACGAATACTACCACCCCAGCTTGCACCTCGATGGCAGGCAGCTGGTGCTCAGCCAGCCAGCAGTGCCAGGGTCTCCCGGGCGGGAGCTTCCCCTGGCGGTTGGCATAGCGGCACGAATACTACCACCCCAGCTTGCACCTCGATGGCAGGCAGCTGGTGCTAAGCAGGGTCTCCCGGGCGGGAGCTTCCTGGCGGTTGGCATAGCGGCACGAATACTACCACCCCACTTTCACCTTTTTTGGGGGGAGGTTGGGGCAGCAGTGCCAGGGTCTCCCGGGCGGGAGCTTCCCCTGGCGGTTGGCATAGCGGCACGAATACTACCACCCCAGCTTGCACCTCGATGGCAGGCAGCTGGTGCTCAGCCAGCAGTAGCAGTGCCAGGGTCTCCCGGGCGGGAGCTTCCCCTGGCGGTTGGCATAGCGGCACGAATACTACCACCCCAGCTTGCACCTCGATGGCAGGCAGCTGGTGCTCAGCCAGCAGTAGCAGTGCCAGGGTCTCCCGGGCGGGAGCTTCCCCTGGCGGTTGGCATAGCGGCACGAATACTACCACCCCAGCTTGCACCTCGATGGCAGGCAGCTGGTGCTCAGCCAGCAGTAGCAGTGCCAGGGTCTCCCGGGCGGGAGCTTCCCCTGGCGGTTGGCATAGCGGCACGAATACTACCACCCCAGCTTGCACCTCGATGGCAGGCAGCTGGTGCTCAGCCAGCAGTAGCAGTGCCAGGGTCTCCCGGGCGGGAGCTTCCCTGGCGGTTGGCATAGCGGCACGAATACTACCACCCCAGCTTGCACCTCGATGGCAGGCAGCTGGTGCTCAGCCAGCAGTAGCAGTGCCAGGGTCTCCCGGGCGGGAGCTTCCCCTGGCGGTTGGCATAGCGGCACGAATACTACCACCCCAGCTTGCACCTCGATGGCAGGCAGCTGGTGCTCAGCCAGCAGTAGCAGTGCCAGGGTCTCCCGGGCGGGAGCTTCCCCTGGCGGTTGGCATAGCGGCACGAATACTACCACCCCAGCTTGCACCTCGATGGCAGGCAGCTGGTGCTCAGCCAGCAGTAGCAGTGCCAGGGTCTCCCGGGCGGGAGCTTCCCCTGGCGGTTGGCATAGCGGCACGAATACTACCACCCCAGCTTGCACCTCGATGGCAGGCAGCTGGTGCTCAGCCAGCAGTAGCAGTGCCAGGGTCTCCCGGGCGGGAGCTTCCCCTGGCGGTTGGCATAGCGGCACGAATACTACCACCCCAGCTTGCACCTCGATGGCAGGCAGCTGGCGGTCAGCCAGCAGTAGCAGTGCCTGGGTTTCCGGGGGGGGGCTTTCGGTGGGGTTTGGAAAGCTCGATACTACCACCCCAGCTTGCACCTCGATGGCAGGCAGCTGGTGCTCAGCCAGCAGTGCCAGGGTCTCCCGGGCGGGAGCTTCCCCTGGCGGTTGGCATAGCGGCACGAATACTACCACCCCAGCTTGCACCTCGATGGCAGGCAGCTGGTGCTCAGCCAGGTAGCAGTGCCAGGGTCTCCCGGGCGGGAGCTTCCCCTGGCGGTTGGCATAGCGGCACGAATACTACCACCCCAGCTTGCACCTCGATGGCAGGCAGCTGGTGCTCAGCCAGCAGTAGCAGTGCCAGTGCCAGGGTCTCCCGGGCGGGAGCTTCCCCTGGCGGTTGGCATAGCGGCACGAATACTACCACCCCAGCTTGCACCTCGATGGCAGGCAGCTGGTGCTCAGCCAGCAGTAGCAGTGCCAGGGTCTCCCGGGCGGGAGCTTCCCCTGGCGGTTGGCATAGCGGCACGAATACTACCACCCCAGCTTGCACCTCGATGGCAGGCAGCTGGTGCTCAGCCAGCAGTGCCAGGGTCTCCCGGGCGGGAGCTTCCCCTGGCGGTTGGCATAGCGGCACGAATACTACCACCCCAGCTTGCACCTCGATGGCAGGCAGCTGGTGCTCAGCCAGCAGTAGCAGTGCCAGGGTCTCCCGGGCGGGAGCTTCCCCTGGCGGTTGGCATAGCGGCACGAATACTACCACCCCAGCTTGCACCTCGATGGCAGGCAGCTGGTGCTCAGCCAGCAGTGCCAGGGTCTCCCGGGCGGGAGCTTCCCCTGGCGGTTGGCATAGATTCCTCGTCGGCGCTGCAGGTGGGTGGGTCGCCGGCTACCATGAGGTAGCCGAACGTGTCGGAGATCGTGTGGAGGCGCGAGTCGCTCCTGGTGTGCTGCAGGTGGGTGGGTCGCCGGCTACCATGAGGTAGCCGAACGTGTCGGAGATCGTGTGGAGGCGCGAGTCGCTCCTGGTGTGCCGCAGGTGGGTGGGTCGCCGGCTGCCATGAGGTAGCCGAACGTGTCGGAGATCGTGTGGAGGCGCGAGTCGCTCCTGGTGTGCTGCAGGTGGGTGGGTCGCCGGCTACCATGAGGTAGCCGAACGTGTCGGAGATCGTGTGGAGGCGCGAGTCGCTCCTGGTGTGCTGCAGGTGGGTGGGTCGCCGGCTACCATGAGGTAGCCGAACGTGTCGGAGATCGTGTGGAGGCGCGAGTCGCTCCTGGTGTGCCGCAGGTGGGTGGGTCGCCGGCTGCCATGAGGTAGCCGAACGTGTCGGAGATCGTGTGGAGGCGCGAGTCGCTCCTGGTGTGCTGCAGGTGGGTGGGTCGCCGGCTGCCATGAGGTAGCCGAACGTGTCGGAGATCGTGTGGAGGCGCGAGTCCCTCCTGGTGTGCCGCAGGTGGGTGGGTCGCCGGCTACCATGAGGTAGCCGAACGTGTCGGAGATCGTGTGGAGGCGCGAGTCGCTCCTGGTGTGCCGCAGGTGGGTGGGTCGCCGGCTACCATGAGGTAGCCGAACGTGTCGGAGATCGTGTGGAGGCGCGAGTCGCTCCTGGTGTGCCGCAGGTGGGTGGGTCGCCGGCTGCCATGAGGTAGCCGAACGTGTCGGAGATCGTGTGGAGGCGCGAGTCGCTCCTGGTGTGCCGCAGGTGGGTGGGTCGCCGGCTGCCATGAGGTAGCCGAACGTGTCGGAGATCGTGTGGAGGCGCGAGTCCGCTCCTGGTGTGCCGCAGGTGGGTGGGTCGCCGGCTACCATGAGGTAGCCGAACGTGTCGGAGATCGTGTGGAGGCGCGAGTCGCTCCTGGTGTGCTGCAGGTGGGTGGGTCGCCGGCTACCATGAGGTAGCCGAACGTGTCGGAGATCGTGTGGAGGCGCGAGTCGCTCCTGGTGTGCTGCAGGTGGGTGGGTCGCCGGCTGCCATGAGGTAGCCGAACGTGTCGGAGATCGTGTGGAGGCGCGAGTCGCTCCTGGTGTGCTGCAGGTGGGTGGGTCGCCGGCTACCATGAGGTAGCCGAACGTGTCGGAGATCGTGTGGAGGCGCGAGTCGCTCCTGGTGTGCCGCAGCCTGCACTGGCGGACACGCCGTACTGGTGGTCGCTCCGGCTCGCACCGTCTTGCTTCAGTTCGCCTCGCCACGTCTTGTAGATCGAGACATGTTTTGAACTGAATAATTCGTCGGGTCGCAAATGGTCGCAACAAAATGAGGTTGGCTCATGCACAAAAACACGTGGAGATTTGAATGGCGTACGTTTCGCTGCGTCGACTCGCGTCGAACATTGTGTTGATTTACTCCATCGTTTCAGAAAACGCTTTAAAGTACTGATCTTGGCACTCCATACTGTAATTGGAGGCATAGGGCCATGTGATTAGATGAAACTATGATGTATGTACTCAAATATGCTCCCAAATGGTGCGAACTATTAGACCACGCACTTTTCAACTTGAACATCAACCACAGCCCAGTACTGAAGACATCCAAAGTCCGGCTTATGTGCGCGTGCTCCCGGGCCACACGGGCGAAACCGCACAATGGCTGCCTATAAACTAATATTATAATCCAATATCTTACAGGCAAGCTGAAATGAACCCCATATCTGAAGACCACCATTTTAACATATCTTGCAACCATAGGTGTGAAGAAATCACGAAGAACATTTCCTGAATCTATTCTGGCTAAATCGCAATTTGTCGCACGGTGCGGCGGCTGTAGTGGCGGCCGGGGAGGGGTGGGGGGGTCTGCGCGTTGTGTGTGAGTGGGGTGGAAGGGGGGGGGGGCACGGACGAGCCCGTGAAGGCTGTGGGCAGCCGTGACTGGTGGCGGTAGCCGGAGGCAGCAGAGGCGCCGCCGCCGCCGCCGCAGCCGCCGCCGCCGCCGCGACAGTACGCGCGGGCTCCGGTTTGGCAGTGGTGGTGCCGGCGCTGCAGGGACCGTCACTCCGTGAGCACCTGTGCACCGGGAGACGTGGAGTTCCTGCGTGGCCAGCGCAGTGAGCGGGGCACGGTGGGCCGCCGCCGACATCGCGAGAGTTCCGAGCGGAGTTGCTCGAGGCTTGGCGACAGGCTCCTATGAGAGCGATCGAGTGTCCGGCGGTAGGAAGCAGACGCTAGCGCAGTTCTTAACCGAGTCGCGGGGGACTTGCAGCGGAGAGAGTTCCTGGATAATTCGCGGGAGTAGTTCCTGGGCGAGTGGCGGAGTTCCCAGACGAGTGGCAGAAGGAGTGGTGGGCGCGTGAAGCGGGAGGGGAGAAGTGACCCGCAGCAGCCGCCTGTTGCCCGGAGTAGAAGCCCGTGCAGCGAGTGTGGCAGCAGGAGTGTGAGCGTGCGATGTGGACCAGCGAGTTTGTGCAGGTGTGACGCGTCGAGTGTGATGCAGCGCGGAGCTTGAGCGCGAGTGAGGAGAGCTGGTTCCCGCGCGCGTGGATTTCATCGCAACTTCTTCATGGATATCTATACCCCGGTAAGTACGCATGCATGTGGCGACCCACATCATGCATGTGGCGATCCACATCATGTATGTGGCGATCCACATCATGCATGTGGCGATCCACATCATGCATGTGGCGATCCACATCATGCATGTGACGATCCACATCATGCATGTGGCGATCTACATCATGCATGTGGCGATCCACATCATGCATGTGGCGATCCACATCATGCATGTGACGATCCACATCATGCATGTGGCGATCTACATCCTGCATGTGGCGATCTACATCATGCATGTGGCGATCCACATCATGCATGTGACGATCCACATCATGCATGTGACGATCCACATCATCTGCGCTCTGATGTCCGCGGTCAGCCGTCCACTCGGCCCTTGTGATCATTTGATGTGTTGATTGCGTATGATGTGTCATCATTGAGTGCATATGCTGACATGACCTAGTCACCACACTGCACCTGCCCCGCCCCATCACATCTTCCGCCAGCTGCAGTAACGCCCGTGTCGCATCTCTCGCACGGTCTATATTTGTATTCTCGCAGAAATCATAAGCTGTTTGGGTCGTGATATAATATATATATATATATATATATATATAATATATATATATATATATATATATATATATATCCGAAAAGTAGTGAGCTACAAACTTCAATTTCACGTGATTTTGGACCTGTTGAGATCACTCAGGTGGAGAGCAGGTAGTTGTTCGTTTTGCATTTCCTTCTCCCTCACAACGAGCAGCCAAAGGTGCTATTGGTCATAAAAACAAGCCACACCAGCATCAGAATGTGCGACTGCGATGCATAGATGGTTGCCATCGACAGTGGCAAAAAAACACCGGTGCTTTGAAACGTCTCCTTGAGGAAATTCCCATGCCTTCTAACGAAGAAATGCAAGGTGCATGTATATTGAACTTGCGAAACGCTGGGCGTCAACACCGTGATATCGTGGAGAGTGGTCGGAATTGTTGTGATTGTTGTGTTGTTGTGCTGATTGTTGTGGCATGCTTACACGTGCTGTTATGGCCACAACCTGAGCGTTTTCCTCATCGTGTGTGTTTTAAACAAGTTGGTATCAATACCCGCTATGTAAACAACATATTAGTTGGATGCTAACTAAAGCTATGACTATGCTCTTCCAAGGCCGTCTATGGCTTAGATGGTACACAGAAAGGGATCGGCGGGTAATTGGGATAACCGCACACCTCAGTTCCTGAATAGGGTCCTTTTGGAGTTGAGTATAGCGCTGTGCCTCAGCTTAGAGCCCTCCAACCATCCCTTCCTGTTTTTTTTTGTGTGTGTTCAACTTCCGTCAACTTTGTGGACATTTTCGGCACCCATCTGGGCAATGCTGGCGCCCCTGACAATGGACAAGTTTCACGTAATGGGATTTTGGTTGCGAAAAAAAACGGTAGTAATATTTTGTAGACAAAACTGAAGTATTTTGCTCACAGGAAGAGCATTTACGGCATAATTTAATTATTTAAGTTAATGGTTGCCATCCATTTAAAAGCCTACTCGTAGCGATGACGTCACACTTGCGGAGTCTCGAAGCGGCCAGTGCCGAAACGCACAGGGAACCATATGTTGGATTTTTTTTCACGCGAAGTTTTTCAACCGACTCATGTCATTGATATTAAGACGATGGCTTGTGGTACTGAAATGTTACCAATTTTAACGAAAATATGAAGCCTGTAAGGGTTCATATTATGATGGCAATGCATCAATCAATATGTTTGTTTCAAATCCGGCGCAATGCGGTGCGTACAAACAGCAAAAGCTTATACTATGCTTATGGGTAAAGTTAGTAAAATAATGAAAAGACAATGGCAAATTATGTATGGCTGAACTGAACAAACACCATGGCTTCTCCTTCAGCAAAACAGAAGCTGTGTGTACCTAGTTCCATAACTGGCATTCCATGAGCAGGGTAAACTATAGGATATATATATATATATATATATATATATATGTGTGTGTGTGTGTGTATATGTTATATATATATATGCACATACATACATACATACATTATATATATATATATATATATATATATATATATATATATAGTGTATATATATATGTATATGTATATATATATGCACATACATACATACATACATGAATGCATATATACATACATGCATGCATACATACATACATACATACATGCATATATATATGCATACATATATACATATATACATATATACATACATAAGAAAGCATACACAGCTTGTCTTATCAATAATATATATATATATATATATATATATATATATATATATATATATATATATATATATATATATATATATATATATATATGTATATATATATATATATACACTATAAGAACGTCATAGTTGATCAATGAATAGCACGCCAAATATATTTTAATTAGTGAATGTTGCATATTTCACATTACATGATTGGTAAAATACATGGACAAATACATAGATATGCAGTTGAAATGCACATGTGCGCAGGTGACAGTTTGGTAGATGTCATGGCATACCTTCAAGGAGTATTGTGATGGAACAGAGTGGGTAAAATGCCTGCTACATTTACTGCAATATTTTGCTGATGTTCATTGGGATATTGCAAAACGGGACTGCTATCAAATGACAAATTGCAGGGATGCAATATATAAGCTATGGATTTTAGACAAGGCACACAAGTTTTCAGGTTGATTTTTTACATGGAATGCCACGCATGTTGTGGAATTTGAATGAGCTTTACTGCAGGGAAATATAAATTATGCACGTGTAGCAGTTGATGCAATCAATTGTCAACAGGTGTAGTCAGATATGGTCAGCTATCTGCAGCTGTAGGCTGGCATGATCAATCATACATAGGTGTACAGCAACATAATCAGTGATCAGTAGATGTAGGCCAATGCCATCCCACATCTTCGAACAGCATTTTGATGAAGCAGGGTGAGTCAGATGCTCCTTGCAATAGCTGCCCTATTCCGATGATGTTGGGGGAGATCATGCAATAAGGGATGACTATCAAATGGACCAATCGAATGAACTATTAGCCAGTTTTGTCATGAACTATAAATGGACAGCGTGTTTTTTGGCTTGATTATTTGCATGAAATGTCAGATATATTTTACAATTTCAACGGGCTTTCTTGCAGGGAGGTATAAATTGTGGAGGTGTAGCAACTAATGCAATCAATTATCAATAGGTGTAGGCAGACATGATCAGCTGCCGGCAGGTGTAGGCAGACATGATAAATAATGTGTAGGTAGGCAGACATGATCAGCTGCTGGCAGGTGTAGGTTGACATGATCAATAATGTGTAGGTAGGCAGACATGATCAGCTGCCGGCAGGTGTAGGCAGACATGATCAATAATGTGTAGGTAGGCAAACATGATCAGCTGCCGGCAGGTGTGGGCTGACATGATCAGCTGCCGGCAAGTGTAGGTTGACATGATCAGCTGCCGGCAGGTGTAGGCTGACATGATCAGCTGCCGGCAGGTGTAGGCAGACATGATCAATAATGTGTAGGTAGGCAAACATGATCAGCTGCCGGCAGGTGTGGGCTGACATGATCAGCTGCCGGCAGGTGTAGGCTGACATGATCAGCTGCCGGCAGGTGTAGGCTGACATGATCAGCTGCCGGCAGGTGTAGGCAGACATGATCAGCTGCCGGCAGGTGTAGGCAGACATGATCTGCTGCTGGCAGGTGTAGGCAGACATGATCGGCTGCCGGCAGGTGTAGGCTGACATGATCAGCTGCCGGCAGGTGTAGGCAGACATGATAAATAATGCTGGCAGGTGTAGGCAGACATGATCAGCTGCCGGCAGGTGTAGGCAGACATGATCAGATAATGTGCAGGTGTAGGCTGACATGATCAGCTGCCGGCAGGTGTAGGCTGACATGATCAGCTGCCGGCAGGTGTAGGCTGACATGATCAGCTGCCGGCAGGTGTAGGCTGACATGATCAGCTGCTGGCAGGTGTAGGCAGACATGATCGGCTGCCGGCAGGTGTAGGCTGACATGATCAGCTGCTGGCAGGTGTAGGCTGACATGATCGGCTGCCGGCAGGTGTAGGCTGACATGATCGGCTGCCGGCAGGTGTAGGCTGACATGATCAGCTGCCGGCAGGTGTAGGCTGACATGATCGGCTGCCGGCAGGTGTAGGCTGACATGATCAGCTGCTGGCAGGTGTAGGCTGACATGATCGGCTGCCGGCAGGTGTAGGCTGACATGATCAGCTGCCGGCAGGTGTAGGCTGACGTGATCAGCTGCCGGCAGGTGTAGGCTGACGTGATCAGCTGCCGGCAGGTGTAGGCTGACATGATCAATAATGTGTAGGTAGGTGCATAGCAACATAAACAGTGATAAGCAGGTGTAGACCAGTCATACAACCTCTTGAAGCGGCTTTTTATAAAGCAAAGTGAGAAAGATGCCCATTGTAGCTGCTGTCAAATTGTGTGATGGTGATGGACATGATGTAAAAAGGGATGACAATTAAATGGAAAATTGATGTGATTCATTAGCTGGAACTGCTGTGGATTTTAGATGGAAGACAAGGATTGTTGGCTTAGTTTTTACAGGGAATGTCAGGCATATTGTGGAAGTTAACTGAACTTGAGAAAAAAAACATTACAAGTATACTACTGCTGGGGTTTCTGTAGTTTTGTGTAAAATGTAATGACAATCTGGCATTATTTTGCTTTAAGGCATTCACGAGACAAGCTTTGCATAAATTTTACCTACATGAAGCAAAGTGGTTAGGTTTGGTTAGGTTAGGTTAGATTAGGTTTTTACCTTGATTTTTGACATTTTTTTCTTCTTTCAGTATGGTTAGGTCAGGCTACATTAGCTTTGGTTTTTGAGTGAAAACTTGCGAACTGAAAATTAAGCATTTGCAGAGAAAATAATTGGCCACATCATGTTGACCACATTCATAAACATTGCATTCGAAAAAGAAAGTCCAAGAATTCAAAAATTACCTTAAAGCACAAATTCACCAAATAGCCTGCTATCTTCAGCATGCTGTAGTGAGTTAGAAAATGTCACTTTTCTTCACTTAATACTAATATGAAAGGGTTGTGGACATCCAAATTTCCAGCAAGATGGGTACTGACAAGTCACAGTTCCCATCTTTGTAAAAAAAACTTCTATTTTGTGAGAGGTCTCTCCAACATGGAAGATATAATCACCGTTTTCAAGCTAAACCAGGATGTGAAAATCTTCGATTTTTACACTTCTGAGGAAAAGACTCTCGTCCCTCCCCTCATCATTAGGCGCACCCAGGCTTATCGAAATACTCGTACCTCTGTCCAGCAGTAGTACACATACATATAAATATTTGTCGCAGCAAGCAGGGCCACTGGCAGTGATCAGCGGACCGTCTCGGCATGCAGAGTCGCTCGGCAACTTCCTCATCTTGTCGGCCGTCGGGAGGCCGATTAATATTGCTTCTGGCTTACTTACAGTTGCATTTGTATACCTCGGCACGAACAAGAATAATAGCGCCGATTTCTACGATCCATTTGCCCCTGACGATCGGATGCGACCCAACCTAAAACAGTCGCGGTTATTACAGACTGGCAGCGTCCCATGTGGAAAATAAAATGGGCGGCAGTCACGCATCGCTGAACTCCTCATGTGTGACGTCACATATGTTTGCCCAATCACAAAGCGAGGAATTCTGAGGCGCTTCTTTTAATTATTTAAATAATTTAGGCATTTCAAAAATAGAAGAATGCCACCATCGTCTTCAATATTAAAAATAACAAGTGAAACTTGAAAAATTCGGTCTGTCTCCACATGAAACGTGTCCATTTCCGCCCCCGTTGACAATACCCTGGATCCGCCACTGGCCCACACGTCAAGTTCAGGTTCATCAGTGACGCTGGATCCGGCCGTGCTGAACACACCCAGCCGGACGTGACAAGGCAGATCGGCACGTGCTGGGGCACCGAGCGGCCGGTCCACCCGGGGAGGGGGGGGGGGGGAGGCATTCAGCGGTCGCTTTGAGCGGCTCCGAGACGCCGGTGAGGTATTCCGGCGTTGCATGCACAACATACTCCGTGGACGTGTACTAAGTGGCGCAGTGACGGCATCGGATGCAGTGTGCCCCTTCGTGCAGCTTCGTCCAAGCTCGTACCACCCGAACGTGTTCACCGAGGACGGGCCGACGCATGCACCGGCGCTGCATGCACAGATTCGGCGGATAACGGGGAGCACTGTGCGGCTCCTGTCCGTGGAAACCAAAATGCGCAGACGACAGTGCTGTTGTGTTAGAAGAAGCCACGCAGCTGTCGTCGATGGCGCCAGGTCTTGGTCTCGGTTGTCGTTGTTGAAAGCCTGGCCACAAATTACAGCCCGTGATAACCGCACCACAGTCAGTAATAGTCGTAAACACATCCCGTAATACCCGTAACCACAGCCCATAATGCCCGTAACCGTATACCGTACCACACGTTGCCATATCCCGAAATACACGTAACCACAATGCAAGTAGCCATGCCCGTAATACCCGTAACCACAGCCCATAATACCCATAACTACATCCTGTAATACACACAACTACATCCTACAATACGCGTAAAACCATCCCGTAATACACGTAATCACAGCAAGTAATACCCGTAACAACAACCCGCAATGCCCGTGACCACCTCTCGCATATCCGTAAACACAGCCCGCGATAGCCGTAACCGCAGTCCAGAAATACACGTAACCAGTCATGCAATACCCGTACCATAGCCCACAGTGCCCGTAACCACATCCCGTAATATCAGTAACTACAGTTCCGTAATACTCGAGAATACAATCACGTAATACATGTAACAACAGTTCCGTAAGTTCCATGACCACAGTCCAGTAATATCCGTAACTACAGTCGCGTATACTGATAGCCACAATATGTAATACCCATAACAACAACCCGTAATACCCGTAATCACGGCCATAATACGCGTAACCACAGTCACGTAATACCCGCAACCACAGTCACTTAATACCCGTAACTACATCCCGTAATGCACGTAGCCGCAGTCCTGTAATACCCGTAACAACAATCCGGTATTACCCGCAATCGCATCCCGTAATACCCGCAGACATAGTCCCACAATGAACGTAGCAACAATCCAGTACTACCCGTAACCACAGCTCGTAATACTGGTAACCACAGTCACGTAACACCCATAACAAGTACTATAATACCCGTAACCACAGTCCCGAAATACCAGTAACCCCAGTCACGTAATACCAGTAACCACGGTACCGTAATACCCGTAACCCCAGTCCCGTAATCTGTACATACCTGCTGACCAAGTTTAACCGCGGTGGCGGGTGATGTTGCTGATTGTGTGTTCGACACATCATCACCTTGACAAAAACAGCCGAGTGCCGGTCTCCCCGCTCCCGCCGGCCCGTACCTCTGGCCGGGTGCCGAGTCCAGCACGAGCCGGTGAGAGGACCGGCCCGACGCTGGGCCACGGCCTCGGTCGGCACCTGCAGCCCGGCTGCGCGCGCAAGGTCGCGCCGGCCATCAGCTGACTCGGCGTCGGACGGTCGTCCCCAGCCGGCGGCCGTGTCGTCCCCAGCCATCTCGGACCGGCGGCGTCCATCGGCGCTGGTCTCATTTGCTCGTTTCACGACGGCTAATAAGCACCGTGGTGCAATGTCGATGACTTCGTCTAGTATAAAGAGCATATCATTGAAATATATGTACTTTATCTGTAGATATAAAATGTTCCGGAAGTTTTAACAGAAAAGTAATAAATTAAATATAACACTCAACCAATATATTCAAATAGCGGCACTGTTTGAAGAAAAAAACACGACTCACAGAAACAGCTAGCCAATCTGGCCACATCTGGCACCATGACACGGGAGTTTAGAGTTGTCGGATATAACATAAATTTGTAATTGTATTACCAGCAAATATACAATATTGCGGAGGAATATTGACGAAACCGCCTATAGACGTCTGCTGTTTATATTAGCAGCTCATTACATGTACGTATTCGTCCAAACTCTTCCAAAATTTCCACTTGCGGGGGTGGTCGCAATGAGACGACACATGGAAACCACAAAAAACCAATATAATTCAGGTTTCAGGACAAAGGAGTGATGTTGAAGGAAGTTGGGTAAGCGGCCATCGTCAGAGGACTGTAAGCATCATGCATTGATGCAGAGGCGCAGCGAAGCAGAGGCCGGTGTCCCTCCCTTAACAGCCAAAAAGACACTGGATCAAACGATAATTTTTTTTATCTTCTAGAACACCAATTCGAATTGAACAGGTACTGGTCGAGGCTGTGTAGGTGCGGGAATTGAGCATAAGCTTTGCGGTAGGCATGCTAGTGTGAAAGCCACAGCGGTTTTATCCACCATCGTGCAGCTAATTTCCAGCTGGGAACCATCATCAGCTCCCAATCTACGACTCATCCTCACAGTCAGTCCCAATGGATTCGGTCGGCTTTCATCTCAAACGTGCTGGCAGAAGTCAGAGGCGCGAGAAGTGAGAAATTTCCCAGTTTGCGCATGGTTCTCCTGCTCGTGGCTCTTGTGACATCGCACGTGGTTCGAATGAATGGCGCGGGACAGTGTTGTAGGAGGGGCCAGAGGCGGAAAGAAGGAAGCAGACCGCCGCGAATAGTGCAGGCATCCACCCACGGGCGTCCAGCGGCGTCCAGCGGCGTCCAGCGGCGTCCAGCCTCGGCACGGGGGACACTCGGCCGTCGGCGGCCTCCCTCCAGGAAAACGGGCCCGCCTGGCCAACATTGGGCAACGGTGGAGCCACCCGCCGGCCGGGCCGGGCCGGGCCGGGCTGCCACCCGCACCTGAGCACAGGTGAAGCACACGGTCAGGCTACCCCCACAGGGATGCAGCTGTCAGCCGCAGGAGTGGCAGCCGGACGAAAACGGTCGGCCGCCGCCGCACTGCCTGCCCGGCTCGTGAGCGGTCCAGCGGGCGGCAACATTCTCAAGCTGATTTCTTGCCGAGACGGGCGTCGTCCTTCTCCGCCAAACTGGCCGCGCCGCCTCTGAGAAACCTGTGACCTCCTACCGTAACCCAAAGTGGCGTCACTGAATACAATTTTTTGCGGTACATTCGGGTGCTCCTGGCTGGACGCCTTTTGTGTTCAGAGGGGCGCCTTCGGCTGAAAATTTCAAGGGGATGGAGAGCATGGAGGCGCGTATGGAGAACCCTGCTGTTGAGAACCGCCACTGGGGGTTCTTAATCCACGTACGGCCGTGGTCTCGGCCAGCTGTGGCGGCTGGGCGTGCGGCTGCACCTCGTTAAAAAATGCCCAATGGTGGAGGATCCGGCCAACAAATCACGTGCTGCCATTGTTTGAGCCATTTTTGCGCCTGAGAGCATGGAAATGTGCCGGCGCAATTTCGTTTCTGCTCCGGTTTACGCCGGGTTCCATTGCCGCCAGACTATATGTCGGAGAGGAAGTTTACAGAAACCGTGCGCATCGCAATGATCGGGGCTGCGTCTAGGTGTCACTTCGACCCCAAAATGGTCTCGTTACAGCAGCGTGATCAGTGTAAGAATCAGTGCTGATTGTGTGGCATACGGCATGCACCACTTCGTGGCACGACCACGGCCACCCGGTACATGGCAGGCGGCTATGGTCAAGCGGAAAAGTGTGGCCGGTACCTGGACCCGAGTAATGCCGGCAGCGACGTGCCGCCATTGTTAGCCGTCTTCCAGCGGCGGACCCAGTCGTAAGAAACGGTGAAAAAGACCGCCTCCTCTGTGTACGCGGCTGGGGGTGGCTCGTGACGCGGGCACCGAACACGGCTGGGCCTCCTCTGTGTACACGGCTGGGGTGGCTCGTGACGCGGGCACCGAACACGGCTGCGGCCTCCTCTGTGTACACGGCTGGGGTGGCTCGTGACGCGGGCACCGAACACGGCTGCGGCCTCCTCTGTGTACACGGCTGGGGGTGGCTCGTGACGCGGGCACCGAACACGGCTGCGGCCTCCTCTGTGTACACGGCTGGGGTGGCTCGTGACGCGGGCACCGAACACGGCTGCGGCCTCCTCTGTGTACACGGCTGGGGGTGGCTCGTGACGCGGGCACCGAACACGGCTGCGGCCTCCTCTGTGTACACGGCTGGGGGTGGCTCGTGACGCGGGCACCGAACACGGCTGCGGCCTCCTCTGTGTACACGGCTGGGGTGGCTTGTGACGCGGGCACCGAACACGGCTGCGGCCTCCTCTGTGTACACGGCTGGGGGTGGCTTGTGACGCGGGCACCGAACACGGCTGCGGCCTCCTCTGTGTACACGGCTGGGGGTGGCTCGTGACGCGGGCACCGAACACGGCTGCGCCGGCGAGGTTTTCCCCAGTTGCCGTGGCTCCATTCGGGCCGTCCGACGTACCGAAAGTTGTCAAATTCGGACGCCGAAGTAGTCGATTCACGTGTTAAACAAACGGACGGCGGTGGATTTCCGAGCGGCCCAATCTCCCGATGTGGTGGGCTGGGGTCTTGGCGCCCTTGCGCCCAGTTCTGGCGCGACCGCACGGAAACCGTGCCCGTCTCCCGGCCGAAACTGCGAGCTTTCGCCCTGTGCCACTGGCACGTGCCTGGCGCACGGCACGGCCGAGCCGGGCGCCAATATTGGATTGGATGATAGCTTTACGACGCACTCAGCAGCTGAGGCCATATGGCGTCGCCTGCCTCTCACCCTGGCAGGAAGGACAGGCATCGCGAGGATTCGAACCCGGTACCTCTGACATGCCAGACGCTCAGCGTAACCACTGAACTACCGACGCCCCCGTACGCCAATATCTGACGCGGCTGTTTTGCACGCGATAATCTGGAACGTTATGCTGGGTCAATGGGGATTTCGGCGCACAAAGGAGCGCGTGCCACACGTTGTTTGTGCCGTGCCTAACACTTTCACCCAATCTGCAGTTACTATGGGATTGTGGAGCAGTTTCGTTGGGCACCATATTTTTTAACCACTTTTCCTCGGATTGCTAGCATGTGGCGACCGCAAAAGGGAAACTGAATTCTCCCTTCTACTAATAATATAGTCGATAATATTTATAAATATATATATATATATATATATATGCAAATATACTTGCCTGATAGTTTTATTATAGAAACTTCGACCTTGCACATGACATCAGGTATATGCATGGGCAGAAGTGTAAGTACCACATTCAGTTGCATTGCAAGCAAAACTTGGCTTTCTGGTGGATTAACGCCACAATGACGGGCGGGCTGACGAGTCGAATAGTCATCATGGAGCCACCAGCACGGTGACACCTGACGACACTCGCAACACACCCGCCGGCGTCTTGTCCGACTTTTGTGCACAACCCGTCAGTGCTCTGCAGCGCCGAGTCTCCATTTGCAGCAGTCGTAGACCTTAATAGACGCTACGTCTGGCTCGCAAGTCTTCCCGTTGAATCCTGCGGTGTGGTTGTGCTGTGTCGCGCTCGCACGCAAAGCTTTCCGCCATCACCGCAGCAGCGCCCCGAACACACTTCGGGAACAGCAGTCGGAATGGCGACGGGCGGCGGGGCGGCCGCCGTTGCCCGTTGGCCCGTTGGCCCGTTGGCCGTTGCAGTTGCTCATTGATGCCAACGCGGAAATGAAGGCGTGTGGCGCGACGTGGCGCATTTTTTCCTCGACGCGGCGCTTTTTGCGCCGTCGCGCGCCTGTTTTGGCGCGTGTCCTGTTCGGGCCGGTTCCTAATGGGACTGGCGGTGTCGGGCTGCCGGTCACCCTCCAATTGTTCTGCATCGTGTAATGGATATGTGTCCTTTGCGTCCCTGTTCCTGTCCCTGTCCCTGTCTGATACACCACCTCCTTTCTTGGCCTTCCGGCGTCTGCCACCTTTTCTCTCTTGGTTGCCTAATATCGAGGCCACATAAGCTAGCCTAACGTAACTCTTCCTAAGCGAAGCCTCTCTAGCAGCCAGACCATTTGTGGTCACGAAGTCGGAACAAGACTGATACATTTCTGGAGGCAATATCGAAGTCCGGCTCCGAAGAGGGACACGTTTAAAATTTTTACGTCTGACTCAGAATAATGAAGCAACGGCCCCCGAATATGCCTTGCTCTCAACTACAACGTAGTACCACGAAGAAGCATTCATTTGGAGAAACGCTCATACGTTGGATATCAGTATGCTAATGTTCGAAATGATTAAACCTGTGAATATATATTTTGTCGCTCTACAATTAAGTCTCCGAGTTAAAATCATACCGGCTACTTGTGTTGTTGTTTGTTGTTTATTGGAGTGTTCACGACGCACTTTATGCACATTCACGGCTAATGGCGCCGCCCACACCGTTTCGCCGATGGGCCGCGGGATTGGGAAATGTCACGAGCGGTGCGAGTGTTGAACCTGGGACGCTTGGTACCAAGAGCTCAACACCTTAACCACTTGGCCATCCCCGCCCCACTGGCTACTTGTGACACATGTACGGGTAAGATGCACGCCTAATTATGCATCACGCGTCGATACATCCGTGTGAACGATATGGCGAAAATATCTCCACTTTGCGCGATAGGGCCTTCGAGCTTTTGTCTCACTGGAATCAGTTGAATGCTCATGCCCCACGAACCAGCGGCGACAGTGACTTTGGTGGTCTCCACTTGCGGCCCATGTCTAAATACCCGGATTACACCGCCCCGAGTGAAACACAGTGAATTGTCGTACTTAAATACACATGAATCTCTTAACTGAAAAGTTAATCAGAAGTGATCGATTTTTTCAAACTTAAATTCAATCAGCGTTGACCTCATTTTGCATTCACGCGTTCGTTGGTCGGGTTTTGATTAGGTGTGAATTCCTGATGGCAGTCGCAAAGAGGTGCAATTTTCCCACGGGGTTCTTTTGTGCAGACGAAGAACACAAAGTACACATAGTAATACAAAGTTATATGTATATATATATATATATATATATATATATATATATATATATATATATATATATGTGTGTGTGTGTGTGTGTGTGTGTGTGTGTGTAGACAGTATAAATATAAGACTATGATGAAATGCACCGGCGCTGGACGTGACTGAAGCTACCAGCAGATTGCAATGTAAAATAATCCTTGCTGATGGCAGCAGGGTTCCGTTGCCAAAATGTCTTCTTCTTTTTTTGGTCACGCGGTGATGGAGGGAAGCCGCAGCATGCGTGGCGCATCATACGCTGTGGTGCATTTTCGGAGATGTAGCGTCCAATTACTGGTACTCGCCGCGTATCCCATTTGCCATCACACTTGTAGTGGCAGGGTAATGCGGACTATGCGTAATGCGGAAATGTGTGATGCGGACAATGCGTAACATAGGCAACGCGCAATGCGGACAATGCATAATTCGGACAATACATAATGCGTAATGCGAACCGGGAAGAATGCCGCATGGAATCGGAGAAATTCGCTTTGTTCCATCCCAGTTTTCCGGCCAGCGGTGCAAGGAAAGTGAGCGACACGACTTCACACGCGATCTGCCTGCCACGAAGACGTTGTCGTCGAGGTGGTTTCTGATGTCAGAAAGCTACAGTAAAGAGGACACTTCACCTTCAGTTTGCTCCTGCTGATTATTTATATTCTCACACGGGGAAGGCATAAATGGAAAGATACAGTCAATTGAGCCATGTGGTCACACCCCTCCCACCAATAGCGTGTCCATGGGGCCACACCCCTCCCACCAATAGCGTGTCCATGGGGTCACACCCCTCCCACCAATAGCGTGTCCATGGGGCCACACCCCTCCCAACAATAACGTGTCCATGGGGCACACTACTTGGACATTGGATGAGCACAAGAACATGAGCTTCACGAGCCGCATCTGCAATCCTTCGTCCCTCATATCCTCTGAAAGTGATGATACTGTACCGCAATTTCCGGATTTCAGAGAGCGTTTCTCTTCTTCGATTTTTTTCCTTCTTCAGTATGCTCCCAGAGGAAACGACCACACCTGCACGGGGTGCGAACTGACGTCTCGCCACAAGGGATGCGTCTCTCTGTGCCTCTCTATCAACTCCACTGACCGGCGTCACCATGGGCGCGATCACCGGTGGCAGCTTCCTCCAACCGCAGAGCACCGCGGCTCAAATCCGGAGATTCTCGGCTTTCAAGCGAACATTGTGAGAACACACTCGGCCGGAATGTCGATTCACCCGCCTAACCTCGAAGGCCTGGCGACGCCCCTGATCCCACCATATCCCCGCGTGTTCCCACGGAACATAGATAGCACTTGATCGCGGACCAGCCTCCAGCACAATGATCTCCCCTTGTGTGGGTCACCCACCCCTAGCAGGCGACATCCGAAATGTCTTCGGGATAATCGGAATGTGATCGCGTTGATGCGATGCGGTCATGGGGTTCTATTTAGCGATTTTGTTGAGCCTCCCCTCCTACAGCCAATGTCAGCTTGGCTCCCAATAATGCAAAGCTTTAGCATGGGATCCTATGCTGGCTCCCCTAATCGATGTGATCCTATGTTTGGACGACCTTCACTCGCTTTCGCCCTCACTCCCATCGCCTCTATGGATTGATTCCCGAATGATGCTAAAAACGCATTCCCCTGATTCACTGGATAAGCTTGTTATGCTTGAACAGACTGCATGCTGGCAATCTGATAAGGCGCAACGGTCCGACGACCGTTAACAATGCGGCGCAAAAAGTCAACACAGGCATACGATAAAATGTGTGTGACTGGCCTCCTCGACTAATAACTTGATTGATTCGTCTCCTATCCGTTGGATCGGCGTGGTATCGGAACTTTATCAAAGTTCCGTTCAGACAGTTCCCATCGATTGTCATTTAAACAAATACATTCGTTGATTATCATCATGAAGTATCACACTTACGGTTTTGTGGTGGGCGATTGCCATCATCGTCAAAATGACATCAATCGCTCTGCTTCCACCTCTGGGTCACAGTTTCTGATTGGTCCAAACTGCCTTGTCCCATTTTCCATGCACTATTGCTCGTCCGCTAATAATATTACGGCCGGATGTGCTTTGGTCTGAGATTATGTCCTTTTTCTAGTGTGATATTCTGCCATCTTTCAACCTATCGTCGGGTTTTCCTCACATTGTGTCACTTTCGTGTTCGTGTTGACAATTTCTGGACCATGTTTGAGGATTGCCATGCAATATTCTGGAAGAATTGCGCACCTGTCGTATGTCGCCGCCACGGCTGGCCACAACTCCGCGCTTGTGTCGCCGCCACGGCTGGCCACAACTCCGCGCTTGTGTCGCCGCCACGGCTGGCCACGACTCCGCGCTTGTGTCGCCGCCACGGCTGGCCACAACTCCGATTTTGTGCCGCCACGGCTGGCCACGACTCCGCGCTTGTGTCGCCGCCACGGCTGGCCACAACTCCGCGCTTTGTCGCCGCCACGGCTGGCCACGACTCCGCGCTTGTGTCGCCGCCACGGCGGCCACAACTCCGCGCTTTTGTCGCCGCCACGGCTGGCCACACTCGGCTTGTGTGCCGCCACGGCTGGCCACAACTCCGCGCTTTGTCGCCGCCACGGCTGGCCACGACTCCGCGCTTGTGTCGCCGCCACGGCTGGCCACAACTCCGCGCTTTTGTCGCCGCCACGGCTGGCCACAACTCCGCGCTTTTGTTCGGTCGGGTCGGAAAGCCACACACGGGTTCATGGGTGCACCAGGAAAACGGTGCCTACTATCAGAGCGGTGGAAATTAATGGCTAAAAACACACACACTGGGCTTCCGTGCCGAAACATCCCTAAAACCAGTTACGGATCCTGTCTACTTGGAGTGGCGGTTTCCCCGTAACTTGAAAATATTCCCCACGCCAATTTCGGGGCTTGCGTGTCCAAAATTTTGAATTGTGCGATTCACAGGAAATGTTTGTTGCTGTGATGCTTTTAATTTTATTGGTTCGATTATGGAACGTTCTTTGGTAGCTATCCAAGTAATCAAAAGAACACTGTCCAGCTAAAATTCATTTGTTGTGTGGGTGTGGGGGGGGAGGGGCAAGTGACAGCCATAAATAAATAACTGCCCAAAAACGTCCATAGCTAAGGCTCTTTCGCCTTGCCCCTGGTGCATCCAATACCACTCTGAATTTGTCAGCACCAGCTCAACTGAGCTACTCGAGCCGCAACGACTGTCCAACTTCTATTGCGCTAAGGAGCGCCACGGCACACAACCGCCACGCGTGCCATGCGTCCGCTGACTGAGTGGAAACGCCCCTTCCGACAACCGACATCGACTCGCCCGGCGCTACGAACCCCGCGGCGGCCCATGCGGCGAGACGAGTAACGCTGCGTCGCAATTCATGATTACGTCACCCTCGCAATAATATTCGGCTTTGTGCCTTCCTCGGCCCATTTTGCGAAACTTGGCTCACAAAGCCAGCACTGGACCTGGGTGTTTAAGGGAAGCTGGGCTCCGTTAGTGGCGATGCTGCGAAACCCATCGCGGATTCACATGAAAGCCGCCGGTGGTTCTTACCAGGCCTTTTAGTCACTGCTTAAAACGCAAGTTGGGTGTATTTATGATGTCAGATGTAGAACGATGTCAACGGAGCAATCGGGGAATTTTGGGGACAAAATAGCAATATTGTGTGGGAGACATACCCGAGCGTTTTCCGACCTGTGCCCTCGGCAACACCACTGACGGCCTCCGGGTCGGGGAGTGTTGGGGTTAAATATATTCCTCTTGAAGAAGCGCCCGCTGAGGGTCCGAACTATGACCATCGCTGAACAGGATTGTCAACCTATACGCAGTCGGATCTAGGGAACCAATGGGTATTTCCGGCTACCAGACATCGGAATGGAACTCGTGGGAGAGGGGAGGCTTCCGAGCGTCGTCTAAATTGATTTGCACCTCGCTATCTTCCTAAGATTCTAGACCGAGGGGTCATTTTCCTGGCTCGAGGAAGTCAGCTAAACTAGGTGCAAGAGGGTTGCGAAGTTGATATCTGGTGACCTGCTGGTGTGCTTCATCACTCGTAGCGGTTCGGTAGCATTACCACGCCTGTGTACAAGTCCAACATCCGCCGGAGCAGCGCTATGGCGGATGTGGGACTGGTGGACCTGCTATGGCGTAGCAGGCACATCGACTGTGGGTTGACATTGTTCTACATTTGACATTATAAATACACCCAAATTGCGCTTTAAGCAGTGACTAAAGGGCCTGGTAAGAACCGCCGGTGGTTTTCATGTGAATCCGCAATGGGTTTCGCACCATCGCCACTACGGAGCCCAGCTTCCCTTAAACACCCTGCGGGAGACCGCCGGAGCCAGCTTTCCTTAAACACATTGCGGGAGACCGCCGGAGCCAGCTTTCCTTAAACACATTGCGGGAGACCGCCGGAGTCAGCTTTCCTTAAACACCCTGCGGGAGACCGCCGGAGCCAGTTTCCCTTAAACACCCTGCGGGAGACCGCCGGAGCCAGCTTCCCTTAAGCACCCTGCGGGAGACCGCCGGAGCCAGCTTCCCTTAAACACCCTGCGGGAGACCGCCGGAGCCAGCTTCCCTTAAACACCCTGTGGGAGACCGCCGGAGTGACGCGGCTGTTGCCGAGCTGCTTTGGTGGCAATCACCCGTTGGTGTTCGACGCGCGATACCGTGGCAGGAGGAGCGTGCTCGACTACGTAAAATCCACATTCATGTCACCAGAGAGCGACTGTGGTCATCTTTCTTCGCATGTCTCACTGACGCCAGCCGAGGTCGGTTCCCTCTGTGGCCGGTACCCAGTTCGTGCTCTTCTGCAAGCAGCACGTGAAGGCTGCGTTGTGACTCGCTGCAGCACGTGAAGGCTGCGTTGTGACTCGCTGCAGCACGTGAAGGCTGCGTTGTGACTCGCTGCAGCACGTGTGAAGGCTGCGTTGTAACTCGCTGCAGCACGTGTGAAGGCTGCGTTGTGACTCGCTGCAGCACGTGAAGGCTGCGTTGTGACTCGCTGCAGCACGTGTGACGGCTGCGTTGTAACTCGCTGCAGCACGTGAAGGCTGCGTTGTGACTCGCTGCAGCACGTGTGAAGGCTGCGTTGTGACTCGCTGCAGCACGTGAAGGCTGCGTTGTGACTCGCTGCAACACGTGTGAAGGCTGCGTTGTGACTCGCTGCAGCACGTGTGAAGGCTGCGTTGTGACTCGCCGACACCAGCAGTCGGTTTTTCCCTTTGTGGCGGGTGTGAAGCTCGTGCTCTCATGCAGCATAGCACCCCTTGCTTGCTCGCAGAAACATCTGGTGTGATTGATGTGGTAATATCATGAGCTGCATTAGTCGTGGAATAGTTTTATATTTGATGGTATTATATGCAATTTTCATGGTATGTTTTATATGTTACGCCGCTGTATCATGCCATTGACTAGTGCCTCTTACCTCGTACCACGTACTGAAGTACTGTTGTACTGTTGTATTATGCCATGGACTGATGCCTCTAACCTCGTACTCACCGATTTAGAGTTCACTGGTTTGTAAGGCGCGGTGCCATGACACGATATATGTCGGATAGCCTGGCACCAAGGTTTGCATCACGACACATCACCACCGCAGAACTGAGGCTGCAGGACCTAATTCCCGTGCATTCACGACGCGATCTGTCCAGAGTTGGCACCCAAGAGCGCCACTGCGCAGATGCCAGTCAGTCAACAGGGGCGGGGTGATGCCCCCACCTCTCCTTCTGCCTTTCCACCCAACTCATATTCTTCTGCTATCCCTAACCTTGAATGTAATTTCGCACACGTAGGTGTTGCATGAGAAAAATGGGAAGCACGGGCTCGTCAACCAAATAGTATTTTCTTTAGGGGTGGTTTGCGCGGGTGCAAGGAAATAGGAGGTTGTACAAATTCGTGGACTTGTCAATGGTCTCTTCTGAACCATCAGTAGCATGTTTCAACGCGTGGCATCAGATCAACTCGTAACCTATGCATGCCTTCTCTGAAGCAGCGTACAGTCTAATCCTCAACAGCAAAATGCACGTGGTTTTACCAGGGACTGAGGGATCCTCTCTACCAAATGCGGAGTCATTGCGTCGCCACCAAGTCGCGCCATTCATCGCTCACTTTCCCTCACGGTCAGCGCTTCGTCGAGGCACGCTGTCGGCTGCACTACCACGGATAATTATGGATAGTTTCACGGATAATTGTGGATAACGGATAATTTCACTGCTCGAGAGCCATGCACGTGATCTGGCAGGAGGCACAACCGTCTCCCACCCACCTCTGACCCTCGTGATCGCCACATCGGGCAGAAGGCAGGCCCGTCTCCCCACCCACCTCTGAGATGATCACCACTACTGACCATCATCAGAAGTGCAGCATGAGCATGATTACCTCCATGCAGGGGTGGATAAATGGGAAGGGGCATTGGGGGCATGTGCCCCCCCCCCCCCCATGGAAAGGTGGCGCCCCTCTGACCAGGATATATCGCCACTCTGGGCGGGTGCACCCCCACCCCTCATCCACACCTGCTGAACTGATTGTCTTAGTGACGTCCTCTTAAGAGGGAAAGGCGCTTCAGTACGCTCGAGTGCACCCCCTCAGCGAATTTTCAGCTGAAGGTGCTGCTCCGGGGGTTTTGCAGTGGCGCTGATCGGAGGACATGGCGTCGTTTCAGACGAGTACCACCGGCGACAATTCCCGGATTCACCCCTGCCTTTGTGCGCCGTGTATCGGTTCGCTTGCTTTTGTCGTGCGCCACTCAGGCTAGATGTCAAGAAGGACCTCGGTGTTTACGACACGCGTCGGTGCGCAGGCCACACAGCGTTGCCACGCTGTTTCGCCGAGTGATCGCGGAAAAGCCGAAATGTCAAGCAGGTGGCAAGGTTTGAACCCGAGACCTGCCGATCACGGAGAAATGCACTTCTATTACAGCTACCGGCCCATCGATGCATAGGCATGTGCTGCAAGCGGCTAATTCTTCTGATGTCCTGTCTGTCTTCAATCGTTTAAGATGAAAATTTGCTACAAAAATACAAAAATACAATTATTTTGTTGTTGCTATCAGTATCATGTGGTCCTTGGCGACAGATCGTGGTATGCCAGTTTGATTTTATTATAATAGGCACTTCGGCCTGCTCAGGCCATTTCGTGTCGTGAATAGAAAGAGAAAGCAAAAATACTATGTTCTGAAAGTCAATTTACAAGTTCGGAAGTAATTGGGTTTTTCGGAGAAAAATGAAAAGGAGATTGATGAGAAAAGGGTGTGTATCTCCTAATAGTGTGGGCAAAGAAAAGGGGATGTTGTGTGCACGGCAGTAGTTTGTAAGTGTTTTTCGATGTTCATGGTAATGTTGAGTGTAGGAGAATATGTGAAACCGTAAGATGAGTGTTGCATGATGGGCATGAAGGTCGAGGTGAAGCAGTGTAAATATATCGATGGGTGAGAAAAGTGTGAGCTATGCGGAGCCGCGATATAACTTTTTCTTCTTGTCTGTTTTTTTATATGATGTGGTCCAGTTATCGATGGCAGATTTGATGAGACGTAATTGTGTGTGGTTTGTAGTTTCAGTCCATTGTTGGTTCCAAAAATGCCGAATGTTTTGTCGTATTGTTGATTTGATGGCGTCAAATGTGGTGGGATTTCTGTGATGTGTGGTAATTGTAATGATTGTTTTCCGAAATGATCTGCTTCCTCGTTTCCTGGGATGCCACAGTGACTGGGCACCCACAGGAAACGGACATTCATGCCCATCAGATGAAGTGTTTCAAGTGTGTCATAAATGGAAATATGGCAATGGTGCGAAAAGGAAAGTGAAGAAAGAGATTGAAGAACAGATTTTGAGTCGGTACAAATGACGACATGGCGCATGGGGTGACAAATTGAACGGCTGCGGACATAGCGAAGGGCAATGAGAATGGCGTGCAATTCGGCGATAAAAATGGAGGTCCTATTTGGCAAGCGATGTTGTTTTGTGTATGTACCGGAAACAATGTCATTTCCCGTGTAATTTCCGTCTTTAGATCCGTCGGTGAAAACAAAAGGAATATGGCGATAACGGGAACGAAACTGGTGGAATTTTTGTTTGGCGTGTTCTGGACAAAGTTGTGATTTTGGAGTGGTGGTGAGATAAAAAAATATGTCGTACGGTCATCAGCCACGGTGGTGTAGTTGGTGGAGGAAGAGCAGTAATATGTGGAATATTGTATTGGAGTTGTGTAGAAAATATTTTATGCGTGAAGCTATGGTAAGGCCGGTTCGCTTTTCGGGCGGGACCTAAATAGTCGTGGTGTAAATTTGTGAGAACTTGTAATGATGCATGTGTGGGATGGCGCTCTTTAAATTGAATTTTTGCGGCATATCTAAGTGTTTATTCCATTGTTCGGAGTTCTAATGGTGGAATTCCTGCTTCTGTTTGTAGATAATTGATGGGAGAAGTTGTCATTGTACCAAGTGCTAAACGGATGAATTTATTTTATATGGTGTCCAAAAGTTTCAAAGCGGAGGTACTGGCACCGGCGTAGACTAGCGACCCATATTCTATGATGGAAAGAACTAAGGATTTGTAGAGATGTAAAAGCGTATGACGATCGGCTCCGAATGAGGAAGAAGTAATACAGCGAAATAAATTGAGACGGTGAAAACATTTGGTCTGAACGTGTTTGATGTGTTGATACATGGATAGCCTACGATAAAAAATAATGCCTAGGATTTTAAATGAATTTACAAAAGGTATGTTGTTGTTACCGAGGTGAAGCGGTGTGTCTGGGTTCGGGCAGGGTGTCGATTTGCTAAATATCAGTGTTGCAGATTTTGGGGCCGAAAAAAGGAAACCATACTTTAGGGACCATTCGTGTACTCGGTCAAGTGCGTTTTGTAATCGAATTAAACAATGTTCATAATTTTTGCCGGAACATCAAATCGCACTATCGTCTGCAAATAGCGAATATGATAAATTGGCAGGCATGTTATCGAAAAGATCATTAATGATGATGTTAAATAATACTGGTGAAATACAACTCCCCTGTGGTAATCCGTTCTGAAGAAAACGTGGATCGGAGATGGCTGACCGGCACCTGATATGGAATGGACGAGAACCAGATAAAAAAACCTACTAAATAATGTGCTAAGTGTCCTTTTATGCCGAGTTGTTGAATTTTGAAAAGTAATGCGGGTTTGAAAACCATATCGTATGCTTTGCTTATGTCTAAAAATACTGCTAGTGTGTTCATGTTTTTTGTGGCCTAGGCAGATATCTGTCTCTAATCTAATAAGGTGATATATGGTGCTGCGTCCTCGCCGAAAACCGCATTGAATGGGAGATAGAAGAGAATTTGTTTCCAGGTGCCAGGTCAGTCATTTTATAATAATACGTTCAAAAAGTTTTCCAAGATAACTGGTGAGAGCAATGGGTCGAAAATTGTTGGGGTCGCTGTGATCTTTGCCGGGTTTTGGTATCGGAATGATGGTGGCTTCTTTCCAAGATTCTGGAAAAATATGACCTGACCATAATTAATTAAATGTTCGTAAGATGGAATGTTTCGTGTTGTCGATAAATGTCTAAAAAAGGAATAATGTAAATTGTCGGGCCCTACAGAAGTGTTACCGGCGGAAGAAATTGCATTTTCTAGTTCCGAAATTTGAAAAGGAGCATTGTATGTTTCAGTGTTGTCAGAATCGAATTTTGTTAAATCAGTGTGAAAAGCGTGTTGTGCATTTTGTAAGAATTCCGGTCTGTAGTTGTTATCAGAGCTATTCTGGGCCATAGTGTCTGCTATTGTATTTACTATTGTTTGTGGGTCTGTAATGGTGATGTTCTGGATTTTGAGGGCCGGGAGTGATTTAAATGGGATACGTTCACACAATCAGCGGATTAATTGCCAGATTTGGCTTAAAGGAGTGTGAAAGGTGAGTTGTTGCAAATATGATGACCATGAACGCCGCCTAGCATCGCGAATGATGCGGCGGGTTCGGGCTCGTTCACGGTTTCGGTGAAGTAAATTGTGTGAATCGGGATGTCTGAGATATTTTGGAAATGCTCTTTTTCTAATTGCGATGGCATGTGCTACTCCCGGACACCACCATGGAACTGGAATTATTTTTGTAAAAGGTTTGGTGAGTGGAATTGTAATAGATGCTGCTTCAAAAAGTGTATTTGTAATTAAGTTGATGTTTTAGATGGGAGAAATGTTGGAGTTGTATTTATTGCATATAAGAAAGTTCCTGAAATGTTGTCCAATCGGCTTTTGAAATTTTCCAGCGGGGAATAAAACTGGGTGTGGTGTCAGTCGCCGTTGAAAAAGTGGGTGTTAATTTGATGGGGTAGTGGTCGCTGTCGTGGATGTCGGTTTCTATAGTCCAATCAAAGTCGTTTGCCAGGGTGAGGGAACAAATAGATAAATCAATGGCTGTTGCTGTATTATGTTCAAGGTGAAAAAGGTTGCTTCTCCGGTGTTAAGTATTACTAAATTATGCCGGCCTAAAATTTGTTCTATGATGTGGCCGCGAGTGTCTCCTTGTGTACGTGCTCGATCCCAGGCTGGACTGTGTGCATTAAAGTCTCCGAGTAATATAAAAGGGTTCTTGAAATGTGCTATCAGGTTTTCTAAATGTGTCAAAATATTTGTGTTGTCGGTGTGTGGTGGAATATAGATGGAACACACATCTATATTTCAACCATGTAAACGTAATGTGCAAACTACGGCTTGCAATTGTGTATTAGGTGCAATTTGTGTATGTGTGAAATAATTGTTGATGCAAAGTGCTGTACCGCCACTTCGATGTGATCCACGGACCTCGTCGTGACGATACAGATAATAATTGAAAAGGTTAAAGTTGTATGTATCATTAGGTAAAAACCATGTTTCTTGGAGTGCTATGAGAATAGGTGTAAGAATAGTGAAAAAAAAGCTTTCATTTCGGCCCATTTGGATAATAAACTATGGCAATTCCATTGTAAAACTGTAGACATTGGGAGAAGAAGTATTAATGTTTGTCAGCACCCTTCGATGCATGCCGGAGCCAGGAGTGTAGCTCCGGCGGACACGTGGGTTGGGTGCGTACGGCGGTGGACCCGCTAGAGCCGTCCGGCCGACCGGTGACCTTGGCAGGATCACGGCGGTCGGTTACTGCCGCGGGGATGCCCGCCGGCTGGGAGTTGGTCGGGTCACGTGGGCGCCGGCCGGCGCTGGACACGCAGGGCTCGACCGGCGGCCCGCTGACGGAGAACGAGAATTTGCTCCCGCAGCGGAGAGAGCCTATCACTCCTCCCTGGAGTGGTCCGTTTGTTTGGAGCCGGAGTGGTCTGAATGTTGGGAGCCGGGGTGGTTTGTGTCGGAGTGGTCTGAGTGTTGGGAGCCAGGGTGGTTTGTGTCGGCGTGGTCAGTGGAGTAAGTTTTTTTAGTAGAGCTAAACCGGGAATCATGTCTGTTTGAATCGAGGCAGAAGTAGTGTTGACGCGACGTGTGGGGGGGGGGCAACGGTGGCCGCCTGAGCATACGTTTTCGTTGACGGGGAGGTGGCTTCGACAGACCGTCGGGCCTGGGGGTATGACACCCCGGTCGTGGCCTTGACAGCGCAGACCTCCTTCTCCTTGCGTAAAACTGGGCAGAGGGATGATGTGGTCAGGTGATCGGATGTGTTGCAGCTGAGGCAGAGGGCAGGTTTGGAGCAGGTGGATTCGGGATGAGGTGGTTCGCCGTACTTGGGGCATCGGGCTGGCTGGCGACATGTTTTGCTGCCATGGCCGAAGCGCTGGCAGTTAAAACAGCGGAGAGGATTGGGAATAAAGATACGGACTTGGAATCGGATGTAGCCGGCGAGGAGGGTGTTGGGAAGAGTGGTATAATTGACGGTAAGGACAAGGAGGTTCGTATCACGTTTCTGGCCGTCTTTGAAGGAAGTGATGCGTCGGACGTGAGTCACCCCCTCCGGCCTGAGCTCCGCCTGGATATCTTCCTCAGACATGAAGCGGAGCTCCGGCGCGAAGACGGTGCCCTTGGTGGTGTTGCGGTTGGAATGGAGAGTGATGGTGACGGATTTTCCACAAAATGTGGTGGTGCAGAGGAGGGCTTTGGTTTGGGCTCGGGATTGGGTTTTAATGACCAAGGTTCCGTTCGCAGGGGCTTCAATGTCGGGATTAGCTAGGGAGCAGATGGCAAGGAGTTGTTTAGTCGGCCAGAAAACGTTGATACGGCGAAAGGAAACGGACTCCTCGACAGGCTTGACGACGATGTACGAGCCAGCACTGTCGAGATAGGGTTCAATGGGCTAGATGGGTTCAGCTTGGGAGGGCGTGGTCTGGTTAGAGCGTGGGTCAGCGGCGTGGAGAGTGATGGTCTGGTCTGGATTGCGAGGCGAGGTCGTGGTCTTGGGACGAGCAGGGGTCGGCGAGGCGCAAAGGGCTTCCATGGCGTCATCGAGGGGAATAGTTCGGAGCGGGTCATCAACATTTGCACCAATCGAGGGAGCATCAGGGGCCAGGTCTGTGTTCGTGCGATGGTTGTCGGGTGTTGTCAGAGGAGGAAATTCCGGGTCTGAGTCCGTTGGCGAGCATGGGTCGGTGTCCTTTTTTTTTTTTTTTTGTTCCCCATCGTGGGGAAAAAGCCCTACCTAGTGTAGCTTAAAGAAATAAGAAGGACACAGAAACACAGGGAACGGAAATACGATGAGAGAAAAAAACAAATCCACACGGGGTGACGGGTGTCACCCCAAGAAATGAACGAAAAGAGTGACGGGTGTCGCCCCACGAAAATGAAAAATAAAGAACTGGGGCGACGGGCAGTCAATCGCGCCAAAACTGTCAGGGCGGAGTATTCAATTGCTCTGGATATGTTCGAGCAGATAGTACTGAATACTCCATGGTATGCCAGCCATGTATGTGAACACATGCATGGTGAACACGTATGCGTTCACCATGTTGCGATGCGATTACGTATTTAACAAAATGGATAGAGGTGAGACAGGTTTGCGCGACCACGACATTGAAACCTCGTGCTACGCTCAACAAGTACAAGTACAAGCACCATCATGCCACATGGCCGAGTTCGCATTGCCTCGGGTAGCAACAGAACAGTGCTACCTTGCAGCAACCTGCCGTCGCTAGCTGGGCGATGTGGTAGGTTTCAAGCACAGAAAAACAACCCGTATCTGAGTGGGTCAGTGGCCACCACTGAGACCTGTGATTTTGTCTATTGCGGTCGTATCCGACATGACAGGGCAGAAGACTGCGGCATGTCATGGCATGTCATAGCATGACGTGGCATGGCAGCACTGAAGACTGCGGCATGGCATGGCAGAACAGGAGTTCGTGTCTGCGTGTCCCAGCGCGGTGAACGCGGCTTACCGCCGGCTAAAAGTGTTGCCCGGTTTCGTCGTGAATGAACACTGCGGTCACTGATGTCGGCTGCAGCACCAGACACAGGGTCGGACACGGCTGCAGTACCAGACACCAGCGATACCGGACACCAGCAGTAAAGGACACAGCTACCGTACCGGTCGCGACTGCGTGGGTATGGGTGTGGAGTCAGGGTGCGGCCAGCATCACTTATACATTCAAGAGACTGCCATCTGTGGGCGATTCCGCGCGATGCCCGCTCGCTAAGGAAGCACACCCCGTTTGAGGAGTGACATCCCATTCTCTCTCTCTCTCTCTCTCTCTCTCTCTCTCTCTCTCTCTCTCTCTCTCTCTCTCTCTCTCTCTCTCTTCTCTCTCTTTTTTTTTTTTTTTTTTTTTTTTTTTCTCTCTCTCTCTCTCTCTCTCTCTCTCTCTCTCTCTCTCTCTCTCTCTCTCTCTCTCTCTCTCTCTCTCTCTCTCTCTCTCTCTCTCTCTCTCTCTCTCTCTCTCTCTCTCTCTCTCTCTCTCTCTCTCTCTCTCTCTCTCTCTCTCTCTCTCTCTCTCTCTCTCTCTACTCTACTCTCTTTAGAGAGAGTACAAAAGAGGGCAACAAAAATGGTAAATGGTATGGGCAACCTGGCATATGAGGAAAGATTGAAGAAATTGAATATGTTTTCACTTAGATATAGAAGGCTGAGAGGAGATCTCATCGAGGTCTTTAAATTTGTTCATGGTCAGGAACAGGGTTATCTCAGAGAACTGTTTGAATTTAACAGAAATGATGCAATTAGAGGTCATCAATTCAAAATTAAAGTTAATCACAGCAGGACAAGGTTGAGAGAGTCCTTCTTCACCAACAGGGTAGTAGAACACTGGAACCAGCTGCCAGAAACCATTGTGAGTAGCAACACACTGAACATCTTTAAGAACAGCATAGACAATCATTATAAGAATAGGGGGCTTGTTTTTCTGTGTTCCAGGGAGAGTTGATCAACACATTTGATGGAGAACTGGTTCAGTGTACAGAGTGCAACCAAGAAGGGCCCTTGTGGCTCATAGTTACACTGATCTTTTATGTCTTTATGTCTTTATGTCTCTCCCTCTCTCTCTCTCTCTCTCCCTCTCTCTCTCTCTCTCTCTCTCTCTCTCTCTCTCTCTCTCTCTCTCTCTCTCTCTCTCTATTCCGGGGCTGTTTCAGGATACGTCTCTCCTCTGCTCGTGGGTTATTATAGCCAGGGATCCCCGCGCCTCCCCCGGATCAGCTCAGGTATCATGACACGTATCTCCTTCTCTCGTGGAGTATAGAGCCAGGGATCCCCCGCGCCTCTCCCGGATGACCTCAGGCTGCAGGTTGTCCTCCACTCTTCGCTCCCTCCCGAGTGATTCCAGCCCTCCCCTTCTGTCCCGGAGCTGCTCCGTGACATGGGCACCACCACACCTGTCCGGGTACCGGGCCAGCATGTGCCCTCACCTGCCTCCCGACCGTCCAGGACATCCGCACCACCACATCTGCCCGGCCACCGGGCCAGCACGTGCCCTCACATGTCTCCCGACCGTCCAGGACACGGCCACTCCTCACCAGGAGCCGGTGATGCAGTGCACAAGTTGAGTGGCAAGTCATGGTCGGAGCGCCGGTGTCGAGTGAGATTCACGCCTTGATTCTGTCGTCGGCGGCACCCCGCCTGTGAGACGAGGTGCTGAACAGCTAGATCCGTGTCGGGGAGAGGTCCTCGTCCGGCTCCGGGAGGCCCGCTCGTAATACGACTACATTTCCCTGTGGAGGGTCCTTAGCGCGACCACCTGGCTATCTCCGGAATATTTCCATTTCTAAACACTGGAGAGAAGCTGTAAAAGTGGACGATGTGAAATGTGTGCAAACTTCCGCTCCCACTTTACCCCGCCCGCCCCAAAAGCTCTACATACAAGTTGTCGTGCTGTCCACATATGTGGAAGTGGTTACCGTATCGACCTTCTCTGAACACATGGAAGGAGCCCCCATTAATACTCATATTAAATAGCAGACTGGTTCACCAGAAAAGAGGTGATACATATTGTATTAATCAGGAAAGATGAGGTCGATGACAGCTATTTGTCCTGCGAGAGACCACCATTACCCTGGTCAGGACCGTGTGCTGGCCCAATCCTGAATCCACCCAAACTAATTACTTGTCCTGATTTCAATAATGGTTTGACGCATGGACGCCTTGTCACTGATCCGAGCCGAGCAATAGTGTTGCTTGATCAGAGCATACCAACAGGCGGCCGTCACCGTGTGCATCACGGACATGGGAGTTGTACGTCACCGTGTGCGTCACGTACATGGGAGTTGTACGTCACCGTGTGCATCACGGACATGGGAGTTGTACGTCACCGTGTGCATCACGGACATGGGAGTTGTACGTCACCGTGTGCATCACGTACATGGGAGTTGTACGTCACCGTGTGCATCACGTACATGGGAGTTGTACGTCACCGTGTGCATCACGGACATGGGAGTTGTACGTCACCGTGTGCATCACGGACATGGGAGTTGTACGTCACCGTGTGCATCACGGACATGGGAGTTGTACGTCACCGTGTGCGTCACGTACATGGGAGTTGTACGTCACCGTGTGCATCACGTACATGGGAGTTGTACGTCACCGTGTGCATCACGGACATGGGAGTTGTACGTCAACGTGTACATGACGGACATGGGAGTTGTACGTCACCGTGTACATGACGGACATGGGAGTTGTACGTCACCGTGTGCATCACGGACATGGGAGTTGTACGTCACCGTCTGCGTCACGTACATGGGAGTTGTACGTCACCGTGTGCGTCACGTACATGGGAGTTGTACGTCACCGTCTGCGTCACGTACATGGGAGTTGTACGTCACCGTCTGCGTCACGGACATGGGAGTTGTACGTCACCGTGTGCATCACGTACATGGGAGTTGTACGTCACCGTGTGCGTCACGTACATGGGAGTTGTACGTCACCGTGTGCGTCACGGACATGGGAGTTGTACGTCACCGTGTGCATCACGGACATGTGAGTTGTACGTCACCATGTGCATCACGTACATGGGAGTTGTACGTCACCGTGTGCGTCACGGACATGGGAGTTGTACGTCACCGTGTGCGTCACGTACATGGGAGTTGTACGTCACCGTGTGCATCACGTACATGGGAGTTGTACGTCACCGTGTGCATCACGTACATGAGAGTTGTACGTCACCGTGTGCATCACGTACATGGGAGTTGTACGTCACCGTGTGCGTCACGTACATGGGAGTTGTACGTCACCGTGTGCATCACGTACATGGGAGTTGTACGTCACCGTGTGCATCACGGACATGGGAGTTGTACGTCACCGTGTGCATCACGTACATGGGAGTTGTACGTCACCGTGTGCATCACGTACATGGGAGTTGTACGTCACCGTGTGCATGACGTACATGGGAGTTGTACGTGACCATGTGCATGACGTACATGGGAGTTGTACGTGACCATGTGCATCAAGTGACCATGACGACGCGACATAACTGAGGAGAGCCGCTGAGCACGGCCGGACCCAGGGGGACTGTGGCACGTACCACTCCCTCCTCTCCACCAGATGTAGATGTTGCGCCCCTTCGACTGAATGCGCGCCTCCAGGACGTTCGAGTGCATCCCCCCTCCTCCGCTCGGGTCAACGAGTGTTCTTAGTTAGTTAGTTATTTGGGCTTTAGGGCGCTTCGACCAGAATTGATCATTCGCGCCAATCAACGAGGGTTCTTCCAGCCGATGCCGCCCTAAGGTCAGAATAGACGTAGTACGGCTCATGGGCTATACATCTTTATTGGCCATTATTCTGTCCCACTACGCTACTTTCATTGATTATTTGGACTTAGGGCGTATCAACTGCTACTATGTGGCGCCCATACAACACCACTTCTCTCCGGAGAGCTGGCGCGAGAGCGCGCCCGCCCAGAACAAGCTGCACCGGCCGAGCCGCAGCGCCGGCTCGGCGCCCGCCGCTGCGTGAGAGGTGGACCGGATGCGCCTCCGATTAGGGGACCAGGTGACGTCGGCGCCGGCGCATTACCATAGACGCCGGCCGAGATTACGCCCGGTGCCGTCACGGCGCGCGTGACGTGACGTCGTCACACCTGCTGGCGGCGTCGGCAACCTGTGCAGCGACCGTGGCCGAGCCCGCCGCCAGATGGAGCGATTCCGGAGCGGCGACGGTGCGGGGGGGGGGCTACCGGGGACGGGGAGGGAGAGGGCTGCCGGGGACGGGAGAGGGAGGGGGCTGCCGGGGACGGGGAGGGAGGGGAGGGATTGCCGGGTCGACGCAGGCTTTGTACGAACCAGCGGGCACACGGTATCGAAAATCCTGGCTGTTCGGCCACGTTCGGTGGCCGCAGGCAGAAGTGCGTTCCGAAATCGCAGCGCCGACCAGACGCACTTGTTTCACCAAGTCTGCCTTGCAACAGCGATGTGCAATGTCCTGCACTGCAACGCCCGCATCTGGCATCCAATGCCATGCATGCATTGCAATGCAACGTGCTGTGTGATGCATGTAGCGCAACTGTCAGCCTGACAGGTGGGCAGGAACATGCCCACCTTCACAGGCGTCTGGACTTTTGAAAATCACTGACCACTTGTCGTTCCGCATAGGGTGGAAAAGCAATTTATTCGAGATCTTGACCGACCTTGGGAACCAGCGCTCTCCGCGGATGAAAGTGCACTTGTTCACCTCCGGGAATCTGGGAAGGTTTCTGACAGACGGTGAGCAAGGAGAGGCGTGGCGCTGGAGGGGGGATGGTTTCCGATCGGATTTTAGCGGTCTCCGGGATGTGGGTAGAATGAGCGGTCCTCCACCATGTGTTCGGTGTTGTGCGCCGGATGGGCGTCACGTGCCCGATGGCGTCGATGCGTCCTGAAGCTCAAACAACCAACTCACAGCCCGGGCGCGAATCTTCCGGCGGGCGACAACATGCTGGCCTCCTGATCCCCCCCCCACCGAGCAGACGCAGTGCTGGCTGGCTGCAAATTGGCCGCCTGAACGTCTTGCCCGTCTGAGCCGCCGGGTACGCGGTACCCAGTGTGGCGCCGGCTGTGGGAACGGACTGCGGCACGCCATCTACTGCGCTCTGGCCGTGCGCCCTGCACGCTCCTGGCTTTGCGCGACCGTGAACACAGTGACTCGGATTCCGGGGAAGCGGCGAGCATTGTCACGGGCTGCAGTCGGCTGTTTTGCTGCGCGACACGTGGGTGAGCTCATCAAATTCCCGCCGACTGGGTCTGTCTCGGGGCCTGTGGAGCGCACTGCCACCGGTCACTACAGAACACATCAGATTCCCGCCGACTGGGTCTGTCTCGGGGCCTGTGGAGCGCACTGCCACCGGTCACTACAGAACACATCAGCACACTACGCTAGGATTCCCGCCGACTGGGTCTGTCTCGGGGCCTGTGGAGCGCACTGCCACCGGTCACTACAGAACACATCAGCACACTACGCTAGGATTCCCGCCGACTGGGTCTGTCTCGGGGCCTGTGGAGCGCACTGCCACCGGTCACTACAGAACACATCAGCACACTACGCTAGGATTATCCCGCCGACTGGGTCTGTCTCGGGGCCTGTGGAGCGCACTGCCACCGGTCACTACAGAACACATCAGCACACCCGCCGACTGGGTCTGTCTCGGGGCCTGTGGAGCGCACTGCCACCGGTCACTACAGAACACATCAGATTCCCGCCGACTGGGTCTGTCTCGGGGCCTGTGGAGCGCACTGCCACCGGTCATTCCCGCCGACTGGGTCTGTCTCGGGGCCTGTGGAGCGCACTGCCACCGGTCACTGCAGAACACATCAGCACACTACGCTAGGATTCTACACTTTTGGCACGAAAAAAGCCACCAATGTGTTGCGAGGTGGCCAGTCGAGAATTGTTAGCAGTTCAACATACTGAGGAGCACCATGGGGAGCATGCCGAGCAGCGCGTGTCGGTCATCGGTCTCGCACCGGCAACAATAATGCGTGAAAATTATGGTACACCGCGAAACATTGCTTTTAGGCTTATCTGGGAGATGAGCCGATGACTTCTAGTGTACAAATCGGATCGTCAGTCGTGTTTGCCAGACAGGCCCTGGATCCTGCCGGTCCGGCACAGAGTAAAAGCTCAGATGCTTGTTCACTTAGCTGGGTATGGACCGGACAAGTGAACCGTAGAGGAACGATATGCTTGGTATCCTTGGTACACGTGCAATCTGTGTCTTGTACCTGTGGTGTCTTGCCGATTCTGGTACTTGTTGTGTCTGGTACTAGTGTTTTGTACTTGCCGTGTTTTGTTGTGTCTCGTATTTGCTGTGTCTCGTATTAGTTGTGTCTGGTACTTGTGTCTGGGACTTGTGTCTTGTACCTGTCGTGTCTTGTCGTGTCTGGTACTTGTCGTGTCTTGTACCTGTCGTCTCTTGTCGTGTCTGGTACTTGTCGTGTCTTGTATCTGTCGTGTCTTGTCGTGTCTGGTACTTGTCGTGTCTTGTCGTGTCTGGTACTTGTCGTGTCTTGTATCTGTCGTGTCTTGTCGTGTCTGGTACTTGTCGTGTCTTGTCGTTTGTCGTCTTTGTGTCTTGGTGTCTGGTACTTGTCGTGTCTTGTCGTGTCTGGTACTTGTCGTGTCTTGTATCTGTCGTGTCTTGTCGTGTCTGGTACTTGTCGTGTCTTGTCGTGTCTGGTACTTGTGTCTTATATCTGTCGTGTCTTGTCGTGTCTGGTACTTGTCGTGTCTTGTACCTGTCGTGTCGGGTACTTGTCGTGTCTTGTACCTGTCATGTCCTGTCGTGTCTGGTACTTGTGTCTTATATCTGTCGTGTCTTGTCGTGTCTGGTACTTGTCGTGTCTTGTACTTGTCGTGTCTTGTCGTGTCTGGTGATTGTCGTGTCTTGTGCTTGTCGTGTCTTGTCGTGTCTGGTACCTGCGTGTTGAACGTGCGGTTGGTGACGTACATGAGGTGGGCATGATCAGGGTTCCACGAATCCACGAATTTTTAATCGGGGGCGGGAGGGCATTCGTCTGCAATGAGCGCCATTTCCCTCAGGCCGGGGGGAAGCGCCACTGACTCGGAAAATTTCGATGGAGACGGGGGTGCACTGGAGTGTCCCTGGACGGGTGCCCTTCTCCAGTCAGATGGTCGCCGCCTTTCTATGAGAGGAAAGGAGGGGCACATGCTTCCTATGCCACCTTTTCGATTCGCTTCTAGTCATGTTTGAGGTACGCATCTGCGTTCTCTCTCTCTGATATCCGACAGAGTGGTGAGTAGCAAAGTGACATCGGACATAAACAAGTTGCAATGCATAAAAGGAAGGTCCCATATGGGAGGGGGAGGGTGCATGGCGCATTCCTGGAACGATAGGCGCGGGGGCTGTGTGACAATGCAAACTGAAGTCAAAGGGGCTTTGGTAAAGCTACCAGACAATGCTAGCATGTGGTGTTGTGTGGAAAAAAATGACAGACATGCCCACTTTCTCTTTCCAAACCAACTACACAATCCTTCGTACTTTGTATGGTGGTGGCGATAATTGCCGTTCTTTTACGACGTAAAAGAACGGATAAAAGAACTGCGTCGTAAAAGAACGGATGCGTCGTAAGTTCTTTTACGACGCATCCGTATGTTGGCTGATATAGCGTCGCCAACCTCTCACGCCGGTTGGTCGCTGGTGGACTCGGCATTCCCGTCGGTTCTGGGATTCGAACCCATGACATTACGATCAAGAGTCCAACTCCCTACCGACTGAGCTACCGCGGTCCGCTCCATGCTGCTAGCTGCGATGTGCCTGCTTTTCGGCGTCTTCTCAGACGCGTGGCGGTCCACCGAGAGCGGCACGGACCGCGGCTCCCGAGCCCCCGACCACGTACGCGGCCGCCGTCTTCTCGGTGACCTTGACTGCGGAGCCGTTGACCCAGATCGGCTGGCGAGCGTGTCTGACGTGGATGTTCAAGTGCGCGTGAGTTGCCCGACTGCGGGAGGCGGAGACGAAGCGTGATTCTGGAAGGCATTGAGCGTTCTCTGTGACGTGATAGGAGTGCGTCGAACCGTTTGGGCCAGGGACGTCGAGGAAGTTGGACACGATGAAGAAAAAGTATTCTGGGCTTAGGTGCATCGACACAGTAGAAGCCAATGCCGTGGTTCTACGGACTAAGAATGGGAAGCTGGTTAATTCATGGTGATACAACCAATGAAGTAAAGTTTGGTTGCTATTTGAAGATTCATCTCAGAACAATAGTGCGCCCATAGGGGGAGGTAAAGATGGGCATGACCATCTGATCGGGCAAAATGTGTATAAATTCGAAAATTCCTGGCGCATTGTCACCAGAACATATCATTTTGTGAAAATCTTGCACGGATTCCAGTTCACCCCTCCTCTGAAAATGTGTTCAAGTGTCACAAGTGTATTCCAACAAGAGGGGCAAGGTAGGGCACAGTCACGATATCCACAGAGACTGTGGAACCAGCTTGGTTCTGCTTTGTGGTCCGACCTCCGAACGAATAACGCAACCGGGAGTTGGCCCGGTAGACGTTCCTCCCTTGTGGGACAGAAACACGCAACCCTACATCTTGCTCTGCGGCACATCGAAAGAGAACAAGCTGACACGGAAGTTGCGCTTGCGTAACTTCAAGGCTGCCACAAGCGCGTTCGGAAACCAAGAGCTGACATCTATGATCGGATAAAAAAGGAATGCCCTTCGTTGTCTCGCAGCACAACGACCGCAGACGTATAAGTTGCCCGCGTGCTCTTCATCATAGCATAAGCTTGAACGTGTAAAAATTTCAGATGTGTCAAATAATTACAGTCTGCAAGCTAATAAGTGTTTAGAAACAAGCTATGTCTTTATGCGAGCGGTCCAGTTCAGCTTGACGGCAAATGATGCGGGCGACATCTCCCAAACCGTCGTTGGTGAAAACGGCAGGTGCGCACGCGGAGGTGAGCATGCCGAGGTGACATGATAGTGGGCGAAAAACCACGGGTGAAATATTTGTAGGCGAATACGTTGTAGGTGAAAAAACGTGCGCGAGAATGACTAAGTTGAATTAGCAGTAGTCGGAAACTCCTGCATGCGAAATATCAGGCTGCAAATCTCTGTCTACCGCTCATGCGTGTGGATGCACGCAACTATACGATAAAAGGCTGGTAATCAGCTAAATTTCCTGTCACACCGCTGACTGCACGCATCCACGTGCTACACGGTGGAGCGGCGCCTCCTACACCGGTAAAGTTTCAATGTGCATCTGTGGCGCCCGAGCACCACCTAAATATCGCTGGGCACCATCGATATTTGACATCGACAAGTGTGGCCTCAGGTAATGGCACTAGGTTCAAAGGTTGCGCGTCGAAAACGCCACAACCACCAACACCGCAATCAATGTCCGGAAGACCTTGGAGAAGTGCATTGGCAACCTCCAGCTTAGCAGGGTAGTAAGTCATCCACCTTGGAACGCCATGTTAGGGCTGTCTTCCTTCTACCCAAGACCTAGGAACACTGAACAAGTTGCTTGGTTACAGGTGATGGAAGGCTACAATGCACAGGAAAACATTAAGTTCAACACCTGTGGGCATCGGTTAATATTTTTTTAGCTCCTAAATTTTAGCTTGTGAAAGAGTGTGGTAGGGGTGCAGATCCCCATACTTTGGCTATTACACCCAAGTGAGGTGGCAACATTACTAAATTCTGGCGATTATTAACATTAAATACATGACGTCCAATGGAAGGGATGAGCGTAGGAACATCGGCACCAAAAGCCGTCCCTCCGTCCGTCCGTCAAGTCCGTTCCTCTCCCCCCCCCACTCCTCACCACCACACACATTTCTCAGGAACATTAACCGTGAATCAGATGGGTGTTTTATCGAAAGAATCGACAATGAAGTAACATCTCCCGTCCACTTTTGAAGACATTTCTGGTGCATTTCTGCCTGTTTGTGAGGCAGGGCGCCTCACAAACAGGCAGAAATGCACCTGACACTGCTTGGCTCTTATCAGCTGTAAATCCACCACACGGCCTGAACAAGACTCACGTGACTACCGTCTCGCGAGAACCGCCAGTGCTGGTCGCCTGTTGACACCGCATCAGCGCGTCTCCTGCGACCCGCATGCTGCAGACTCAGTGGATTATCATGCTGTAAGTCTGATTAGATCAGGGCGCGAAGGACACTCGCCCCCCCGCACCTGCGCTGGCTTGCCTGCCATCAAGGCCGTGGCTTGGCTTGTTGGCCTGCTCACCTGTTACGACGGTACACACTTGCACAGCACACTGTGCACTTGCACGGTACACTGTGCACTTGCACGGTTCACTATACTTTTGTACGTTACACTACACTTCTGTACTGTGAACTGTGCATTTGTACTGAGCACTGCACATTTCCACGGTACACTGTACATTTGCACGGTGCGCCCTACCCATTAGGAAAATAAGTATTTTTTTTTACAAAATCGAAAACTATAGTTTGACAAATTTCAACAACAAAAAATTGGGCGGTCAACATTTCGGGACCATGGTCCATTTCGCCTTCCTTTTCTGATTCCAAATATGTTTTTATTTTAAAATCTTCCCCAAAATGAACTCCCCAGAGCCAAATCATTACGTCAATCGTGACCTCATAAAGCCCCCCTAGTGACGCCAATTTTTTAGGGGAGGACATTTTTGGGGCCGTTTCTGGCTCTACCCGTCGAGCGCATTTCGATGACACCTCTTTCGTTTTCGTGCGACGCTTAGTTTGGAGATTAGAGTGGAGGCTCATCCTGACCCTCTCCCCCGAGACGGTGTGTGATGATCTGACCGGAAAGAGAGGGGGGTTAAAATAGTGGAGGGACATGAGCTGCTAGCCAAACACTCAACAGGCTCGAACAAGCAAATTTTCATGTGACGTTATTATTTTCCTATATACCTGCAGCACTAAAAGAATAGCAACCTGGAGTACAGGAAAACCTAGCCGAAGTATTTCCCTGTACTGTTTTGCGATACTCGTGCCGTTTTGATCAGGATCCACAGGTTTGTGGAAAGTTGCAGGCATACAGGAAAATTCTTCTTAGACTCTTCCAACAGCATTGATCAGATCTTGCAGCTTGAAATTGTTTCGTGCACTCGGCTTGTATACCGCATGCGCAAAGTACCTTAAGTTCCCCCAACGGAGAAGTGTGTCGCCCGGCATCACCCAATAATATATATTCTGCGCTGCAGAGGACTACACCTTACCATGTTTCCCTGTATGACGCTATCAAACTGGAAAAGCCAAGTTTCCTGGATAGAAAGATTATTTGTTGACTCACATTTAAGGAATTGAGCCAGTTGCAAGAACGTGCAGGCCTCAACGTGACTGTTTCTATTGATCCCAAAAATGATGTCGCTCCACTTTCCAATCTCCATGGAAACACCCAATGATGATACAAGGGCGCATGGGCCTACGAGTGCTATAGCCGGCATGTAGGCTAGAGAACTGACAGTTATTCGTGGAAAGCAAACAATCATCCTCATTGATATTGGACACATAATCAAGACATTTTATCACAGCAACATCGATGAGACACGGCATAGATCGCATATTTGAGTCTTCACCCGCAGCATTTCTTGAACACGGTAGATCGTTGTTATCCGGAAACTCAGTCCGGCGCTGCTCAACAGCTTGGAGGGCACATGCCAGAACTGCTCGTCACGACGAAACCGGCCCGGCTGTTTCGCCTCCGGTACCATGGCAACACCCACCTCGGCATGGTTGGTGTTGCCATGGTGCAAGCCAACCATCCAAGCCCGGGCGCGAAGCTTCCGGCGGGCGACAACATGCTTGCCGAAACCGGCGACGAGTCGTGCCGACGGTGTCGCCTTCCGCACCATGGCAACACGCACCTCGGCATGGTCGCCAGTCGCTGCCAGACGGTGTTCGATTGCTGCAGCGGCCTTGCAGCCATCTTGCCGTTCCGCACGCCAGGATCTCCGTCCTGGAATGCTTCCGGTGCGCTGGGAACAGCTGCAGCATGCTCTCCAACCTGTTGAGCTGTACCGGACTGAGCTTCCGGATTCCAGCAAGTCTGCCATGTTGAGGAAAAGCTCAGGATGAAGAATCAAAGTCAGTCCTCTAGTCTACATATCTACCCTCGCCCACACATCGTCTTTATGTCATCGTTGGGTGTTTCTATGGAGGTTGGTACATCAGTCCCGTTTTGGAGAACAGCAAAACAAAATCAACCTTGATGTCAGCACGTTCTTGCGACTTGCTTGAAGCCTTTACATGTGAATAACGGATAACCTTTCAGTCCAAGGAACTAGGATTTTCAATCTTGAAAGTGAAAGAATGCAGCTTAAGTACAGCTTGAATGCGTCAACTGTTGAATACCCTTCATTGTTAATCCAATTGACACATAATTAATGCCTACAACCGCAATTGTGCACTATGTATCAGCGTACTAGATTTATGACTGCCTTCTTCATACGGCAGGTTATGCTCAATTTAACTCCATAGCAATTGGGATAGACACAGCCAAGGTCATCTCCTGGTGTGCGCAGGCTATCATCTGCACCATCAGTGGTCTCCTGGTGTGCGCAGGCTATCCTCTGCACCAGCAGCGGTCTCCTAGTGTGCGCAGGCTCTGCTGCACCATCTCCTGGTATGCGCAGGCTCTCTGCTGCACCATCTCCTGGTGTGCGCAGGCTATTCGCTGCACCATCAGCGGTCACGAAGAGCACGCATCCAAGGTGATGCCATCGCCCATCTACTTCGGCGTAGCGCACACATAAATTGCTGCTGACGACATCTGGCTGTTTAATATGCCAGCCGAGGCTGTGTGCTGAATGGCTTCTCTGCAGTGTTGGAGGATCGTCTGTGGCGCGCTGTGAGCGACCGCATGCAGGTGCGGCGAGCTGCCCTGTTGGTTCTGTGACTGTAATCGCTGTGGAGTGTTATCGTCGGCGGGGCACCGCCGCGCGATGTCGCCGTAATTCGCCGTGCTGGCCGGAGTGTTATCGGCGGCGGGGACACCGCCGCGCGATGTCGCCGTCGTTCGCCGTGCTGGCCGGAGTGTTTACGGCGGCGGGGGCACCGCCGCGCGATGTCGCCGTCGTTCGCCGTGCTGGCCGGAGTGTTTACGGCGGCGGGGGCACCGCCGCGCGATGTCGCCGTCGTTCGCCGTGCTGGCCGGAGTGTTTAGGGCGCGGAATTTCAGCCGTCCGCTTCACACCGGCAGTTGAGCTGTGCCCTGAGACAGGCTTGCATTCGTGCAGCCGACGTTCAGTCCGTCGTTAATGGAAGATCACCAGCGGCGTTGATCACGTGCAGCCATCCACCAACTTGTCAATTATCGACTAGTGTTGCTGGCAGAGAAAGCTGTGTTCGAAGCATCCGAAACAACGTACGCTTTTGGAGGCAAACAAGTAGTTTTTTTTAAAAAGAAAAGACAAACAGGTAGGTTTTGTAGAAAAAGAAGTGGGTGGGTGTTTCAGCCACAAAGTTGAGATGGTAGCTGCAGTACCTGCAATACTACATTATCCACCCATGCACGCTATGCGAAATTGTATTGAATTGGATTGCAATGTCATGTGCAATGTCATGTGTTAAGTTGAATGCGTATGAATTGGTGACACGGGCCAGTATGCCGACGTGTCAGCTGTTGAGTGACAACGTTTCGCTGTCAGGAAAGGTCAGGTCTTTGGACCCCGGCTTCTGACTGTGACAGTGCGGGATGATTGAACATATTTTGTGTTCCGTTCGTGAGGCAGATGATGGCCGAAAATAGCATTGAGTGGCGTTGTTAAACCTCGAGCATCACACACCTACCAGGCCATACATCGTTGTCCATGCGTGGAATGCTGGGAAACAAAGACGCTGGGCTGGAAATGCTTGGGATTCTGGGAATGCTGGGAGACAACAAACCTTCCAATTGCGATATCGTGCAGATGCAGAGCACGATTGTCTCGTTGTACCACTTTTATTTGGTCCCACTCGATTTTGTACACAATACAGTCGATGCGCTGTATCTTACGCCCACTCTTCAAGACCCTTTTGTTGTTAGTCTGCTTTTCGGCGATGCTTCACCTGGCGGATCGACTGTGGTGCCACCTACATAGTTTGGCGGTCATTGGTGGTGGTTGTTGACTTTACGACGCACTCAGCAGCTAAGGCCATATGACGTCCCTGCCTCTCTCACCGGTAGGAAGGGCGGGCATTGCCGGGAATTCGGCGACCATTGGCATGAGCCATGTCAGGTCGCAGGTTCCAGGTCGACCGGGCTGATCTCGGACTTCTTCTCGGGTGAATGTGCTTAATAAGTGGCTACACACTGGCCGACATTTATCCTCGTGGCATATCGTGTCAGTCGGAAGCCGACGGTACATTGCATGGGACACTGTACTGGCAATTGGTTGACTAGAAGTTACATTACGAAGTCAACACCAGAATAAAACTTCTCTGCGGGGATGACTGTTTGATGTATAATTAAAGGGACTGCCAACTAAACAAAACTGCCCTTACTGACGGACTGATTCATTGACTGTGTATTTACGATCATCCAGATAGCACGGGTACTTCATGACCGGTCGATAATTGTCTACAAACTCATAAGGTTGGCACTAAAATACGGCAACGATATATTTACAACACCTAGGTGAGAGCGGGGCTTTTTCTAGGGAATTTTGACCAGGGGAGCGGCATCCATTGTTCACGACTGCGGGACCACCATCCAAGACAACCAGACCCCGCCTCCCCCAGGATCACCATCCAAGACAACCAGACCCACCTCCCCCAGGACCACCATCCAAGACAACCAGACCCCCGCCTCCCCCAGAACCACCATCAAAGACAACCAGACCCACCTCACCCTGAACCACCATCCAAGACAACCAGACCCAATCTCACCCTGAACCACCATCCAAGACAACCAGACCCCGTCTCCCCCAGGACCACAGGCCAAGACAACCAGAACCTGCCTCCTCAGTGATGAAGAAGGAATGGGGAATGACCACTGGTATGGAAAAGGAGGCCATGGCAGGTGGACTGCGGCCCCCAGCTGACGATCGACGCGACCTGGAGCCCAAATAACTGAATAACTAACCCCAGTTAAACAGTAGAGTTATCCTAATTGGAAAATTACAGCCGGTTGGCCCATTGGAGCTTAACCCGAATAAAAATCGTGTTTCATTTCCATTTCGATCCATGGGACATTGATCAAGGCGCAAAGCATGTCAAGGTCAACGCTCCAATTGTGTTTCTCGAAGTGTGAGCAGGTCGCCTCTGACCGGACTAGCGCGCCACCTCTGACCCGGTCGACCCGGCGAACCGTCGCGAACGGTGTCAGATCGTGCCGCTGCCAGTGTGCTTTGTGGGCGCATTTCTCGCGCGTCGATCGCCGCGAGTCGCGTTCCGGCGTGGCCTGGTACACGCGATTATGGACCTAGTGACCGACATGAGCGGGAGTGGATTTCGCGGGTGGCGGGTCGGACACTCGGCGGAGTCGGCGCCGACGCCTCGCGATGTCGCGCGTCTGCGGTGCCACCCGATGGCTGAGAAAATTCCACTCGCGGACATCGTCGGTCTGTGTGTTGTGTGTGTGCTGTGTGATGTGTGCAGTGTGTGTTGTGTGTGTTGTGTGTGTTATGTGTGTTGTGTGTGTGTTGTGTGTGTGTTGTGTGTGTGTTGTGTGTTGTGGTGTGGTGTGTGTTTGTGTGTTTGTGTGTTTGTGTGTTTTTTGTTTTTTGTGTGTGTGTTGCGTGCTGTGTGATGTGTGCAGTGTGCGCTGTGTGTGTTGTGTGTGTTGTGTGTGTGTTGTGCTTGCGGTGTCTTATGTGCTATGCGTCTGCTGTGTGTGTTACGTATGTGTTACGTGTGTTATGTATGTTAAGGGTGTTATGTATGTTACGTGTGTTATGTGTGTTATGTGTTTTGCATGTGTTGTGTGAGTTGTGTGTTATGTATGTGTGTCGTGCATGTTATGTGTTTGTGTGTTGCGTGCTACTTATGCTGTGTGTTGTGTGCGTTGTGTATCTTATGTGTTTGTTTGTGCGTGCGTTTATTTGATGTGTGTGGGGGTGCGTGTATGTGTGTGTGTGTGGGGGGGGGGGGGTGCATGTTCGTGTTGTGACAAAGTGCGAAGTTGCTAGTGTGCACCAAACACCAAAATCACACCCACCACGTCGAAGGAATGCACCTTCCCCATTTCATTTTTCAGCCGATTTTTCATCGGCCATGAGGCCTGGGAACCGTTTGGTGCAGGCACTGTGGGAAGGTAGCCAACGCGATGCCGGTGCTTTATGTCCCACCGTCTCGTCCTCCTGGTACGTTCTTGATGGTGTTTCCTGATGGTTCTCCTGATGCTTCTCCTGATGGTGCTCCTGATGGTGCTCCTGATGGTGCTCCTGATGGTGCTCCTAATGTAGCCCCCCTGTCAATGGTGTAGGAGCTTCCAAAGGGTGTGGAAAAGCCATGATTTACGTTAATTCTTCCTTCCATGTCAATCTCATATGTATGTACTGTCACAGACATTTGTTGAAATCGTGCATTTCATGAGATGCAGGCAAATACAGTGATTATCGAGGAAGTTCTTCTCTCATTACATTATTCACCGAAACTTCTTGCTATTTCATGAAATGGCAAGACAGTTTGATGCATTTTATGCAACGTTCATTGCCTCATTATTTTCCCGATACGCTTTCGGGATTTTTAGTCATTTCACGAAACGCATGAGGACTTTTTCGCATCTCCGGGGATGTCCGTCTGGTTTGGCAGAAAGACACGTGCCTTAGCGAATCACGCATATTTTAGACGCGTATTAACGACCGTGATAAATGTTTGTTCGAGAGCAAATGATCACAAAAAAACACTCGTTCTACTGCCTGTATTATTTACACATGGAGACGAGACATGCCAGTTCGACGAATGCATCCTCGACGAACGAACGGATTGCTCGCAAATGCTTTGGGCGCATCGCCGTCTACATCCACCGTCATTATTTCGCTGCGGCTATAGGCGCCAACGGTCTCCTCCTGACAAGATCTCAGAAACCAAACTTTCCTGGTTCCGGCTGCGGGACCCAACCGGTAAGGATCGTGCCTGCGGCCACGGCATGAATGTGCGACGGATCCAAAAACCCGCGGTCTACCTTGCATCGTCCCTGCTACAGGTGTACCCGCCGGGAAGTACCGTATGTTGACGTTCGCTTGCTCGCATATCGTTCTTGTCTTCCTCAGCCTCCCTTGATAAGTGGCTCTCCCCTCGCGCTAAATTTCACGCTGTGAGGTTGAGCGCCATCTATCGGAGTGGTAGTGTGGCAAACCCTACCACATCAGCGGCAGCAACGCCACCAACCTCATCACCTTCCCGCCCCACTCCAGCTGCCTCCATGTCGCCGCCACCAGCAGCGACTAAGGCAGGTCCCTGCCGGGACTCTCAAGCTCCTCTTCTGTCGTAGCATTCCTCAGCAGACTAGCTGGCAGGCCTGCATCGTCCAGGCCGATGCGGAGATGGCAGCCGAAGAGGACGCGATGCGGCGACCGACCAAGCACGCGGTGCCCACTGGAGCTATTCTGCCACTGAACAGCCGAAGAGGACGCGATGCGGCGACCGACCAAGCACGCGGTGCCCACTGGAGCTATTCTGCCACTGAACAGCCGAAGAGGACGCGATGCGGCGACCGACCAAGCACGCGGTGCCCACTGGAGCTATTCTGCCACTGAACAGCCGAAGAGGACGCGATGCGGCGACCGACCAAGCACGCGGTGCCCACTGGAGCTATTCTGCCACTGAACAGCCGAAGAGGACGCGATGGGCGACCGACCGACCAAGCACGCGGTGCCCACTGGAGCTATTCTGCCACTGAACAGCCGAAGAGGACGCGATGCGGCGACCGACCAAGCACGCGGTGCCCACTGGAGCTATTCTGCCACTGAACTGCACAGAGTACGATAATGGCTAATAGTACACCAGTGATGCAGAAATGGGGCAGAATTATTCAAGAAAATGGAGAGGGAGGAAGCAGATAGACGCGAGATACAAACCGGAAGGAGAAAAAAGTTATGTTTGAGAGATGAGAGCGAGGGTGCATTACGGAGTGTGAGGAGAGGAGACAGAAATACGGTGGAGGGTGGATAAATGAGAAGGGAGGATATTGGATGCGGTGCCTTCTTTTTTCCTTCCTTAGAGTAAAATTGGGTCCGATACCTGGGGATCTGTGTAATGCATACACATAAACACTGACGCTGCATACACCGAACATTCCATTTGTCGGCACCGTCACGAGACAGAGTCATGCTCACGCGCTTGCTCTCAGGTTTTCCGTCGTAGCACGTCGTGTACACGGCCGGGCTATCCCGATATCTCACACCCGGCGAACAGAGGACCGATCCGGTGACACGAGACGAGGCCGTGCCCTCGGGGCGCGCCACCGGACCGGAGGATCTATTGTTTTAAAAGCAGATCACGCGCGTGAATCGGATGCCGCGGGCGCCGGTCGGTCAGCGTTAATCCCGTGTCACGGCGAACACTCCCCAGTTGCTGTCATCTCCTGGGCACGAGCCGGCCGAGGAAAGGCCCGCCCGGGCTCAGACGTAAGCCAAGGTTCTCCAGGACTTAAGCACTGCAGCCGACTGCGCTACCGAGCTAGTCACGGTACAATGCACACGGCACACGGTACACGGTACACTGTACCCGGTACACGGTACACGGTACACGGTACACGGTACACGGTACACTGTACACCGTACACGGTACACGGCGCACGGTACACTACACGGTACACTGTACACGGTACACGGTCACAGTGCACGGTACACTGTACACGGTACACGGTACACGGCGCAATATACACGGTACACTGTACACGGTACACGTACACGGTACACGGTACACTGTACACGGTACACTGTACACGGTACACTGTAACGGCGATATACACGGTACACTGTACACGGTACACTGTACACGGTACACGGTACACGGTACACTGTACACGGTACACTGTACACGGTACACTGTACACGGTACACTGTACACGGTACACTGTACACGGTACACTGTACACGGTACACGGTACACGGTACACGGTACACTGTACACGGGCACGATAACTACACGGTACACGTACACGGTACACGGTACACAGTGCACGGTACACTGTACACGGTACACGGTACACGGTACACGGTACACGGTACACGGTACACTGTACACGGTACACGGTACACGGTACACTGTACACGGTACACGGTACACTGTACACGGTACACGGTACACGGTACACTGTACACGGTACACTGTACACGGTACACTGTACACGGTACACTGTACACGGTACACTGTACACGGTGCACGGTACACTACACGGTACACTGTACACGGTACACGGTACACAGTGCACGGTACACGGTACACGGTACACGGTACACGGTACACGGTACACGGTACACGGTACGCGACACGGTACACGGCGCACGATACACTACACGGTACACTGTACACGGTACACGGTACACAGTGCACGGTACACTGTACACGGTACACGGTACCATATCGGTACACGGTACACGGTACACGGTACACTGTACACGGTACACGGTACACTGTACACGGTACACGGTACACGGTACACTGTACACGGTACACGGTACACGGTACACGGTACACGGTACACTGTACACGGTGCACGGTACATACACGGTACACTGTACACGGTACACGGTACACGGTACACGGTACACGGTACACTGTACACGGTACACGGTACACGGTACACTGTACACGGTACACGGTACACGGTACACGGTACACGGTACACGTTACACGTTACACGGTACACGGTATACGGTTCTTATCAACAAGTCCTCTTACGAGTATCATCCAAAAACAAGAGAAAGCCCTGATCTGGGGTGGGCAAATGTGAGACGTGTCATGGTAGAAAACAAATGCATCTCAGAACGGTATCACACAATTTGTATGTTTATTGACACCTCGAGGGCGATTTTAGCATTGGAACATTAATCAAGCTAAATCATGGACGTGATAAAGTGGAAGGTTCAGAGGTTCAATCCAAGGTTTCGGGGGCCAGGGCACCGGGAACTTCGGTTTGAGCTTTTTGTTTTTGCTTTCACATGTCATATTGCAGAATGCAAGGCATGGGAGTGGGCTCGACGACGAGCAACCCAGCAACGTATTTGTGACCTTCAGATTGCCATACGGTTCAGATTACCATGCTTAGCAGACCAGCAAATTAACCAGAGAGAGCTGTGAGATGAGTTTCAACACTAGTTATTTGTGACCAATACGGTTCAGATTACCATGCTTAGCAGACCAGTAAATTAACCAGAGAGAACTCTGAGATGAGTTTCAACACTAGTTATTAGGGCACCTTCAATTTGGCAAATTTGTCAGTGCGTACCAATCTTGATCGGTTGATACTGACACACAGCCTCCCACACCGACACAGAGCCTCGCACACTGACACATAGCCTCCCACACCGACACAGAGCCTCGCACACCGACACACAGCCTCGCACACCGACACAGAGCCTCGCACACTGACACATAGCCTCGCACACCGATACATAGCCTCGCACACCGACACATAGTCTCCCACACCGACATGTAGCCTGCACACCGACACAGAGCCTCCCACACCGATACAGAGCCTCGCACACCGATACAGAGGCGCGCACACCGACACAGAGCCTCGCACACTGACACACAGCCTCGCAAACTGACAAGTCATCGTTGAAGTTAGCGTCCTGTGCATGCTGGATTATAATGACTATCTTAATTGCAACGTAATACAATTGATATGACAGGGCAATCAAAATCGGCAATGGAAAAAGGACAAGCGTACTACTAGTCAAGCAGGTCTAATTCATGTTCAGGAAGCAAAGGCTATGTTTGCAATGGTTTCACACCTTCACCTTGAACCCAAACCTGTCATCCGTGAAAGTGGATCGATGTAAAGCTTCCTCCTAAGCCTACGGCCTACTCTCACTGCTAAACCCAATCCTAAACCTACTCCAAAATCTAGTCCAAACTCAACTCGGGAAGCCAGCGCGACCACAACCGGAATTAAGTGCAGCGCCATTATAGCAGCGATGTAGAGCGACGAGCAGATATACTGCAATGGTATGATTGAATGACATCAGCACCATGCAATTATAATTATTGCAGTGGTTTCAAAAACAAACTATGCTTCTCGGCAATGCTGACAAGGTCAGACGATCTAAATGCATAAGCACCTGCAGCTCGCGTCCATTATACCTGCCATTGTCCCGGCGGCCCTCCTCTATACTACCTTTACGTCCGGCAGCCAGATAGCCAGCAAAGGATGCCAGATAGTGATAATCGTGTATATCTATCGATGTTTAAGGTGCATGCGTAATTGCATGCATCGGAGCCTGCCCAGCGCGGCCGCCCACCCCCCTGCCCTCGGCCTGACCCACGTGCACGTGCCTGACCGCCCCACCTTCGGCCTGACCCACGTGCACGTGCCTGACCGCCCCACCTTCGGCCTGACCCACGTGCACGTGCCCGACCGCCCCACCTTCGGCCTGACCCACGTGCACGTGCCCGACCGCCCCACCTTCGGCCTGACCCACGTGCACGTGCCTGACCGCCCCACCTTCGGCCTGACCCACGTGCACGTGCCTGACCGCCCCGCCTTCGGCCTGACCCACGTGCACGACCTGCACGTGAGCCCGCCGACCCCGGGCGGTCTCGTGTGTTGGAGCGTGGCTGCGTGTCGCGCGAGCTGATCGTGTGCCGCCGCCGGCTGGACCGGCTGGGACTCTGCTACCGGCTGGCCGGAGTACAGGTACTGGCCGGAGTACAGGTACCGTAGGTACAGCAGGGCTGCTGCCGTGCGCTCTGTGTAGCGCTATCGATGCCGGCTGAATGAGGTCTGGATGGTGGCGCGCCGCTGTCGGCGGATGTGACAGCACCGGCGATGTATGTGTGGGGGGGGGGGTGACGTCACATATCACTGACGTCGGCGTGATGCGGTGTCATGTGACGTCATCTGACACGCGGCCACTTGCGATTTTTCTTCCTTTTTCTCTTGATCGGTACCTCTCGATTTATGTTTTGGGGCGAGGATGGCCGAGTGGTTAAGGTGTTGAGCTCTGGGTACCAAAGGTCCCGGGTTGAACACTCGCACCACTCGGGACATTTCCCAATCCCGCGACCCACCGGCGAAAATATTGTGGTCGGCGCCATTAGCCGCGATCGTGCATAAAGTGCGTTGTGAAACACCAAATAAACAATAACAATAATACTTTTACTTTGACTCTTTGCTGCCTGAGTTGCCCTGAAATTTGCATAAAGTATAATAACCGGCTATGTATAGACGAAATGTGGCTAATACATTGGTTGGCCGTGAGACATGATGCCTATGGTTGACAGCCTGTAATTTGCAGCGTCTTGTATCACTCCCCTCTTCTGCTGACATCCGACTTTGAATATACGTGTACATCGCCCTGTAAAATAACCAAATATGGCTTATCTACTCCTCACCAACTTAGAAAGCTGTTATACTCGCCTGTGTAGGTGGTAGGGAAGTAATCTATTTAATTTATTTTGAGAGAAGCAGCGCCGTTAATGATTTCCTAATGCTTCACTTTTGCCCTCCTGTCAAAGAATAGCAGGCGGTTTAAAGAGACCTGCTCAACTCGGGCTTACATATGTAATAAGTTCCAGAGTGAACAAGTGAACAAGGCGTTCAGATAGTGGTGCTATTGCTATAATAACCCCACACACTTCTTATGTGATACGCAAAGCTGACAACAGTTCCCATTATGTTACGGAGAAGCTGTTGACAGCATATTCAACATGTTGAAGGTTTGATTTCGGTGTTTGGCTGAATGCCAGATCTGCAGAGAAAATGCACGGTGTGGCCGCCCAATAGGTTAGTTCAAGGAAAGCTTGCATGAAGATGTGGCACCATACAAACTACGCACATCTTATTACAGTCGCAAAGTGGGACTGCATCCAGACCATTACGTCTCTTTTGTGGTACAATTTTATCCGTTCAGTCCTCTCAAAACCGGGATTCTGAAGCCATCAGAGCTTCGGCGCAGTGGCAGAGATCCACACTTAAAAACGAACGAGTCCGGTAATGTTAGACTATGCTAGTTTTCATGATACCGCATGGTAACTATGGGGACCACTACCAGTATTTTTATGATATTGCTTGAATAATTATCACCACATGCCCAGCGAGCTGGTAGTAATATGTTGCAAAGTCCGTATGCTACTGGGGGGGTATTGGGCCATGATTGCTGATGGTACCTTGGCTGCATGACTTTGCTGCATGACATTGCTGCTCTTCTGCATCATTATACGCATGGGTGGAAAAGTTTGAAAACGGTCTGTTGGGTCAGATTCATGAAGGCAATGATTGTTGCCAATTTGTTTGGTGGGGCCCACCTCATAGGGCCCAACGTTTAGAGAGCAATAAGTTGGTGGGACAACAGCAAGGTTGGTGGGACCAAGGCCGCACCAAAAGAACATGAAACTGTACGCCTGATTATTCCTATCCTGACTTCCATGTTATTCACTTACCATCCTGTGTGTGTTCCCCTTCATCCAATGGCGATGGTCTGATCGACACCGGTGCTCGCCTCCACTCCGCCGTGTGGACACCGTGTCCACCGACACTGTACGGTACTCGCCTCCACTCCACCGTGCACCGTCATGCGGACAGGTGTCCACTACCGGCAGTCGTTCGCGACAAACTACTGGTCTCGCCGATCGGATATACTCACGAGTGCAGAACAAATAACAACGTCCATGGTAATCACAGGAAAGGCGGGTAAAGGCGCTTCAGTCAACAACCACAGGCTCGTCCCGAAAACCCGAACGCCGATCAGACATTTTAGGAGGTGTTTGGACAGCTGGTGAACGGTGACTAGTTCAGTTTACATAGTGTGCCTGGTGGCAGCTGTGGGCATCATCAAATGACTAGACTTTCAGTCAAATGGTGCAATGAGATTGGTGAACATGTACAGCATTTGTCGGCGTTGCATGATATGCTAGTTTGAATTAATTTCATGCGATCCCTATATATATATATATATATATATATATATATATATATATATATATATATATATGTATATATATATACATATACATATATATATATATATATATCTATATATATATATATATATATATATATATATATATATATATATGTATATATATATACATATATATATATATATATATATATATATATATATATATATGTATATATATATATATATATATATATATATATATATATATATATATATATATATATATATATATATATATATATGTATATATATACATATACATATATATAGATATATATATAAATATATATATATATAAATATATATATATGCACATTTATATATATATATATATATATATATATATATATATATATATATATATATATATATATATATATATATATATAAACTAATTGGCTTGCATAATGTGAATGGCAGCCGGGATCTGCTGATCGAGAGGCCGGCAGAGTCGTAGGAACTGTTCAAAAGTTGGATGGGGAGGGGTAAAGGTCATTTCAAGTCGGATCTTTTCATGCAACGCCACCGACGCTGAATTTGGGGTTGTCAAAAGTTTGGGGGGAGCTGTCCCTTCTGCTCCTCCCCTCCGCGGTTGCTACGCCCATGGCCTTCCTGACCAGACCCGGCGTACACTGCTCGCGCACCCCCTGGCGCGGGGGAGGTCATCCACCGGGCTGCGGGGGCCGGCGTGGTCCGATGGTGCGATCAGTCCCGTCATCGGGGCGGGGCCGATGCCGGTGACGCGGCCAGTGCGGTGGCGGCCGAGCCCCCGCCAACCCTGAGCGCCGCCAGCCAAGGTCAGACATCAGGTCACCTGTGTGCGGCGCCTTGTTCCCGGCCGGCCGCTCGCAGCACGATGACCACGCGTCCGCCGTACACGAGAGCAGGACAGAGGCTGCCGCTGGGAAACCCGTGGAGCCGCTCCTCCACACAACAGGACGCGGCTTTCGGCCGCGTGACCTCTCGTGGGGTGCGCGGCGTCGTGACGGAAACGTGCCGTCGCCGGTGTCGCCGGGCGCCGCGGCGGTGGCCGCGCGACAAAAGCGGCGCGCCGGTCGTGACCCGCGATTGAGCACGACTGCCCGGAGCCGCCTTGTTGGCGCCGCGATCGCTTCACGTGCCGACGATTGGCATTCGGGCGGCTGTGGCGAATCGCGCGGCCACGGTGCCAACAATGAGGAGGTGATGCGGTCGTGATCAGCCCTGGCCAACCGTGCCCAATCGATTACCGCATAGCTGCCGCGGCAGCATTTTCCGCAAGGTCCTCGGCTACGGAGTGAACGGGGGTGATGCTTCATGGTATCCGTGCCTGTGGTAACTGTCCGACAAGCTTAGTTTTGTATGCGTCTACGTGCGTGGGGAAAATAAACCCGGTATGCCGGAAACATGGATTGCATAATAGGGCATTGACCTGGGATTGTACCATTTATTCTGTGGATAGTGCATTATAACCGCAATCATCTCTCTAAATGTTGTATTTCTAACGTCATTAGTTTTTTAAATAGATATTGGGGGGAGGGGGGGGGGGGTGGACGAACACTTCTCCACTTCGTGTTATGTGAGGCCCACCGCTACAATTATTAATCGACAAACCCTGCGTGGACGGAAGAACAATACCCAACACATGTACCCATGGCGCCATGGCGCACATGTACCCATGCCACACATGGTCAGATGGGCGTCACTTCTCTAGGTGGCACATTCCTCCAGTGCCTCCCCTGTATCCACCCCTGCCATATCCTGACACACGTTGACCACATCTAATCTGACCTGACATTATGTCAACTTGAAATGTGATACCCTGGCGAAGGACCCTAATGACTTTCACATGTATTTGCTTTTTTTCGCTGGAGGCTGCCGTTGGCTGTTAGGCATAAGGCTATTCAGAGAGCAGGGTGCAACTCTTCAGTGGGAGTGGCACATGAACTCAGTACTCCTAGCTGGCTATGGGTCTGGCTACTTCCGGTTAGAGCTGACGCGATGGCGTAACGCGCGATAACGCCACGTTACGTCACGGCGCCATTATAATTTGGAGCATGGGGCGCCGGTCAATTTTCCCTCCCAATTCTGACATACTTCTCACACCTTCGCGGGCGCTATTTTTGCAAGTCATGCATCCGTTTCGAGCCACATGGTACTCGACGCCCAACGCTAACCGACTTTCCGTTGGGGAGGCGAGCCACGCGCCGCGATAGCTCAGTTGGTAAAGTGTCGGACTTTTGATCGCAAGATTGTGGGTTCGAATCTCACAACCGACGGCATTCACCGAGTCTACCGAGACCAATCGGCGTGAGAGGATGGCGACGCTATGTGACCTAGCGGCTGAATGCGTCGTAAAAGAACCCAAGGGGAGGTGAGCCACTTCAGGTTTATTTTTGGAACAGCAAGAACTGGCGATGTGCGTCGCTGCCGTGTTTAGCATACCTGTAGAAAATACACCACTGATCTTTTGCCGGCAGTTGCAAGTTCCCATTACGCAGAGCCACTGACCTATAGAGCAGATCATTGTTGGGTCATTGGCTTTCAATGTGCCGTTTTATGGTCCTTCCTTTTAACTTTTTAACTCCCGCTCGATTGCAAGTGCTTACGATTGATTTACTTCGAAAATATAAATGATTCAATTCAAATGGTCTGTCCCTAATTCAATGGTCTGTCCCTCCCCTACCATGACCTCCACCTACAGCTCATCATTATTTCTCTCCACATAATTTCGGGCCAATTGTTGGAGCAAAAAGGCTCCGGCATGGCTCACGGTGGTATATTTAGCTCTCATGCCTTAGCTTTAGTTCATGTCATGCTCAATATCAGAAACGTAGGCTAGCATTTGAGCGTTTTATATGTCTATGTTCTTTCTCTGTATTATACTGATTCTCACGTTCAAGGCATTTCATAGCAAATAATGGAACCTAGGTTATATTTATGACTTCATGCCATCGGCAGGCATAATGATCCCCCATATTCAGAGAGTCGGCGGACTGCTTTAATGTACTGCAGCTACCTAATTTGCATGCTGTTGAAATCTCATGAGAAATGGAAGCTTTGGACCAGCTGACTTCTCAAGGTGCTAGGCTACTACAATGCCGCCGGTATGTTGTACATCCTATCCAAGCTTCCCGGTGATCTCCATAGTGGCCAGTCATTCGCACACAATCAAGGTGTGGCCTACGCAGCAGACACCATATGGGCGTGGTCTCCCAAGCCATGGCCTACGCATCGGACACCCTGTGGACGTGGTCTCCTCGCTGCTGCCTGTCGGTCCGACGTCGAAGACCGACACACCCGTCACTCCCGCGCCGCGATCGGCGCCGATCCGGGCGGCGTCTGCGGCGCATGTCGTGGGAGCGGCCATTGCGGCGCAGCGGCGCCGCAACTGCCGCCTGCGCCGCGCACAGGCTGGCGGGAGCACAGACTGTGATGGCGCAGACTGTCAAGGGCGTGCGAACTGGGCCGGGAGGGAGGGGAGGGGCACGGTGTCGCACGGAATGCTGGAGTAACTGGGTTGGCGGAAAGCCGACTTGACTGGAGAGAGGGCTGCTGGAAGCTCGTGCTGTTATTTCATATACATATATATATATATATATATATCCGAACACAATGCTGCTGTCAGCAAATCCAACTGAACCAATTGGCCATTACCAGCGAAGATGATGGCCTCATAAACCTTACCGCCATATGATTGGTCAAGCGCTGCCCACATCACCGTCAGCTGGATTCGAGCGCGAAGTATGTTTTCTAGCGTGAATTTTGTCAGGTCTCGAAATCAGCAAAGTAGGTTCAGAACAAAATGTATGCTCGGATGTTCTGAGGAGGGTCGAACATGATGCAGTGCCGCAGAATAACACCATGTACTCCGCTTAATTCGTGTTCCGCTGATCCCGAAACGTTTGGCTCAGCACAAATCCAGCATCGATTCCGGAGGGATAGTTTTTCAGTTTCTCATAGCAAATCGTAGGAACTAAGGAGATCAAACTGGAAGCTGACGTTCAAAATAACCTGATGCCAATTTGCCGTGATGTGAACATTTTGCAATGTTGCAATATTTTCGTGCTGTAATCCGTTTGCAGCTTAACATTATTCGACCATATCCACCTCAGACAAAAGCTGCAAAAGAATGTAACACTTTTTTTCAACGTCACCGTGGTGTCACTATTCATCTCCACCCCTCGACTACATCCTGCAGGATGTTGCATTGACTTATAAAATTAATAATAATTTTTCACTTTACCATGATAACGTGCTTTTGTCTCCTGCTAGCTGCTAACTTACTCTCCGAATTAAAACGTATTCGCACCCAACACGCGATCCGAAACATTCATAAGTGAAATCCTTCGTGGTTCCAAAGCTTTTTACCGATGATTTAGTTGTGGTAATGGAATTTCGTAATACGGCAGGAAGGCGCACCCTTATATGCGCGTTATATAGGCGTATAATTTAAGAGGCACATGGATAGATACATAAATCACCAGCAATACGAGAAGTTAACCGACGTAGTACATCAGATATTGCATTACTGTAATCAGATGAGTTGTAATACCAAGCAGATAGAAAAAGTCATTAAGGAGATAATCCGAAAAATGTAGCATGTGTTCGGCAACACGAGGTCAAACTGTGATATATTATCGGAGCAGAAAGACAGCTAGTCCACTCGTAAGAAATAGTTCCACCCGGAAGCCAAACCAGCTGGAGGCAACCAATATCGTACGTCAGTTCGTATGCACACGTGAGCATTGTAGGTCCCATAATGTGCAATACATTGGTGCAATAACTGCTAAGCATTCGCGGAGTCTGACGATGCAATTCAAGGACTGGGCACCAGCCACGTACATGTTGCAGAAGCATGCCATGTTCCTAAACAGCGAGACACTGTCAAACAATACAGCGATTTTGAAGATGTATCGTGACAAAAAAAAAACGATGTTCAGCATACGAAGCGATCCGTATCCATGATTGAAACCCATTCTTAACATCCAACAAACACCTTGCATTACCCTTTGCCTGTGAGGAAGCAGCACATCCTAGGACACAACCGGCTGGTGTGACCCCTCCCCACCGTGACCTTACCCCGGCTCCATCTCACCCTATCCTTGTATGTGACACCAAAAAGTAACAAGAAATATTACTTTGTCATACTGTTTTTACGAATCAGCGTCCCGATACTGATGAAATACGTGAAATGATTCATAAGTGAAATCCTTCGTGGCGCCAAGGTTTTTACTGATGATTTAGTTATGGTGAGGGAATTTCGTAATACGGCAGGAAGGTGCACCCTTATGTGCGCAGCGAATCTGCGGCTTTTCGGTTGTCTGTTATGCCACCGGACTTGCTCGCACCAAGCTTAATATCTAAACTTATCCCCATTCCGGTAGGTGTGGAGGGATCTTGACTCCCCACCCCCGTCGTTTTTCGCCTGCGAAAAGAAAACACTAGGGTGTTTCAGGGGAGACAAAATGCGCAACATGGGACCTGTTTTGATTTGAGGGTGGGGTGAATCCGAGACATTTCACGGTAATAATGCATCACATGCAGTGGCAGAGCCAGAAGACTTTCCCAGTGGCGGATCCAGGAGGTGGCCAGATATTTTCAGGACATAGCCTATTCAACCACCACAAAAAATGGCGCGACGTGGGTGACGCGCTGCCAGTGGCGGACCAAGGAGGGGAGAAGTGCAGTCAGGACAAACATTGTAATACATCGCACACAGTGGCGGAGCCGGGATATTTTCCCCACTGTCTAGCGATTAATTAGCCTATCCACTCAGGCCTCTCGGGATCCGCCATAGTATCATTCCCGGGCAACGCCTCTGGCCAAAATCGCATGGTTTGGTATTTATGGTAGCGGTATTGATATAATGTAAGGATGACAAAGTAATCAGCATTTGTGGCACTGACTGCGACGGACCAGCCACAAATTGCAAAAGATACCCACCTCCGTGGGCTCCTGGCTACGCCATTGGTTGTTTTGCATGTGCATGCGTGACCATAAATTGCTGCTTTTGATCATGAAAAATAGTGTATGCCCACCCATGCACAATATTATCGAGGCAAAATGCAAGCATAATCCCAAATGGTTTTGTAATATTTCCCCTCATACTTTGTCTCTTGACGTCGCCATTGGGAAAATGTTGGCATTCCAACATTCCAAAGTGTAGATTATAATATACATAGTTGAATCCTCGTGCCGATCGCTACAAAACAAACAAAAAACATTCGAATCTAACTTGAAAGCAATGCATTGAACAAGAGACGGATTGTCGCCAAATAGTGATAACTACGCAACAAAATTGCAATTTTGTCAGTTAAATGCCAATGGTACAATACACGACCAATGTCATGCGATAGGCAATGTTTTGGTGCATATGAAACTGACTGGATATCGGGAAAAATATACATCAGATTAACAAGACCGACGCGATAACTTGCACGGATTTTACATTTGTGAATGTAAAACAAAGCTAAAGTAAGTAACAAGATTGCAGTTTGGGCCAGTTAAGTGCTAGTGTCACTACCACAAAAACATCACCACGGCAAAGCCAATATTTAAATGTGCATGACACTAAGTGGACATCGAGAGAAATCCTCATTCAGCTGACAAGAGTTATCTCCAAACAACCACTCCAAGTGGTTATTTAAACAACCACTTCCACTGAATTCCCTGTGGAAAAGCACTCGGGTAGCGGTGCTTGGCCTTCATAAGCGCGTCGTGTCATAACGCGCCACGGGAACCGACACTCTGTTACCAGCAACAACATCTGACCTGCATTATGATAGCACCCACATTTTGCAGGCAATCAGTCTGGCCATGGCCTTCCCAACGCCTGTGACACAGACCAGCTCCAGCTGGAACAGCTCCCACGGTCCTGGCCTACTTGTCTCCAGCGCGATGTGGCTGTGAAATGAGTGCCAGTGGGAACGTTCGAGAGGCAAGCACGCCATTGCTGCAAGTGCGTGCCATTTACAACACCGTGCTGCCTGATGCTTTCACTGGCGGATAATTATGCGAGAAGCCGACGTGGAGACCGAAATTTAGCGAACGCTTTCTCCGCGAAGTTTTTTGGGGCGGCCGCCTGATTTGTTGCATCGCACAACCTACTATATTATTTCGCGAAGGGGCGGCCAAGAGGGCTCCAATCCCCTGAGCAACCTTAAATACACTAGATCAAACAAGAACTTTTCAGATTTTCATCCCGCAAAACCAGAAATTTCGGCGCACTTCGCACGCCTACAGCAATCTGTTTCTTACCATTTTTTCCGTCGGGCGCCCCTTCAGAAAATCCTGCTGCGCCAGCGGAGTTCGCAGCAGCAGCTTCACTCCTGCAGTGACAGAACTCCGCTCGGCAACTCTTAATGCCACATCAATTCCGAACTCCTCCGCGACCGGCAAAAGCCATCACCCTACTTGTTTTCCACTCCAGCGCGAAAAGCGAGGCGCCGCTGACGGACGCCGCGTGGTGTCGGGGCAGCGGTGGCCGCCGGGCCGCCCTGCACCCGCACCGTCCCCACCGCCCCGCAACACACGCCCGACGTCCGGGACGTCCGCGCCGTCCGTCAGCTGACGCGAGCCATCAGCTGATCTCGGCTGTCACGTGTTATCAGCTGATCGGTGGCCAGACGACAGCAGCAGCCGCTAATTGGCATCGTAACAGACAGCCGTACATAACCGGCGAGCACGCAGTTATGGGCAGCTGTCTCCATAACTGACAGGCAAGCTGGCCTGAAGAGTAACAAACAGACACGGCGAGGGTATATAAATAAAGCCGAAGTAGCTGAGTCAGGTAAGTGAGGAAGTAGAAGATTAGGAGAGGACGAATGAGAATAGATTTGAGAAGAGATTTGGTGGTATTGTCATATATATACTGTAGGTAGAGGCTATAATAAATTGCATGACAATATTTTATGGCATAAGCAAGGCAGAAACTGATCCCTTTTGTGCTTGTCTTCGTATCTGTATGTTCGGGGCTCGACCCCTCCCCCTTGAGGAACCCAAAACAGACTCCATTAAACAAGATCTTTTTTAAATTTTACCATTCAAAACTCTAAATTTTTGGTTATTCTAAGCAATTTCGTGCAACTAAAACCACGCTTAGCGTTGGTGCCCTTCCTTGTCCTTCAGTCAATCTACAAGGAGTGAGGTAGCTTTTTGTCGTCTAAGAATTGGACACACATTAGGTACACATGCAGGGGCGCAGCCAGGATTTTCCTAAGGAGGCCGACCAAAAACAAAATGTGCTGGATCGAACTCGCTTTCGGAGCGCGATGCGCACCGCAATTTTGTGACTTTTGCGTGGTGAAAATCTTCAAATGTCTTGCTTGATTCAGTGTATTTTTGGTTGCCAGGCTGTGAGGAGACCTTTGCTGCACGTCTGTACACATAGATATTTATTGTGTGGTGATAAAAGACCGAAATTCGCCCCGCGTGATCCTGCACTGACAGTGCGCCGCATGTTGTTAGTATGCCCAGAATATGCGGAAGAACGCAGACGTCATGTCACACACTACACGAACGCTCCTAGGTTTGTAGATACGTATTTGCATAGGTGAGCCTCTGAAAATTATTAGGAGGGCACAATGCATGAAGGCAATGGGCGAGTCCAAATGGATTCGGGGGAGGGGGGGAAATACGCCCCATGTTAGAAGTTGAATTTATTGGGAGGGCAAAGCCAGCACAAGGGTAGGGGGCAAGTTCCCTCCTAAAAGCATACAAAGCTACAGCCCTGCGTACCTGGCGATGATTACCGCCCTATTCCTCCACAAGAGTCGTTTTTTTCTACCCCTCTCAGTGCGGGGTAGGGGTAAATTTGACTCCTCATCACTACTGTCCATAACAGCCACTATACGTGGAGGGAATGTATCGTGAAATAAATAAATAAATAAATAAATAAATAAATAAATACTATGATTTTCATGTTCTAAGCAAGTTGGAGAGATATGCAGTAAAGGGAAATGTGTAGCTTCCTTTAACTTTTAGCGTTGCTTGATACATTTTCTTCTGCCTCTTTTGGTTGACCTTCCAGGACCGTCAAGCGCATCAATATCGGGGTGAAGTCAGTCATCCGTGTTCTCTGTAGTTTTCTGAACCTGAACGTAAATCCACTGCAATTTCGCGCTTTATTATTGATACTTACGTGCAAGATGAAGACCTAGCCCAACACAGGTGGCACGTGAAAAGGTCAATGTCACCGATCCCATGAGGGTAAAATATCTGGAAATATGTCATAAACTGTTGAAGATGACACTGTCTGAAGGAAAAGGCACTCAGGAAGAGGCAACGAGGGCCACCCAGCCCAAATTATGTTTCCCGCCTTCTGACAATCCTGCAGAAAAAAAAATATTCTGAAGAACATGTCATACACAAAATTCCCAAAATCCAACATTTGAAAATCTAGTTTCTGAACCCCAGTCATAATAGCAAAGGACAACACTTTTGTCGGCCTCGGTGATTAAGAACCGAGGCATGCAAACAGCTTTGCAAGGGCTGCAAAAGTATTATGGTTTAGCCCTGTATGCATCGCAATAGTGTTTTTCATTGCGTGCAAAGCTACGAGGAGCGCAAAAGATCCTCTCCCGCCATGAGCCATGCTATAACTTCTACATCAGTACCGCGGTATCAGCAAAATTAATAATATTCCAGCAGATTGAAGTAATAAAAATTAAATCCGCTGCAAGCGGTCTCGACAATTCGAAACCGACGAGGACGAACGCAGACTGTTACAGAAACTAACTGCAATACAGTCCATATACATTCAAAGAGCACCTCTCCTCCTGTCCGACAGAATACTTTATGATGCAGACCCAGCTTCAGTTACCTTCCTGCACTAATGCCACCACACGCTGCTGCAGCCGATCTGGAGAGGTTCAAGCGGTGCCCTCCTCAGATTACATGCGGTCGACGAGATAAATTGACACCGGTCAGTTCTCACCGGTGATCAACTCCAGCCTGCCGGGGCTGACCTTGTGCCCGCCGGGGCTGACCTTGTACCCGCCGGGGCTGACCTGGTACCTGCCGGGGCTGACCTTGTGCCCGCCGGGGCTGACCTTGTACCCGCCGGGTCTGATGGAACTGCACTCCTGTTGCCAGGCACCGCCACCGCTGACCGGGGTGACCTGGTACCTGCCGGGGCTGACCTTGTGCCCGCCGGGGCTGACCTTGTACCCGCCGGGTCTGATGGAACTGCACTCCTGTTGCCAGGCACCGCCACCGCTGATCGGGGACTCATGACCTTCGTGCTCCTGTTATTCTCGGCGCCGTCGTTGCATTGTGCCAGGGTTCCGATGTAGCGATACCGATCATTCCGGCGATACATGCTTGCTTTGAACCGGGGTGGCGCGGACAACCGGTTTCATTTTAATATGCGTATGTACATACTTGGTGCATCAAGCATGCTTGCATTACTTGGCATGCATTTTATAAGCTAAGTAAAATAAACTGCGATAAAAAATGGAATGCCTATACATTTTGCTTTCATCACAGGATAAAACCCGAAAAAGAACCGTTATTTGACGGCATGAAAACCAACAAGACGGAACACAAAAACGGTGCCGCCGTTTAGCGCTTGCAGTATTATCACATACATGGCTGCAATCAGAGTATAGGTTTCAGATATAGCCCACTGATGTACTGCAACGCTGATATACCGGGTAATTTCATGCAAATCATCCAAGGAGAAACAAATCACCCTTACTCTTAAGTTTCGATGACAATCGCAGTTTTTGTGTATGAACCACCGCATGCAATAATCACAATGGTTAGGCATGGTTATTTATTGGTAATTACTTGATGATTGATTAACGATTAACTTCACCTTGCGAAATAATGTCCTATACTTTGCAGTGCGAGAGGAACTGGTCAATTTCACCCTCCTCACTAACGTGTATTCTGAGAAGATATATTTATGCGATGCACTGCATGAAGTAACTATATCATTGAACTTCTAGAGCTACGTGAAACATTTTTATCCATCTCTTTTGGTCTACCTTCCAGGTCAGGTCCAACAGATCAATGTCGGGGTGCAGTCAGTCTCCCGTCTTCGCCGCAGTTCTCGTACTCTGGTGGTAAAAGAAATGCGATTCCGTGCTCCAAAGTTATGATACGCACACCGAAGATTTAGTTTAATACATGTGGCACGTGTAAAGGTCCAGGTCACCGACCCCGTCGAGATCAAATGCCTCCAAATATGCACTGACCTGTTGAAGATAACAATTTTCGAGACAGACGACACGCACAGAAAGGCAATGAATGCTACCAAAGCGAAACCAAATAGTTTCTTACCTTCTGATAATTTTCCACACAGCACAACTTCGAAAACTTACATGTTCCCAATAAATGTGGAAAAAATCGGACAAAATTATACATCCGCAATTAGCGTTTCGTGGCACACCCACATCAGAAAAGAACTCTACGTGCAAAAGTATCATGGTTTGGACATTTGTACTTCGCAATGGTCCGTATTTTAGCCTCTAGAACGTACGGAATACATGCACCATCGGAAGTTTTCAGGTGATATCTCAATGACCTAACCAGATACTGACTTAAAACCCGGAATGCTTTATAGAACACAATTTGCGACTACATACAACTCGAGTCTGAAAAATATTGCTTAATAACAAAGCTACGCGCAACAAACATATTTCGCTGGCTTCTGCCTTCATTTGGCCTGGGGATATGACCTGAGGTCACTGCTTGTACCTTTTCATGTTGTGATCATTTTCTATGCACGCGTATTGGTCGCCTCACTGTATTTTGTGTGATTTGTTCATGAAGAAGTATTTCAACATGCATCCAGAGCCCGCAACCAGACGACGTCGTGACCCGAATTCGTCCAGCCGTATTCCAAGAGGCTTGAAACTCACATTTTATCAAATGTGTGTTAATCAATGCTGGAAATGTCTTCCAGACTTAAATGCTACCACATGAGTGGCCAATATTCACTTCACACTAATATCACAGGGAGACAGGGGTGCGGTCAAATTGACTGTGAGTGCTGCCAGACGAACACTGTGAGGGCTGCCATATGGACACCGCGGGGGCTGCCAGACGGACACTGTGAGGGTCATGCGACCGGCGTGCGATTTCCCAGACGTCCGTTAGCATAGCATGGCGGTTGACAATCGGCGGTGCGGTGTGGCACGGACACGGTCACGGCTGTGCTGCCTCGGTGCCGTGAGAGTCGGCTTCAGCAGCGCCAAGGTCACGGCCGCAGCCGTCTCCTGACCGGCCGGCACTCGCCTGCAGACGGTGGCGCCACCAACGGGAACACTGGGTCCGGCCCCCTCCCTCCTCAGGCTGCCGAGACGTCGAGAAAATCTCACGCTCGTGCGGTGTTTGTCTAAAAGTCTGGTTGTAGGAATATTTGACCCCTGCTCGACCGTTGATCCCTGACCCGAACACGTGTCATGGCTGCGTGTCTCGTGTGCCGAAACGTGTCTCGCGTGCAGTGTGCGTGGCTGCCTATACGTGCATTGCGTGCAGATCGAAGGAGAAGACACCAGCGCCACGGGTGTCTTCTGCATACCACGTGGAGAAGATGGCGCATGTCTCGGACTGAAAACGCATTACTTTAAGAGCATATGTTAAGAATCAGTGCCATTAAGAACACATGCTAAGAATCAATGCCTGTCGAAGTTTGCTGCATGTAAGTACATTCCAGTGCATGCAACCTGTCCCTTCCCCGCCACTTTTCCTCCGTAGAGCAACCGCTGGTAATCATAACGCAGCACTGCATATACGAGGATCAAATGCACCCGTCCCCACGTGCAACGTACGTTGGATACATTTAGTCGTCAACCTTGACGACAGCCAGAATGCTGAAAGGGCTCCCAAAACGTGTCGCTGAAACTGCCGTTGGTCACCAGAACTACATACAATTTTGAAACATCACTGTTCCCTGATGCGAGGCACCTTACCATGCACTTCTTGGTGCGCAGTTTTCAAAATGTCCTCAGATTTTTACTCCCTGGGCGTGCCACTTGTTTTCTGAAGCATTCTATAATCCGGCGCATGGTGTCAACGAAGGAAATCAACGGCCATCTATCCCCAATCACCTTCACGTATAGCACAATATCGGATATATCACTGCACGATTTGACTGTGCGACAAACCACAGAAATCACAGAGCATTCCCCAGCGCATTCACCGATGCAGCCACCACCAGTAAAAGTACATGCTATTTTTGTGGCAGGATATGTGCAGAAGATAGTTTGAAAGTGTTGCTAGGTTTCGGACCCGCAGTGTAAATGGTTCGGAAATGGCGCGTGAAAAGCCAATGGCGCCAGACTCAGGCCCTTCCCTTCTTTCTCCTCTCACAGGAACAGGGGCAATGCAGAACGTCACCACAACCCTACCCCACCACCCCCCCCCACACCACAACCACACCACACAACACCCCAACACCACACACACCCCCCCCCCCACCCAAAAAAAAAACCACCCCCCCCAACAAAAAAACCACCACCACGCACTAACACCACCACGTCACCCACAACCCTACTGCACCACTCTCACCCACTACATCACCACAATCCACTACACCACTACCACCACCCATTATAACATTATCACCCACTATACCACCACTACACCACCACCACCCACTACACCACGACCACCCACTACAACACCACCACCACCCACTACAACACCACCACCACCACCCACTACACCACACCACCAACACTACACCACACCACCCACTATAACACCCCACTACCACCCACTACAACACCACCACCACCACCCACTACACCACGACCACCCACTACATAACCACTACACACTACACCACCACAACTCACTACACCACCACCACCCACTATAACACCACCACCACCACCCACTATACCACCAATAGTTATACTTGTCAGAGGGTGTTGGGTCCCAATATCGGCCCTCGTCCCTCAATTATTTCAATTTTAACGTGATCCACTACAAAGCCCACCAACTGACCTCGAACCTCCCAGTTCCTCTATGTATCGCTGCTCAGTCAGTTTCAGAAGGTGACGTCCCTGGTTGCATAGCCCTGTGGCTGGTGCTTGCCGAAGAGCGCCACGCCACACGTGACGTCATTTCACCACATGTGACGTCATTTCATCACACGTGACGTCATTTCACCACACATGACGCCATTTCGCCACACTTGGCGTCATTTCACTCCACGTGACGTCATTTCCCCACGTGACGTCATTTCGCCACACTTGGCGCAATTTCGCCACACATGACGTCATTTCACCACACTTGACGTCATTTCGCCACACTTGGCGTAATTTCGCCACACATGACGTCATTTCACCACACATGACGTCATTTCGCCACACGTGACGTCATTTCGCCACACATGACGTCATTTCGCCACACCGATTTCGCCACACATGACGTCATTTCACCACACATGACGTCATTTCGCCACACGTGACGTCATTTCGCCACACATGACGTCATTTCGACACGTGACGTCAGTTCTCCACACGTGACGTCAGCATGTGACGAAGTGGCACCGAGTGGCCGGCGGCCACCAACTTGCAGGCGCGCGCCGCCAGTTCCGCAGTCGGAGACCTAGACCCAGATCTGGGCGGCAGATCTGACCAGGTCCGCCGTCAGCTGGTGACGCCGGCGGCCGCGCTGTTCAGGAGCCCGCTGGAAGTGATCGGTCGATCCGTCGCGCTCACATCAAGGATACCCGACTGTTTGGATGTTGGCCAGGGGCGGATGCGGGGCTGAGCGGCCTCAACATGTCGGACATGTCCGCCTCCCTTCTGGAAAAGTGGCGTCACTATCACCGGGAAAGGCGACCTTACGGGGGTCTCGAGTGCACCCTCCCCTTGCTCAGCGAATTTTAAGCCGAAGGTGCCCCTTCAGAAACTGTGTGCCCTTCACGAAAACTACTGGATCCGGCCCTGGTGTTCGTTCACTTGCTTGCACCTTCATGCAGGCCCTCCGTCAAGGAAATGGCTGAGGGGAACAGCAGGGTCTGTAGGTCCATGCTTTTGCAGCAACGTCCATGGTCGATGATGGCGAACCCTGTGATCGAACGAGGACGCGGCGTCCTCATAGCGGAGACTCGGGAGGACAGCCTCTGGTACGGAGCAAACTTATCAACAAAACTATAAGGTACATTAGATAGCTTGCAACCAACGTAAATATGTTTGCCCTTCTCCTCCGGGTTGGTTATTGGTTTTACGACACGTCGACCGTTGAGCCATATAGCGTCGCCAATCTCTCACGCCGATTGGTCGCGGGCGAAGAGTAGCGACAGGTGAGACTCGAACCCACAATCTTTCGATTGTGAGACGAGCATCTTACTCCTAGACTACTCGTCCCCTACCCCTTCTCCTCCAAGTCCCCATTCCAAGAAAGATGTTTATCTATGCCCATGGCCGTACACTTGTGGCATGCTCTGTAGCATGTGTTCAGTTCGAGACACGGACCCAATGGGACCATAGGACCAGAGGAGGAACTTTTCCGAAAGGATTTGGAAGGGAGGAGAGGAGAGGAAATTTGTTTGATATGATTATCTTCAGTCAACGCCCACAGGTTCCGTGTTAAGCCTCAGCAACATTGGGAGGGGAGGAGGACCTTCCCTGAAACAAATATGGAACGTCCCACCCCTGCATAGAACAGTGGTCGTTTAGCCTTATAGATGCTGGAAGTATTTTCAGACATTCGATAGGAACGTATCCAACACTTTTTGCGACCCTAAATGAAGTCTAACTGGTGCGCCTAGAAGCTAGGGGTTCGACAACCCTGGTCATGACATCGGTATAACTTGATATTCTTCCTTCGCCCGCATTGGTGCGCCTGAAATACTTCTTTTCACGATGTTCTTCAGAAAAGCCACCATTTCGCTCTTCCTGCACACAGCAGATGCTTCTCCCTTACGCTACACTCAGAAAGCACAGATTCACTTCCCCACCGTGATGCATGTCCACGCCCAAGATTTCGCCTATATCTGCGGCTTCGGGCAGTTCGGACCATCTCACCCGCCGCGAACCGTCCACTCGGGCACCTCCGCCGCGGAAATTCCTGCCGAGTCGCCGGCGGCCGGCAACGTCAGCGGCCGGTGCGCCTGGGGCCAGGGCGGCGGCCCTTGCGCCCCGTCACGTAACCACTTCCTGTCTGCCGGCGACCTCGCACGTCCACCGCGGGCCGCGCTGCTCCGGATGCGGCCGCGGGCGGCGGGCGGCCGCGCGCGCCGGCGACATCGACCCCTGTTTACCCGGCGCGCCACTCGTGGAGATCACGCCGCCTGACGCGTGCACCCTTGGCGGGACGCGGTTATCGGTGATCCGGTGCGCAAAAACCGGGGCGGTCCCGGCCGTGATGGACACGGCCCGCGAGTTCCGCTGCGCTGGCCCCGGCTCCCCGCGGCGAGGCGGGGTCACTTGCGGCCGGCCCGACTACGGCCGCCTGTCGGCGGTCATGTCGAGCGTCCAGGCCGTGAGGCGGTGCAACGAGGGCCGTCGGCGATAACTCCCTTCAACGTTTACGTTGGTCCACCCTGACCCGCTCCTCTACCCCCAGCTTGCCGTACCGCTGGTCATCTACGTTACTGATGCATGCAGTGCTGGGCTGCCTGCGATTAACGTTAGGATCAATTCTACAATCCACAATCGATCAATCTACAATCGAGCTGCAGCCTCTCTGGTGGAACTACGAATCATACCTGACGAATAACACGATTACGTGCGCATCGTAAAAATACATTTTGCAATGGTATTACGTTCATCCATTCAGTCCTTCCACATTCCGCCGCGATTAAACATCAAAAGTCTAGCTTTTTATCCACTAATGCTTCCTGACTCCACTCCCACCACAACCCTCTACTTCCTTCGCGTTCCTCCGGGGTTGTCGCTGCCACGAGGGACGGGGACACGTTCCAAAAATATCTTGAAATAGATGGTATCCATGTGTGACTGCTTGGAAAGACCGACATGCAAATTATATTGCCCCACCCACCTATCCACCGCCTCTACCTAAAGCAGGGGTCCCCAACCCGCGGCCCGCGGGCCACATGCGGCCCGCGAGGCCATTCCGTGCGGCCCGCGGCCACTTGTCAAAATTAACATTGCGTGCGGCCCGCCAGATCATTTCCTGGGTCATCGGTGCGGATGACCACTTGGACGACGTTCTCTTGCTGAGTGTTAGTTCCATTACCCCTGATTTTGATAAGCTTTGTGCTGAGAAATGTCACCAGGTGTCTCATTAATAAATTCTTTGACATTTTTTGTTCTGTATAATATGTGGTTTTCAGAGTTTTTTTTATTGGTGCGGCCCTCGGGACCTCTCGGACTTGTCGATGCGGCCCGCGGTACTCTGCGGGTTGGGGACCCCTGACCTAAAGTATGTGGCGACGCCAATGCCTCTCCATCCCCAGTTTAAATTCGTGTCCACGTCGCAGGCGGCCAAGTTCTGTGCTCTACAATTATCACCATTAGCATCAATTCCCGTACATGTTAGCATAATAGACGTCCTGGAAATACTCGGGACTGTTCGCGGGTCGCCTAACCACAGCGGCCGCCGCGTCGCCGAGCGCTTCCGCCAACAGCCATTGATGGATGTCTGCGGAGCACGCTTTTGTCACGCTTTTTCAAGGCGGAAGCCGGAACCCACGCCTCGACTCGATTATGATCGGTCGGACGCACGCCGCGGGAGCTGCCAACGCGTTACGGCTGGCATGCGATGGGTTCGCTTGAGCTCTTCGCCCCGTGCAACGTGTGCAATCTTCGGGCAAATTTTACTGATGCACACAGTTGTAGGCATGCAAATTCGTGTCCCAACGTAATTAGTTTTCCACATGCGATGGCATATGAACACCGCGGCCATGCGCAGCCTTCTTGTTCAGGCGCCTTTCCGAAATCACCGAAAGATGACGATCATTTTCCGTCTGGGTTTCATGCCATTAGTCCAGAAGTAGCCTTATCTTCATTTGATCATCTTTGTTGGCATCACAAGGTTCATGCAGTCGTACGGTTATCGAGATAACGGTAGCCGATGTCAAAATTATAGTCGCTATCCGACTGCGTATCTGCGTAGCGGAATTAGTCGCCTTTTTGTGGCAATCGTTAAAATGGCATGCATTTTCATCAAATATAGTACGCCCTTATCCCTGTCATATTCTTTCTCTCGCAAGGTTTCGCGATTAGTCAATGCATCAGCGCCATCACACACGCCAACAAATGTAGACGCGCACACCTCTGCATCACGGCCCTCGTCTCTTCATCGCACATCTTTTAATTGGTCGGAGCAGTCGGACGTTTCAATCTACTTTTTTGTCGTGTTTCGGCTTTAATTTATACCTCCATCGAAACATAGCATAGATTCGCGTTTCTTTTTCTCAAATACTCACACGCACACACACAAACACAAACGCAAGCACACGCGCACACACACCCATGTACACACACACACACACACACCTACACACACACACACACGAGCGCGCGCGCGCGCGCGCACGCACGCACGCACGCACGCACGCACGCACGCACGCACGCACGCACGCACGCACGCACGCACGCACGCATGCACGCACGCACGCACACACACATGTCCAATGTTATTGTCACGAGTCGCGTCTTGCGGGGTTTTACCCATTGGTCTCTGCCATTGTTATTGTCACGAGTCGCGTCTTGCGGGGTTTTACCCATTGATCTCTGCCATTGTTATTGTCACGAGTCGCGTCTTGCGGGGTTTTACCCATTGGTCTCTGCCATTGTTATTGTCACGAGTCGCGTCTTGCGGGGTTTTACCCATTGGTCTCTGCCATTGTTATTGTCACGAGTCGCGTCTTGCGGGGTTTTACCCATTGATCTCTGCCATTGTTATTGTCACGAGTCGCGTCTTGCGGGGTTTTACCCATTGGTCTCTGCCATTGTTATTGTCACGAGTCGCGTCTTGCGGGGTTTTACCCATTGATCTCTGCCATTGTTATTGTCACGAGTCGCGTCTTGCGGGGTTTTACCCATTGGTCTCTGCCATTGTTATTGTCACGAGTCGCGTCTTGCGGGGTTTTACCCATTGGTCTCTGCCATTGTTATTGTCACGAGTCGCGTCTTGCGGGGTTTTACCCATTGATCTCTGCCATTGTTATTGTCACGAGTCGCGTCTTGCGGGGTTTTACCCATTGGTCTCTGCCATTGTTATTGTCACGAGTCGCGTCTTGCGGGGTTTTACCCATTGGTCTCTGCCATTCACGCCAGTTAATGATGGCAATAATCACTCCATGGCCGCACCAAATGACTGGCCGAAAACTCACGGCTGAAGGTCAACCGCCAGCTCTGCGGCACGTGCTCCACCAACCCTCTCCCCTCTCCCTCCCGTCGAGAGGTGCGCTGTCCTAACTTGTCAGCCGCCAGGCGGGCGCCCTCAACAATACGCCCATCATTCTCGGTGGCCCCTCGGCGACGCGGCGGGGGGGGGGGGCTGAGATCGGGGCGATGACGGGGACGGGGCGGGGCAAGCGGACCCGCCCTGGAATGTAGGAAGTGGCCAGTCATTCGCCCGCCGTTCTCGGTCGGCGTCGGCGAGTGGCCGTGACTGCTACGCATGGCGTTCGTTAACTGTGCAGCCCCTGTGCCGTCCCGCCGCGCCAGGTGTGCCTGTCGGGAGCCGAACACCGCCAAGGTGCTCCAGTCAGCAGCCCCAGTCCCGTCCCGCCGCGCCAGGTGTGCCTGTCGGGAGCCGAACACCGCGACAAGTTCCCCAATCGGCGGCCACTTCCGCCTGCTCCGCGTGTGGCCACCACTGGCGGCCGGCGCGGCGCGCGGCTCTGCGGTGTGTGTGGCGGCCGCCGATGTCGTAGTCGTCCGCTCCGGATATCATTGCATCAGTGTGATATCATTACATCAGACACGCGCACACCAACCACAGTCCCGATCGACAATGAAACAGTAGATGCGCCACCTGACGACGATCTGCCGTGCGGCGTCACCTCGCCAATGCTTCGGACTTTCCTCCTCCTGGGGCCGCATGACATGAAAGTATCATCCACGTGTCGTCTCCAGAGCCGTGGCTGCACACCTGAACCGTGCAGCAAGCCATCACCTGCGCATGTTGCTGTGGTGGTGGAAGCACTGTGAAGCTTTTGATGGGCAGACTCGATGAGAATCTGTTGTTCCTACTTGTGTTTATGTTCAGCTGACCTGGGAGCCCTACGATCAGGTTGGGGCAGAATCGACGAGAACCTTTTGTTCCGACTTGTCTTCATATTCAGCGGACCTGGGAGCCCTACGATCAGGGTTGGATGTGTACTTTGTAGCCCTGGATGTGAAGAGGAAAGTGTGTAGACATTCGAATATGAATAGGACATTTTTCTTAAAACCTGTGACACCAGAATCTCAGCTTGCATTTCACAGTGACTCTTAAGCACTTTGTCACAGAGCAGCTCATCTTTGGCTGGGGAGGATAATGTTCTGAGTGACAACAATCCAGGAACAGCTGATTTGCCCACCCTGAATACGAACATATTACCTTCAGCTGCTTGGAACATTGTTAGATCTGACCTTTATTGCAATGACCTCAGAATCTTCTTTTCTTGGGTTGATACGCTACCGCTTGGTGCGACTTCTTAGCTTTGCATAAAATGTTGCCCACTTTAGATCGGATAGCTGTCTCTTCACTGGCGTCTTTAATTTTAGAGATAAACTGACACTCACCAAAACATGCAAAATATCTGGCTATTGCCACTTTTTCCTCTTCACATCCGAAAAGCTTATTAACTATCTGATCCTACCTTGTAATAGTAAGCTAAGACAAGAGTTGGTGTGAGATCTACCAGAGAAAAGACGGACTATGCATCGGCTTACAATACACCATGCGCTCCAACACATGAATTATGATATTCTAAATTACATCAGATCCATTCTTCCTGAAACACGACTAATGCAAATAGGCAAAACATTCCGCAATGCCCAAATGCACAATGCACAAACACAGCCCCCGAATTTTAATTCAGATTCCCAAAAATCGTTCCATCCCAGCCAAACTCTGGAACAGCCTTCCTGCCTCTCTTGGGTCACTTAATTATTTACCTTCTAAACGTGCAGCCACCGGGCATCTTGGGTCGGCAGCTGCTCGAACATTTTTCAGCTTTGGTACTAAACGCGGAAACAAAATTCACCGAAAACTTCGAATCGGAGCGTCGGAACTAAATTCACACTTCTTCCCATTCCAATCAGTCGATTCTCCAAAAATGCATGTGCAGTTACCCGTTTGAAAACGTTAAACAATTTGGATTGCTGTATCCCCCTTACAACGACCTACGACCTTTCCTCTTAGCAGACCTATCCGAAATACTACACATATATTTCAATTCCATATCAAACAAACAGACATCCTGGTGTACGGCTCCAACTGGAGTGTGGACGACGGACGGATGCTGCTTTCAACATTTTCTTCTTCGCACAAATCGGTCCAAACTCTAAAAGGAAGGATATCTACACACATGCGCTTGCATTGCAAAACACTGGCACTTCTCGGATCCGTTTTCGTTCCTCCAGCTGAGGCGCAGCGGTGGGCAGCCGTCCGTACAAAGGGCGACGGACAGTGCGCGTCCCCCTCGGCGGCATCGCTCAACTGTACACACGCTTTATGCATGTGTAGATGAGCGTGAGCATGTACGAAGCTCCTGTGCATGAAGCTCCTGTATGTGTGCGTGTGCGAGTGCCAGTGTGCAAGCGTGTGGAAAAAGTGAGAATGAATGGAGTAGTGCCCAGATCTAAGGCCTTGCGCCTTTTTCACCAATCTCCCACATACATGCTGTCATTGTCGATGAAACGATAATACATATTATCAACAACAACAATAGCAACAACCACAACAACGTCGTGAATAATTCGCAGCGACTGGCGCCATAAATGCAAGCAAGCCTTCTGTGGCCTGCGTGCCGGTGAGAAATGAGCGGCGGTGGGTACGTCACGCGCGCTTGATATCAATCTAACGGAAAGATGATTAAGGCTGCCTGCAGCCCCTCTTGCCCGGTGATGGCAACTGATTGTTGGGACAATCAGTTGCCATCTGTACCGGATATGCTAAGCTTATTGGAATGCATGCCGTCTTCGGAATATAGATGTACGATATGCACGCAATTCACAAGATATTGGTAAAATTGCAGGTATATGCGATCATTATGCGGGTGTAAAAGATAAGAGGATAGATAACCGAACACGGATATACAGGTATACGAGTACGATACACGATTTCTGCGCGATAAATCGTAATCTGTGTGCTTTTTTTACGCGCGGCTAGCATCGCCACATAGCGCCGCTTTCTGTAGTTGGCATTGTTTTGCGTCATTCGTGGGTAATCAAAGTGATGCAGAGTGCGTGCAATGACAGACTTGGTCACACAGAAGCGTTGGCTTTGTGCGACAGGCTGAGGAAATGCTGTGCTCAATGGGAACTCACTCTTCTCAGCTCACTGGGAACTCACTTGGCCAGTGTGAGCGGGTGTCAGCTGACAATACGGACATCACATGTCGACCGCGCACGTTCACGCGTTTCGCCGGCTCGTCCGCCCGTGAAACACGTATCACGTCTCCGCTGTGAACTGTGTGTTACGTCTCCGCCGTGAACTACGTGCCATGTCATTTCTGAAACTGACACGACTATAAAGATTCGCTCTTCGAACAAGTAAATCGAGAACTGAAGAAATCAATGTAGATTGGAAAAAATCGCACGAAATGTTCTTTTTGCGAGTGCATAAATATTGACATACCCATTGAATGTTGGGGATTTGTTTTTGGTATGCGGCTGATGGCTCTGATTTGCATGCTTTTCGCATCAGGAAAAACTGCCAGTGAACAAGGCAGCCGATTTTGGAAATTTCTCGCGAAGATTTAGTTACTTCCTGCGGACGAAATGTGCTTGCTTGGGCCGCACGTGAGGCAGGGACGTGAATATTTCAGTCGGGCAGGTATGCATGCTTCACAAACAAGCTTCATTACCAACGTGTGTGCGCGGAAGCCCATGGTATATGTTACACGCTTAAGTTATCGACCCGCTGATTTTCCACACCACCTTCACCGCCAACTTTTTCCGGATTTACAACCCTGTGCGACAAGGCGAAGTATCCACGGCAACGGCCCGTTTACCCGACCGCATCACATCGTGCTATTGGATAATAGCCGGTCACAGAACAAACAGCCCGACATCCGTGAGAAACAATTTGCTCCCCGTCGGCAGGTACCACTTACACGTCGGTCGAACCTCCACTACTGCCAATTGTAATAACTGAGTCACGGGCGGCTGCGAAATTCCCGAGTCCGTGCACGTGAAGTCCTCGAGTCGGGGACCTCGATCGAGGACCTCCAGTCCAGGACTTGGCCAAAATGCACACGTCGGCGGTCGATCGGCTTTATTGTCAAACGTGCCGCCAATGTCAACTCCGAAGACCGCGGAACCCTCGCCGGCGGCGCTCACTGCTACCGGCTCTGAGTCAGACACTAAGGCATGTCTCGTCAGGTGCTGAATTTCTTGTGGCAAATGCGGCTCGCCTTGTGCGAGTTCCCAACGAATGGTATAAATGTGCCCTGGCATTGCAGTAACCTGTGAAATTAAATAGGCCAGCAAACGACCAACTATATTTCTGCATAATTTGTTTTCTTCGGAATCCACATGGTGTTGAATTACATCCTGTTCAATTGCATCGTGTTTAATCACATCGTGCTGAATTACATCGTGCTTAATCACATCATGTCGAATCAGATCCAACTGAATCGCATCGAAATGAATCACATCGTGCTGAATCACATCGTGTTGAATCACATCATGTTGAATCAGATCCAACTGAATCTCATCGAACTGAATCACATCGTGTTGAAACCCAGGTGAACTAACAGTAAAAGGCAAGGCGCGATGCAAGGAATGCGCAGCTATAAAATGTCACTGAATAGCAACCTCGAACACTCAAATACGTGATCTAATATACCATTGTGTGGGAAAAGGCGACAAAGCTAATCGTCGTTGGCGAATATTTACAATTATCTGAAAATGAAGATAAACGTCCGTGCTTGTTTGGTAAGTCCGGAGTATCCGCCACTGCAGAGTTCAGTTTCTTTGTTAATAACGGTATCACGGCAAGTTTCTACGCTCGAATTTCTTTCTCTAAGGGAGGATCCATCCTGCCTTCAATCAGCCTCTCACGTGATCAAAAAGACAGCCAGCGACTCAGTTCACACAGTGCTCGAAAGATGACCGATGTCAGTTTGCTGATGGATCGCTTGGAAGCCGTAATATTGTCGCCGGTAAGCGGAGGTACCACGGCACTTAACGCCGAGCAACAGCACTGATGCTTGGCGGTGGCTCTCACTGACAGTACCGGAGGGACTCGTGACCCCAAAACTTTGAAGACTGCTTGGAGGCGAATGCTAGCCTGTAGCTCCGCCGAGCACACCCCACCGCAGGCATCAAGCAGGGGAGGGACAGAGGGGTGTGGAATCCAGCGGAGCAATAGAGGGGTAGCGCCGTCCCTCACTTTGGGCGAGTCATCACATGGGTGCCTAACAGAGGGGACGCCATGGGTGTTGCATGGAAATAATCGACTTTTGAGTGGCTGTTGCCACCCCAACTTTGAGACAGTTCTCTTGCCACTTGGAGTGCTGCAACACCACACCAGAACCATGTTCACGTTCACGTTCACGTTCACGTTCACATTCACAGAACCACATTCACGTTCACATGCACAGAAACACATTCACATTGATGACTGGAAAGTCCAGGGTATGCATTATCCAAACGTAGGGACATCGGCACACAGCGCGGTGCTTATGATGGCCCGAGTCTGCTCCCATGTGTGTTTAAGAGTGAGGGTTAATGGGTTAATGAGGGTTAATTGGTACAGTGCAGCTGCGACACGTTCCATGTCATTTTTAACTCGTTTTTTTCTCACCTTCAAGCTGCCACTGTTTAAAAAGGCACTCCGTCGAAATATACTGCTCATTTGGCCTAGTTTATCTCTTTCAGTTATATTGAGCATAAGGTCAAAACTTATTCAGATAATAGGAGTGAGGAAGCCGTTTTTGTTGCTTCACCGTCCAAGCGTTTCCCAAGTGTATTTTGCTTCAAAAGTTGGAACATAAGAGTTGCCAGCGTTATTAAAGGTTAAACAATGCTTCCCAGCTTCAATTTATCAGGAGGCGAAAAGCACATATTTCTCCCCCACAAAATTAACTTTCGGGTCTAGTCTCCGGAGGTATATGGACGTCGAACGGACCTATGGATTCCGAAGTTCGCAAAAATCACCAAGCACTAAAGCGGTTTAACCACTATGTAGCAGAACGTGAATTGCTTCATTCAGAACAAAAATAGTCTTCCCGTGCATAGGTGGGAACATTGCCAGAAAAGTCTTATGACAGAATTATGGACGTCGACCGGACTTGCCGAGTCCCAAGTTCGCGAAAGTGAGTGAGCACTGAATCGGCTTACCGATTATTTAGCAGAAAGCGAGTTGCTTTTTCCGGACGAAAGCAGCACATTCTTTCCACGCATCGGTGGGAACGTTGCCAGAACAGCTTTTCGTGCAAACTTCGAAGCTGATGTTACCACAGATCAAAGTACTAACATGAAGGAGCCGGTCCGAATCATTCCAGTTTCGGGTGCGGTGCTGTTGCAGCTACATACGTTTGCGGTATAGCTGAGACGCCAGCATTTCACGATTATATGCTTGCGGTTATAAGCTTGGATGGTTACCTATAAGCACCTTCATCGATCCATCTACGTTTCCCTGAGCGTCTCTCTTTATGTTTCCCTGTTCCGAACAGGGAGCTGATTTGTATCCGATGCTCGAGATTCAGTCGGAGGATTTTCGACCGCTCATTTTCATACGTGATGCGACCCAGCGATGATATAGGTGGGGCAGGAACGACAGACATGCACGCCTCTGCGGGGCGCAGCCTGAGCCAAGTCTGGTCTGAGAGAGAGAGAGAGAGAGAGAGAGAGAGAGAGAGAGAGAGAGAGAGAGAGAGAGAGAGAGAGAGAGAGAGAGACAGAGACAGAGACAGAGACAGAGACAGAGACAGAGACAGAGACAGAGACAGAGACAGAGACAGAGACAGAGACAGAGACAGAGACAGAGACAGAGACAGAGACAGAGACAGAGACAGAGACAGAGACAGAGACAGAGACAGAGACAGAGACAGAGACAGAGACAGAGACAGAGACAGAGACAGAGACAGAGACAGAGACAGAGACAGAGACAGAGACAGAGACAGAGACAGAGACAGAGACAGAGACAGAGACAGAGACAGAGACAGAGACAGAGACAGAGACAGAGACAGAGACAGAGACAGAGACAGAGACAGAGACAGAGACAGAGACAGAGACAGAGACAGAGACAGAGAGAGAGAGAGAGAGAGAGAGAGAGAGAGAGAGAGAGAGAGAGAGAGAGAGAGAGAGAGAGAGAGAGAGAGAGAGAGAGAGAGAGAGAGAGAGAGAGAGAGAGAGAGAGAGAGAGAGAGAGAGAGAGAGAGAGACAGTGGTGACCTTGGCTGCCCTGTTGTGCCAGTTTCGGACACGGCCGCCGGCCGTTAGTGCCCGTGCTGTCTGTGGCAGTCGTGCCACATGTCGGTCTGGTGTCGTGACGGTATTTGCTCGTGTCGCCGTTCGGAGTCGTCCTGCCGCCGGTGTCGCCGTGGCGGAAGATTCGTCGACCGCCAAGTGAATGGTTTTCCTCGAGGAATCAAAAGATTACTGCTGAAGTGGTGTACTTTTAGTGGTGCCATCTGAGCGTCCTGTAGTGACAGAATACATATTTAATGACGTTTGCTGACTTTCAGTATAGTGATATCAACGTCGCGAGAACATTACCGCGTAATATTAGATTATATGAAGCAATATGAACATCAACATAATGGGCGCTGTATAACCAATGCAGTTGATGAGCCCTAAAACCCCAATAACCAACCAGAACATGAATATGAACATGAACATGTTCGGATTAAAACGTTTTGATAAATGGGCGGTTCATTTGTTTTGCGCGGACCACATCAAGATGAGTTTGGTAGCGACACGTCATCCGGACATGAATTTGTTTACTCCACCATTTACATATGTGCACTTTATCGGCCTCCCACCGCATATTTTTCCTGCATATTGAAAACGGCCAAACATGTTAGGAGTGTAAAGTATGTAGTCATATTGTAGTTCCGTCGCATATACATGTTCGTGTTATTCTATTGAAGGAAGTTTTTGTCATCATAGGTTAAAAGTCTTCCTATCACTATCTTCCTGTACCACATCGGTGCTGAGTGTCTGAAAACTAATTGGAGGGCACAGTGCATCAAGGCAATCGGCAGGCCCAAATGGATTGGGGGTATACAACATAGGATTCCATGTTAGAAGTTGAAATTATTCGGGGGCAGAGCCAACTTTGGGGGAATGTCCTCCCAAAAGCATACAAAGCTACACCCTTGCTCTGACACCACTTCGCAGCAAGGAAACTGGAATATCAAACACTTAGGAATAATTATCAAAGCAATATAGCTACAACATTGCTGGTTCCCGAATACAACTTGTGGTATGACAAACTGTTCAAACTTTGACCCCAAGAAAAAAATCGTTTTTGCGCATGATTTGAAGCCAAGTGTGGCCAGCAGATTGCTGCCAAACTAAAAAAACTTCAGGGTGACATTCGTGGGCTTGAGGAAGTTCGATCTACCTTCTAAGCTTGGCTCTCATTTTGTGTCTACTTCTCAGTACTGCACGGATGGAGCACTAGCAAGATCGCATTTAAATCAGACGGATCATTTCCAATCTCGTGCAATGTGGGCACTTGCGCTTTCGCGATATTTGGGAACAGCTCATCGTAAGGACAATGTATGCCTTGCTTTTCATGATAACTGACACTTCTGTTTCTATTTAGAGATCCTTGTAACAATTTCCTACATCGGGGTACTTGAAAGTTAAAAAACAATATGTTGCATGCAAACCAGCTTTCAAAAACAGAACGGAAGTTGGGTGGCATTAAGTAGCTTCATTTCATCAGTGGCCCGGCCAACTACAGGACATGGCAAAAATTCACCAAGGTCCAACAATCTATCAGAAATCGGCCAGGCTCCTCCCATTTTCACACTTCTCGTTCACACACAGGTGTCACCGTCCCTTTAGTCCTTGGCCCTCCATCCATTGGGAAGTCGTCACTGCGCAGCTGGGGCATTCCAGCACGATTCAACAGGTGATTAACACCCGACCATCTCGGATTCTCTTGAAAATTGGCACCCAGGGTAATCAGGTGCCCAGATTCCGAATCTGAAAGTCTTAGATCTATCGGAGAAGTGGGTTTTGAGTTATAGCCTCGGGCAGTTTTTTAAAAGTTTGAATACAAGGTTTCTTTGGGATGCCATAACTCCCATAAAACTGAAAGTAACCTAGTAAAATGATATATCGTTAGAATCGTAAAATCACAAGAATTGTTGTGGTGTAGCTCATGGTTGAAAATTTCGAAATTTTGTTTTGTAAAATTTTGGTAAAAAATGTGTTCACATTTTTGTTATATGTGGCCAGTTAAAATAAATGTGTTTTTGTGGCCATAATATTGCCTATGGTATTACTAACTTGCATGCAAAAAATTGGAGGTAGGTATTTTTTTATAAATATTTTTCCCCATTTTTTTATTTCTGCCGTGCAGTGCAAATTTGCTCTTTTGACGCCCTGCGGCCGCACATATCGTAAGTAGTATAAACATATGACATGTCAAATTTAAATGCTCCAAATTCCATTACTTATGAAAAGCTCCTTTGACCATTTCAAGACCCCTCCCCCACCCCCACCTTCCCCCATCCCCCTCCACAATCCCCTCCCGCGTCCTGCGTCACCCCAGCCCCGGCCGGGCTGAAGGACGCGAGGATCCGTGCTGTCTATGGCTGGTCTTAGGTTGTGCTGGCTTGAATGGATTACCACAAGTTGTAGGGGTGCAGGTGTGTAGGGGCGCTAAGGACTACGTCGTAGTCCGTAACGCACACGGTGTGAAGGAAAAGGTACAAAAAAGACTGATTCTGGGTACCCTGAAGGAGATTTACCAAAAATATAAGGAGGATTCAACGAACCCAAAAATAGGGTTCTCATCATTATGTGCCCTCCGACCCCGCAACTGTGTCCTTGCGGGGAGCCCGGGGCCTCACGCGGTTTGCGTGTGTGTGTATCATCAGAACGTGAGACTCATGATAGAGCTCTGTTGGAGCCTCATCTCTGTCGTGCAACATTACAACGAACACCACAACCAGCATCACAACCAGCTATCCCACATACCATTAGGATATACGATGCAGCAGACTCGCTACAGATAGATGGAAGATGTGTCTGCAAGAGCTGCTCCGTACGCTAGTGTGGAGCGAACCTTTGCCCTTTCTTCTCCACGTGATCAATTGCCACATGCGATCATAGGAACAGGCAAAACGTTGGTAAAATTATTTGGGGGCACCCAATGCACGAAGGAAATTCGAGGACCCAAGTCGGCTTGAGAGGCCCACTCCATTGAACCCATAGTAAAGCCTGAAGCTAGTGGAGGGGCCCATGCTGGTTTTGAGAGGTACTGAGCAACTCCAAAAGCATGCAACATTCCACTTGTGGCTATAGAAGTCACTAATTGCCGCTAGCAATAGTAATCAAACGACAATGGTCACCCATGGTCATTAGTGATCGCTGGCTTAAATGTCAATGCATGCGATATTTGCCGACTGGTGTGGAAAACTATTCTAGGCAGCAGTGAACTTTGTGAACCGCAAACCGTGCGAACAGCTTCACTAAAATATAGCGCACGAGGCGCAAATGGTGGGGCGACACACCCATTCCACTCCTGGAGTGTCCGCCGCCTTCCTCGGGGAATTTTGGCGGTTAATAGCCTTAGGGCGTTGCACTGAAGCCGATGCGCACGAAGCGCTCAAAAGGATTTCCGGCCCGACAAAATTCACAGCCTTTTCCGCCCGCATCGTCACTGTGATAGTGCTTCTACCCAAGGGCGCGTGGATGTGCGAAGAAGTGGAAGGCAAGTAAGTAAATTCGTCAATTGATTAAGTTGATTCTCTCCGGACAACGCGCATGCATTTAATGGTTGATGTGCCCGAAAAGCTGCAATTAACTCTGTTTCTTCCCCGTCCGTTTTCATACCCCATGTTTCTATCCCAATCATCCTTCTCCATATTTCTATTTGCCTGTCGCAATGGGAAGCTCTATGGATGATCTAGCACGTCATCAACCATGACCATTCCATTTTATCACTATGCCATCGTCATTGTATAACTGAGCGCGGGGCAACCGGATCAAAAACTGATACGTAATTATCTTTTCAGCCGAATCCGTCACATTCCACTTCATCAAGTGTGCATTATTCCATTATTCCATGGAACATTTTTTGCTTGGGCGCCCAATATTTTTCTTACATAGTGGCTCCATTTCCAATTGCTTTGCCTACAACAGACGACAAATGTCGCTGCAGATACTGCTCGAGGATCAGCGCCCGGAGCACCTCCAGCTCCTTTTCGATTTTCTCCATAGAACCAAACTGGAAGAATATATCGCACAGGACAAATACATGAAGTCACACGCCAAATCCCTCTCCGCTCTAGTATGACATTCACATATGGTACCTCACAATTAGGCTGGCAGGGACCGATCCAATTTGACAAAACGGACGGTTGCCCTTCAGATTACACTGCGCTTTACCTTCGGGTTTTCCAAGCAGCTTGATTTTTCTCCCGGCCGGTTTTTCCACGCTTTTGATTTGCACCATCACCTACACGGCCAAGGTTGAGCCCGGACACCGGCGGCTCGCTCTGGACACCCTGCCATTCGCTTCGCCTCCGGGCGGGTGGCCAGCGGAGTCCGAGGTCTCACACGTCCAAAGGCCCAGAAACGACGCAACCAGGGAGGCAGACGGAGCCACTGAGCTGGCCACCTTCTAAATGCACTGTGTCGTAATGTGTGCATACGTATATGTCCTATGTGTACCTCTGGGCTATACCAATGTCTTTATTTGCAGTGCTACGTTCACGTCAACACCGCATGCAACATAAGCCGGCTGGACGTAAATTTAAAGCTGAATGTATGCATCAGCAGATGGCACTCTGCCTCCGCCAAGGAGAAAGTGATTGGGTAGCTGACGAGTAGCGCGTGCGGGTAAACGTTGGAGTGTAATAGTCTACTCACGGTGTGTCCTGTCACGGGTAGTGAGACCCGACGTCTCCAGATGTTAGTGGACATTCCTTCGGTGATATTGGGAAGTATTTGATGGGCAGCGTGTGTATGACAGCACCTACGGCAGATAAAACATACTCAGGGTATCACCAACGTAGCAGTGGACGTGGCTAAGCCTGAAACAACGAGTATCTGCTGGGCTACGAACCCACAACCCCTCCTTTGGAAGGAAGCGAACCGACTTCACCTGCAACCTGGCAGCAACGCTGCCCATACATGTTATTTGGTATATCGACACATTTTAGAAGATCATCAGGTGTCTAACGTCCTTCGAAGTTAAGAAGTTAAATGTATCTTATTGTAGCATGTTTTTTTTACGGTCCGCCACCCCAGATCAGATGACCAGGAGTGTCCCCTCCCCTTACCCAACGACTGCAAGCACCTTACGTTAACACCATAAAATAAACAGTAAAGTTGCGGCACTCCCAGCTAAGAGATGAAAAACGAAAAAACAAGCATACAAAGCACCCAGTGTTAGAGCAATAAAACTAGCAATAAAGAATGCTGTAAGTAGTCATACCCAAAGGAGGCATATGACTGGCCGCAGATCCATCCCAAAAAGAAGTTAAGGTCTAAACTATGATGCTAGTAGCTGGTTTGTGACGAGATGTTAGTGAGCACTCCTAATTTGAAATGCTTTTTTAGCTTAGGCTCCTCCCACAACTCCATCCAGCTAAGCATAAGCTTGTTGCTGGGTGGAATGTGGGAGATTGTTATTAGTATTCTATTATTGCTGACAATAGAAATCATTGATCTGTTTGAACTGACTTAGCAGGCCATTGACGCAGCACACCAGTGTCAGCAAGGCTTTCTAGCCACAAACTGAACGGTCTTCCAATGCCGGCTGAGTTTCGCTGTACGAAGTTTAGTCCGGAGACCATGGGGGAGGGGGATTTGGCTCGACCCCGTTCCCAGTGACAGCGTGCTCGTAGAACTCCCGCAGTGAGAGCGATAACTGACATTTTCCAATATAGGACGGACAGTATTGCCAATCTTGCGGTACTATGCAGCACTTACACTGGATGTCCTGTTCTTTTCCACAAGGACCCAATATTTTCATTTCCATGAACAACGTTCCGACGTAAAAAGGGCTTCCTCGGTGGATGTGTAATGGTATGTCCGACCGTGTTTTTTTCTCTCATAAAAAAGCGAGTTCCAGTCTCCAAACATACCTGTCGGTCCATGATAGACGTCTGGTACGACACGTGACTGGACTTCCACGTGAACGAATTTCCGCATTCCACAACCTGTGCCGAAGTCCCGAACTCCCGTATTCCAGTTCCTGTCCGGGACGCGCGAGGTTTCCAAATTCAGAAACAACAACAACAACGGACAGCAGTGGACGCCGAAGCAATGGACAGCAATGGAGAAATGACAACTCACGTATCAGGCCACGGCGTAGCTGTGGAGATTGCTTAAACTAGTCGACCGATTTACTTAGCATAAATTGCGTTTAGTTTATTGTAACGTGAGCTACATATCCATGAAGACAATGTTCGGTAACTATGGATTAGGGGCTGAAGGGGCCAAACATGAGTTAAAATGGTTGTGTTTAATCTGTCACTGTGGACAAAAATACTGTCTGATTTACTTGTACGCAACGCCATTCCACTGGCAACTAATCGGACTTGTACATCTCGTAGGCATGTTTTCATAACAACAAATTATAGGCGCGTGAAAGTCGAAAGAAAGTCGGGTGTACATTTCCGCACAGCAACTAAGTTGATCCCGTAATATTTAGGTGTTCTAATTGTCTGTTAAGCTTCCAGAAAATGACAATTTTTGTCTTCCCAAACGAGGAATAAATATGTTGCTTTTATTTAGTGTTGCTTAGCAGACAATTTTCACGGCCTAGTGCCATGGTGGCTAACTAAGTACTTCCATGTCTCAAATGACCCCTTTTGTATTCCTGTGGCTGCATACGCTTTTGTATGATACGATTGTAATGGACTAGAGAACATGAACGCGAATATATTGCACGCAAATAAGGTTGTGCTTAGTTTGGCGAAATGCAGTCAAGAAAAGTGAGAGGTCCGTGCAGTCGATTTGCGTCCTGGATCCGCCACCGATCATAAGTGTGGCCTGAATCCGTCCATTGCCCATTTTTCGTTACATATTCATCCATTATATCCACAAAGACTATTTTGAGTTAGTGGTCTCAACAATAATAAATATATATTTGCTACATATCCCCCCTTTCCTATTCATCTGCTCGCCTCGTATTTTCCATTATGAAATATAAATAGATACGTGAACGCGAACTAGGTTGTATTCCATGACGGAAATGTTGTCATGGCGTAATTCACCTAACATCAACCAGGAAAAGTGCGAGATATACCATCGCATTGCTCCCACTTTATCAATAATGGAGCCGTTGTTAAGCATATTTGTGTGTCGAGACATCTTTGAACTTGTTTGGTTTGTACATTTCCATTATTTCTACGCAGACACTTTTCAGTCTATTGACAGGATGTTGAATACAGCAGGCTCACGTCAGTGTTCACAGGTCTGCATTGGTGGTCACGGTTCTGCTCCACTGATCACCGGTCATAGACATTGACTTCATATCTGCGGCACGCTTCATCGGTCAATAGTTTCTCCGCTGCTCCCACTTCATAAGCATAAGCACGCATTCATAAGCACGCATTCATAAGCACGCATTAATGAGTGGGATGTTGATACTTCTTGGAGAAGGATGTCAATTGAGTGTTCAGGAAGTGGCATTTTCCACCCTATTTCACAAATAATTTATCACTGGAGGTTCGTGACGCTACATAGTCTACCTATGTGACCTACATGCGTCGCAAAAGAACCCGAGGTTCCACAGATCTGCTCTACTAGTCACAGATTGCCCTGCTGGCCGCAGGTGCGGATTATTGGTCAGATATTCGCTCCAGCGGTCACCGTTCCACCTCAGCGGTCACCGATCCACCCTGTTCCTGAAGTGATAGCCCGAATTATTTCTGATCACCCTCGGTGTTTGCAGTTCTTCCTCCTGTTCTGCTCAGTCTCCTGGCAATGGGTCGAGGAATCAGTTCTGTTCTGTTCTGTTCTGTTCTGTTGTGTTCTGTTCTGTTCAATTTCCTGGGCAATGGATGCTGAGTGCTGAACACAGTCGCCGAGCTGTAAGCTCAACACTGTTGGCGCCACCGCCTGGTGATTAAATAACACGCCGGTCTTTTGACTTGTAGTCTGACAACGCAGTTCAGTGGCATCGGCTTTGCCTACTCCCATCTTGGTGGAGCGCGCCGATTATCCCCCATCGTCTGAGGTTCTTCGCCAGTCATCGTTAAGCCACTTGGGCCCAGAAGGTGAAAATCTGTGACGCTTCTCACCGATCTGTTTGATATGCTCTGTGCACATTTCGGGAGAGAAAAGCCTCCATCAGAGGAGACGCTACGGGAAGGAATCTCCGTGCGATTTGGCTGTGTTCAGAGGCCGCCCGTCTGCACGCTGTCTGGGTGTCATTGTTATTATTGAATAGCACTGAATAACATGACATGACATATGGGTATTTAATTTGTTTGGTTCGATGCCATACAGGTGAAGTAATTGCAGCATATCTACAAAGCATACACCAATGTATCTTGGGGCACAATTATGTTCAGTGGCAGTTCCGATGCTGGTAAAATGCGATGAAATTTGATGTTATATAACCCTCCTTTTCTGGGGCTGCTTTGAGGATAATTCGGTCATTACAACATAATCCGCATGGAATATCAACCTGACTGCGAACTCTCCTTCATTTGTATAGTATAATGGAGAGCAAAGGCGGTCAAAAAGGGGACGCATGCTGTGTATATGTGGTCCACCCTGGCACCAGTGGAGCAGAAGTGGCCCACCCTAGCACTAGTGACCAGTGGTGCTGACCTGTGACGAACTCTCCAGACCAATGACTAGTTGAATGACCAGTGACCACTCAACTGGCCGGAGACAACTCTCCGGACCAGTGACCACCCGGCTGACCAGTGACCAGCGCGACTGACCAGTGACCACTCGACTAGCCAGTGACCAGCGCGACTGACCAGTGACCACTCGGCTGACCAGTGACCAGCGCGACTGACCAGTGACCACTCGACTAGCCAGTGACCAGCGCGACTGACCAGTGACCACTCGGCTGACCAGTGACCACTCGACTGACCAGTGACCACTCGGCTGACCAGTGACCACTCGGCTGACCAGTGACCAGCGCGACTGATCAGTGACCACTCGACTAGCCAGTGACCAGCGCGACTGACCAGTGACCACTCGGCTGACCAGTGGCCACTCGGCTGACCAGTGACCACTCGGCTGACCAGTGACCACCGCGACTGACCAGTGACCACTCGGTGACCAGTGACCACTCGGCTGACCAGTGACCACTCGACTGACCAGTGACCACTCGACTGACCAGTGGCTACTCGGCTGACGGTCGGCGCGGCCGCGGCGGGGCGTGGCCGTCGCCGCTGAGCCGACCTTCACCACCCGACTGTTGCGGCAGTTCCGCGGCTCGAGGCGCCGCTGCCGTGCCGCAGAGGCGCCCCTCCGCCGGCCACGCCCGCACCGCGCGCGCTGACCCGGCCCGGGTCACGTGACCGTGGCGGGGGCGTGGCCAGCCGAGGGGCGTGGCGCCGGCGGAGGGCGGGTGCCGGCGGAGGCGGAGGCAGTGTGGCGGAGGTGGTCGCGGCGCACGGTTGTGGGTCGGGTGAGGTCGGCCGGCGACAGTGTGACGGTGTGAAGGTGTGGCGGTGACCTGCTGAGGCCGTGGTCGGGTCGGGTCGCGATCGGTCGCCACGTCGGAGACGTGCTGGACCGACGGGAGAGCGTGAGGAGACGGCACCGCTGTCGCCGGCTCACTGAGTTTCACCGAGGTGCCATCTCGGGGCTGGGTATGGCGTTACAGATTCACTGAGATTGAGTATTCGTCACAAGTTCACGGGGATCGTAGACTAAGTCGGAAAGTCGGCAGACAGTCGTCTGTAGCTGAAACCAACTGTTTGTTGCTGGAAATTGTGTGCTAATGACACGCAGCTTCACCTTTCTTCAAGAGAATACCGACTGTAGTATTGTGGTAGTATCGATGAACCTTGAAGTTGTCCTACTTTTTGCAGCAGCTGGCTGTTTTACAAGTAGCTGACATATTTATCAAGTAGCTGATCATTTCTTATAACGGAGTCGTATGCCTAGAAAATAAGCAAAAAAAGTGCGACGAAATGCTTCACGTCTCCGAACTGTCATAGTTCGGCATCAAGAGTGTCCCAGCCCAATAACTGCCCTATGAATTGCCACCGACCTCATGGTCAAGCCTGCTCAGGCTAACCGCAAATGTGCGGCAAGATTGAAGGAGGTCCACAGGACGCCATCGTCCATTAATTTCACATTTTTTCCAGTTTGTCTTGCACAGTCAGGTGATCCGAAGGTGGCATGCGAAGCCGCCGTTGCGGTGTCGCTCTCCCTTTCACGTGACACCGCCGACCTGCCGTCTGCAATCTTGCCGCGGCGACGTGACTGCCGCCGGCTGGCTGTTGCGGCGGAGCCTCGGCTAAACAAATACCGATGGAAAAATTGGGAAGAACTGGGACTGACGAATTGAGAACGTGGGAGGAAATTAACTCGCGTTTTGCTACCACAAGTTTAAGTGGAATACAATTTAGACACAATTGTAGACTAAATTTAGAAATAATAGAGTAAATTATATTATAATATAATTTACACTTTCCCTGATCAATTCGACTCCTGTTCAAGGCACGCTTCACACAAACCGAAGCGAGAAACGCGTGTTCATTTTCATGCTGCTGAAGCCTCGGGTCACAGCCTGGCCCAATGTCTTTCCGCCCGCACTAATAACAGGGCAGCGATGACCTGCACTTCAGTGCCGGGTTCATTCCGCGCCCAGTTACCGCGTACTCGGGCGTCCGTTCAGCTCGTGCGTCAGCCTGCCGCCCGAGCGCAGCCAATCTGTCGGCCGGCGCGGCCGCCTGGGCGTGGGACGATCGCCGGCCGGCGTGAGAAACCACCACAGGCGACAGCAAACATTGCGCACGAGAAGCGCCGCCGCCGGGGCGCCCGCGCAGAACGCCGTCCGGAATGTCGAGCTGCGTCGGGCAGCGCGGCCAGTTCACACCGCTGCGATCGCGAGCTGGCAGCTGGCAGCTGGCAGCTGGCAGCTGGCAGCGCGTGCCGTGTGAATGGTCGAATGCCGCAATAATCTGCAGCTTGCGAATGGCCCGCGGCACCCGCGTCGGTAACCGGATACGACTCGCGTGCCGGCTGCCAACAATGGCTGCGGTCTACATGCGCCGCGTCGGCGAACGTAGACTGTCCCACCGGCGTCATGCCGCTTCAATGCCGCGCGTGCTCTCAGTGGTAATGCTTTCCACATCCCGGACACCGGACTACCTAGGGCATCACGGACAGTGTGTTGCCCTGGAGGGCGCTTCCTTGACCGCCAGCCTGACGGCGCCGTTGGTCAACCATAAATTGGTAGTCGGTAACTTAGCAAATTGGTAAATTGGTAAATACTTATCGTTGACAGGAAATATTACCCTGCAGCACTTCTGTGTTGCATTATATCCTTGCCGCCTAAATGGAACGAAAAGAAGAAAACAAACCGCCTAAAACAAAGAAGCAGCCGAAGGTGCCACCAAGCATCATCACCGTCGAACAAGTGGTAAATTTATTGACTCTCTTCCATGCACGCTTTTCCGTGCATACTTCGCTCGTTGCGTATTACGCTTCTCTAGTTAGTTACGCTTAGTAGAAGTAGTATTAGTAGTATTCTCTAGTATTACGCTTCTTCTCTAGTGTTCTCACACGTCAAGAGACTCTCTCTCTGAGCATCATATGCTGAGCTGAGAAGTCGTGCACAGGAACGCTTGCTCAATCAGGTCGGCATAAATGACCTTGCATATGCGCAGGTGCAAGTGCTGTGCGCGTTTCATCAGCCAAAGTCCAGCCCAGCACCGCGCCGTCGGCTTCGCCTGTCACGTTGCCCCTGGTCTGTAAATAACTGTATTTAAATAACTTGATAACTGATAACTTGTTTTGTAGTTTATTTAAAGCGTAATAGGAACTATATATTTGTTTGGGAAGTCTATTAAAAGCGGCATACATAGCCAAACAAATAGGCCTCTTGTACGCCATTTACATGGCGGAATAGCTGTGATATCAAACTATGATGTGACCATGTGACTATCACAATGCAATGGCATTGCAGGAGGCGGTCACCGGGCGAAATTCATCCAGCCTTCACAAAAGCCAAGCTGTACCTATATTGTGTTACCTGCATTTCAGGCTATGCTAGTAAGGCTATGTTAGAAGAGTTTAAGTAAAAGAGTAAACTGTATTCGAGACACTCGCTGTTACTGAAAACGCTCCATTCCGGATGCCATTTCTGTAACATGCTTTAATATATCCACAACGGTATGTGTATATATATATATATATATCAAACTTGTCACCTGGTTTTACTTGTTCCATGTCTGTATTCGGTAGTGGAAATATGTCTGCCGTTTCAGCCCTATCACCTTATATCCATCCACCCCCCCTTCCCCTCCCCCAGCAGGCGTGTTGCAATGGAAACCCTGCTTCCAACGACTGAGTGAGCAGAAATGCCTGCTTGTGCGCGTTTGTTTCGCAGGCATACGTACCAATATGGAACTCAAAGAGACATTCAGTTCAATTCTGTATTTGTTGATACCAGGTGCCATTTTTAAGAATCGCATTAATTTTTTAAAAAATAGTTTGCCATCTGGTCGACGGATCACCTCACCTTCTGCTCTTGCAGGACGGGCAGATCAGGCTTGGCTCGACTAAAGGGTCGGTGGAACCGTGTGCCTCCTACCCGTAATAATCGCGGTACAGCGCACTTAGCTTAGCCTGCCAGGCTGATATCATCCATTTCCCCATCGTTGTGATCACGAAATCACCCACTTAGTAATCGCAGACTTTGGGCATGATCTGCAGCTCAGGTATTGACATAAGAAGTGCTGATAGCGCATGAATACTCGGTTCCGAATGCGTTAAAAATCAGTCATTGCGCGCTGCTCTCTGATGCTTCTTGGTCTTCGAATACCTTAAATCATCAGTTAATTATTTGGAAGGCTGTGAGATATGTCGTCTCGCCGGACAATGTTGTCGCAATGTGTGAATGTCCGTACCCCGACGCACATAAAAGATCACAATATGTGCACGTCTTGTATACTTATCACCGCTGAAATTATATCTTGTTTGCAAAGTTTTCTCCTCCAAGTCTCACTGCCGCTGCACTCCCCCTCCCCGGCCATTACACGCGCGAACACGAGGCAATGCTGAGCTGATTCTTCGCTACTTTAATATGCATTCCATTATATATATAAAAAAACACTTAACACTTATTTTTTATTTAAATAACACACGACGAGCTGTCTATCTCCCTCACCAGACGCCATCGCATGCCTGGGTATCTATCACCTTCTCCGCCCTCGCATTATCTTCCTGGTCGTGGTCTTCCAAACGAGAATACCGCCTGCCGGGTTAATGAGCGAAATTAATCACAATACAAGCAGGGAAAGCAAAAGTAAACCACAGCCAAGTACAGCACCAAGATGTACTGGATACCTTTCCGGTAGGCAGTTACAATTGCACGCGGTTTGTCACAAAACACGGTGTCAAGGTCTAGTACGCATCCCAGGTAATCCTGTTTGCAGCTGGGCGAACAGCAGTTGATTACTGAACAACTTCAACGACAACATTTGGCGTTGCCTTCCGACTGTATTGCAACAAGCGTCGATTGGAACATAACACTGGGACATGGCGTAAACGTAGTGTAAATCATCCATTTGCATCAATACTGGCAAGGTCCTCGTCTACAAATCACAAATTTACTGCAAATTTTACTTCTCACTTTGTATAAGTCACCCTACCTTTGATTTGCATCAATACTGGGAAGGTCTCTGTCTACAAATCACACATTTACTGTATATTCTACTTATCCACAACTACACCGCTCCTATCACAGCTAATTGCTCCCCACGGGTTTACTCTACTCTGGCGCTTTCATTGGAACCCAAAAATGCATTTGGTGCGCTCCCGGTTTCGTTTTTATCAATGCATTTTACGCCAACAATTTTAGCCATAGTATTTGAAGTTGCATGCACGTTACAAAGGCCGATGCTCGTTGGTGTCCTCCATGTAATGTACGTAATGTAATGTAATGTACGGATGTAATGAGCAAAGGTGGCGCAATTATTCACAAAGCTGTATTTGAGGCCTTGCTGCAGCTGTAATCTGCATCGGAATATAGTCGACGGGCCCCTGTATATGGCATTGCTTTGTTTACGAGAAGACCGTCACTGAATTGTAGATTACATTATCCGAGGTGATGCATGCTTCCGATCCTTTCACGTTTCCACTCGATCGAGTTAAATTATCGATGTCAACTTGGTTTGCCCGGATGTTCTCTGCATACCAGATTTGCTGATAATTTCCTAGTACTGATCCTGTGGCTCCTTCAGTACGATGCTTGCCTTCAGTACGTGTCTTATACATCGATGTTGTCCACCTTCATTTCACCTTCGTTTTTCCATTTGGTGGGGGGTATTTTTTTTAAGTGTGCCGGACCATAAAGGTCATTTGCGCCGCCTTTAAAGCGAGTACGCTACATGTATGTCTATAAAGCGAGCGTTTGCGATCAAGGTGCAGGCAAGTGGACATTTACGTTAAGGAATTTTACGTTATAGTTTGCGTGATATTTTAGGTGGTGAAATTTAGGGGGTCTGGGTTGGGGACATCTCCCTGATGTCTAAATGGTTTAGTTTTACTTTACTCCTCCACAAATTAATTTGTAGTTTGGGTGGGGGTGGGGGTGTTTTGAGAGTGGCGAGAAGTTGATTTTGTCAGGGTGCCGGCTTTAGCCTACACTTATCGAAGAGCACCGAAGGATCTTTGCCGTGCGAACAAGGAGGTCATTGCCCATACCGCCTATCACGCCGGCCGCCGCGTGTTAGTTGTTAGTATTTGGTGTTGCAGCTGCTACTTAAATGTTATTTCGAAGCGTCCTGCAGAACTCGACCGGAAAAGTCCCACGAACCAAACCCGGCCTTGACCTTTGCATGGCCGTACAGACGACTGGCCCACATAGCGTGGCTCGTAAAGTGGTCTGAAAGGCTGTAATTTGCTGCAACCAAGCTGAAGGAGACAAATCGTTGCAGCCAAGCATGGTACTGAGTAGTCAGTTAACAATTTATTCCCGTGTTATGGCTATGTGAGCCGCATGTCTGGCTGATTGTCCATCGCCCCGCCCACTGCATACCCGCATCTGCTGGAGGCCTTCCGAAGGATCCAATTCCCATTTCACATGGAGTTGTCAATCAACGCTAAAATGGGTTGTCCGATGGTCCAAAATTGTCAATTATGTACCCAATTTAACTTCGCGGTGCCCACGTAGTTAGCATTAATGGAGGGACGGTGGAGCCCATGAAGCACAGGGGTGCTGAGCCACCTTGGCGTGCGTGACTGCACATCTTCTCATCGGTGCACATGCACCAATATGTCTGCTTTGTGCACCTATAAACCTGCTATGTGCACTCAGCAAAGCTAAACTACTGACGTCATCCGCTGTTGCTATGGCAATAACGCTGCTAACGCCTGAAGCCACTCCAAGGCAGCGGAAACAGTATTTCGCATAGCTTGCAAAATGTTGGTCTCCTTATTTGATTTTGAAGAAATGTTTGCGTATACCCCAATTTTGCACAACAAGCTACATTCAATTCAGCAATATATGGATCGAAGCGAATCAAATTAAGCTACAAATTAAGAAGTGCATTTGTTGGCGACAAGGAGGGGGGATTCTACGAACAACATTGCGCAATGCAAACCAAAAACCTCCTCTTTTCGGGGGAGTTACATTCAAACCACTTTCAACAATAAAATGTAACATAAACCCTTCGCGTTGACTGCAGAACGATGGTTTCGTTGTAGCCTGCACCCCTCCCCTCCTAAATCCGGATGTTCCGCCGCCTTTGGCGCGTGTCGTGGTTTCGGTGAACAATGGCTGTACGCAATGGCCGGGTTTGGCACACCCACGGCTGTATAAATCGGATGTGCCTGAGCTGAATAACATAGGAAGCTGCGTTCTACTTGTATCAGTGTATCGGAAATATATTTGTACTTATCAACAAAAAAGTGACCGCGCTGTACAATGTGCAGCTGTACTCTTTTCAACATCAAGCAAAGCACGTCCACGTACTCCTCGATAGCTCTACATCCGAGCAGCTGAACAGACATGGCCTTCTTTTTCCACTTCTTGACGACGACATCAGAGCTGACTACTGTGTTTTGCCAGTTTTCTTCGTCAATGGCCAACAGCCACCAATCAATCCCCGGAAGTTCCAAACACCGTCATGTGGTAGCGATTCAAAAATACTTGAGCAGGCTGGGAATCAATGTACCTTCGAGACCATGCTCACCAATCTCCACCCTATGACCTATGGTTTTTCTGATTTGGGGATAATTGAAATACAAAATTTGAAGATAAAATGTTGCCGATATATTTTTTCGGTTCTGAACATGTTTTGTGAATGCAACATGGAATTAAGTCACCCTGAGGTGAGTGACCTTCTAAGTCAGCTATTTTTGTGGAAATTGAGTAAGGGTTTCTGCCTCTCCACCGAGATTATTGAGGGACCCCGATCACTAGTGAATCCAGCTGACTTTCAGGTGGGGAGGTGAAGGGGCAAACAGAGCGGACAGCGGGTGGAACTTTGGCAAACTTCAACAAGTTGCCAAGTTCTGGCGGTTTATTCTTTTAAAAAAAAGTTGCTGAGGAAGGGTTAGGTGGAGTTGGGTGTGCTCTGCGGTGGTATAGAGAGGAAATACTTCCTCTCGGTTGGGGGAGCAAAATAGGTACATGTTGGCTGTATTTAGTGAGGATATGTATGTATCCCGGAGGCGAGAATATAGCCGACCAAAAGGGTGGACAAAGTGACACCTCCCCCCACACAAAAAATCACAACCAGAGAGTAAAAATGGCCGTATTTCTCCCTGGATCTGCTAGTAGGCGTAGCCATGCTGAAGATGACGACTTCGTAGTGGGTAGCTGATCCATAGGTCCATGCTAAGCTTTGATAAATGAAGGGGTAACGATTTGATGGGTTCGAATACACACAAAGATATACGGCACCACCCGTCGTGGAATGGAGACATAAGGCAATGAGCGGGAAGGCACCTCTGTGAAACTCTCGGGCGTCTGCTCGCCGACCCGATTATGCGCTCATCATCACGTCCTGCACTCGCCAGCTTGAAGCTTCGTCGCTGCGTTTTTTCGCTCCGAGCGCTCAAGCGCGGCACAAGAGCCGAGCCGCCGCCACCGCGCCACAAGTGCCGCCACCGCGCCAGAAGTGCCGCCATGGCGACCAGTGCGGCGCAGCTGAGCCAATTCGCGGGCTCCTCCGCCGGCCAGTACCAGCCGTACCCGTACAACAGCGGCGCCACCTACAGCAGCGCCACCTACAACAGCGTCAGTGGCGCCACCTACAACGGCGTCGGTGGCGCCACCTACACCGACCAGTACAGCGCCGCCAGTCTGCCGCACGGCCAGGTGCAGAACTTCCTCCGGTCGCCGCCCGGCGGCGGCGGCCGGAGGGACCAGCAGGGCTTGCGCTACGGCGACCGGACCGGCGGCGGCCGGCGGCGGAAGCAGCGCGGTCCGGTGGTGTCCAGGTTCGACGGCACGCCGGTGGTGCCGCTGTACTCTTACCCCACCGTGCGGAACGGCACGGTGGTGCAGGTGCCGGTGAGTGCACTCTCCCCGGACAGGATGACTGTCACGCATTATGTTGCACATGGCTAACAGTTGATGCACCACTACGGGTCGGGACATGTCTGTTTAGTTATGTCCCGAAATGAGACAACAGCAAAACAACTGTCAATGATGTAGCGCGTTTATTTAAGCACACAAGTCTCAAATTTTGGACAAGATGTCTCAGATGGGAAGAACAAGAACAAAACAGAATAACTTTTGAAGAACACAAGCTGACTAATTGAGTCATATCCATGCCTATATGAATAATGTCTGTACATACAATATGCACCCACAGACACCCACAAACAGGTGCAAGCAATGGGATGAATTGCTCAAGCAATCTGTGTGATTTATTTGGCAACTATGTATGCAGGTAAGCATTCACTCACAATATAGCTGCATAAGCGACATCACACCCTTTCACACAGCCATGCATCCCTCGCTCAAAGAGGCTACTGTACCACCGAGGGACTGAAGGGCGGCTGTCGCTGCCCGCGGCCCGATATGACCCGGTCTGGTCAGGTCAGGATAGCGGTCGTGACATCCTGGGACCTTATCCTGCACATCCCGCGCCAGCAGGTGGCGATTTGAACGCACAGAGCCGTGCGCTCGTGGCTCGTGGCGTTGGCGCCTCATCTGTCGCCGTCGTTGTTGTGTGTCGATGGATGCTGACCTCTGTTGTTCCGAGTTGCAAGGCACGGAAATCCTGGAGAAACCCCCAGAGTTGGACGGCTTCCCTGCCTCCAAGCTGGTGTGGAGTCAACTGGAGGCCATTTCCGATAGTCATCCGGAGTTTTGCTCTCATTTTATTTTCATGTAGATTGCTTAGGCTGTTCGTAAACGCCATTTTACTACCTCCGCGCATAAATAAAAATTTGAAAGTATGGACTTGTTTGTTTATTTGTTCATTCTTTATTGTTTATTGTGTATATTGTTTCTTTGTTTATTGGTTCTCGACGCACTTTATGCATGAGCAGGGCTAATGGCGCCGCCCACACTGTTCCGCCGGTGGGCCGCGGGATTGGGATAATGTAGGGGCGAAGACACAAACGACACAAGATTGCTCTTTTGCACTCCACGCAACACTTATCAACGGAACACTACTAGTCGGTCTCCTCCCGTGATACCTCAACAACACGTCGTGATCTATGCAATATGCATTCGGTTTCAAGTCAGTAGTTGAAGAGTTAACAAGAGTGGATTTAGGCTTCCGAAATAGGGAGGTTGGGGAATATTTTACGTTTCATTAGAAAACCATCTTGATGCAATCCATGAGCCATGCACTTGGTGTATATTCCACTCCATTATAAGCACCTGAAAAGAGACAGGGCAGAGACTGGATATGGAAAATGAAGAGCATGCGCTGTTTATTTCCTTTCCGTCGTGATGTCAAATACCCATTGCCAACTTGCCCGGTACCAATATTAATATGGGTATAAAATTGAACATTTTCAATGGTGCGGCCGTCCACAAAACAAAAAATGGGGAATATGCGGTGACAATATGTCAATGTGTTTTGGGGTTAGCTGATCTGCGTACACAGAGGTAAAGCAAGAGTCAAACTTCCACTAGGGAAAACAAATGTACACTTATGATTTTCCACCACTCTGCTACCTTCCACCAAATATGCTCCAACGCACTTTCACATATGGGCGAGATGCCCATTATACACACTTTTTTGGCTTTGCTTAGATATTCATCGGGTATCTATGAAACATTTTAACTTTCAATATGATTTTACGGCATATAAATGAAACAAAATGCAATATTTCGGTCACAAAGCGCCTCCTACCGTCAAGGCAAGGCAGGATGCAAGAACACACCGAAGCTTATCCATCCACATTGTGAGCGTTTTCAGATTCCAAGAGCTGTTAAAAACATCGGGTTTCGCCGCGACCGCTGTGTGCTGGAAAGCGATAATTTCCGATCTGGTAGAAAATGTTTGGAAGAGAGCAAGGGATTTCATTTGCACCGACACGCATGAAAGTTTCACCTGTGCCTGGACGCACCAAAGGATTATCGAACCGTTGTGTTTTCAGATTTCACCTGGCCATGGTCGGGTCTGGATGCCGCACAGCGGTAGGCTAAGTACGCCTGCTTTACCTTTGTGAGGATCGCTTTCAAACGTTATCGTTTGGTGAATTCATTTCCATTTTCTACCCAAATGTTGATCCAGCATGCAAACACCTCACCGCCGTGTGTGACTTTATGGGTCACCTGTCCACCTCTGTACATACAGTCCGGGCCATGCCATGCCACCCCCCCCCCACCCCTACCTTACTTTCCCCAGGCGACCAATGATCGTCACTTCGCAACAGAACTGCAGGGCATCAACACATCCGCTCGTGCGCGGCCACTCGGGTGCCCCAGTGGTCTCTCCCCGTGGAGCCGAGGCACCAACTTGGGCAGCGGCAGGCAAGGCTTCGATCCGACCCAACCGGACGTGGTGGTTCGTGTGGTTTTGGTGCCCGCGACACCAATCAAAACATTGGCGTTGCATGGCAACACCAATGTTTTTCTTTATCTGTTCATGGTCGCCCAACACTACCACTATTCACTCCGTCAATCCACAGAGGGTACCACGCTGTTTTGAAGTATAAGGACAAATCGCGCCCAATATTGGTGAGTACGTCAAGCCTTTTTCATTGACGGTGACTCCTAAGCATACTATGCTGCCAATGCAGCACCGATACTTGTCATGATTTTCCACATCGTGTCGGCTGTTGCATAGCATAAACGTGCTCGAACCGAAGGTTTGCAACACCAATAATCACGCTTTGTGCAGCCTTCACCTGTGGCTCCAGCATCCCTCACTTTAACCGCCATTGGGCAGCAAATTAACTAAGAAATCAAAATTGGCCGTTCCTGCTGCCGGCTGCACCACAGGACCATCCCAGCTGCACCTCAATTCCCCGCTATTCAACCCTCGAGAAAACTAAATATTTCGCCTGAGTGGCAACCACCTGTCGCCAACGCCTGCCGCCAAAACAGACGTCTACCTGCGTATGAACTCTGATTATGCCGAAACGTAGTTGGTGAGGATTCCAGGAGAAAATGTTCCTACAATCTTTTTCAGTCAGATAGTAGTCGGACACTTCTTTCTTACTTCACTTGCTAACAATACTCAACTATAGCGCACTTCAATTAATGTAGGGATTAATTTCAGATGGCTGCGGTAGCTGACAGCTTCAGATGGCTGCCCCTTTCTCCAACTTCGTGCGTGCAGTTTTCTTGACAATTTATGTGTGCCTGAACACTAGTGTATGCAGACGCGAACAGCACTTCTAATCACACCACTTGTGACCATGATTCTTCGAATCTGTACAATAACTACAATACAATACTATAGTTAGTCCTCCTTACAATAACATATTTCCGCTTAACATCAGCCGAGGTCACCCGAGGTCAAAGCGAGGATCCAATCACACCTGAAGCCAAATATGGAGACAGGCCGGATTCACTGTGAGGTGCAGAGTTCAGCACTGGCCAGCGTCGGACACGTACCTCTGCGCACGAGCCCGCTCACACGTCCACCCACCCGCCATTACCGCTCTCGGTGACCCCGGGGTCACGCTCAGCCGCCAAGACCGGCCGGCTCTTCCCACGGTGGCGGGGACGCCTCACCCGGTGCCGCCCTCGCATGACTCCCGTGACGTCATCGCAGCGTTCTGTGACGTCACGGCGACGTCTGTGACGTCAATGTGGTGAGCTGAGTGGCGGCAGGCTGATGGACACGCGGGGAATGGTGCGCCCGACGGCAGGTGACGGCCCTGGCCGCCCTGGGGGGCTCCACCTGGTGGGAGAATGCCAGGGCCACTCGACAGGGTCGCGCCCGCCGGGAGGACACGCGGGGGGTGGGGGGTCAGCGCCATGAGCGGAGCTGGATGTGCATCAACTCATGGGTCTTTAGAGGATAATTTTCCAATTAGGACGGCCGGAGATCAAGTAGTTCGTTTGTCGAATTGCTAGATGTGTGCTCCTGTTGCCCATTTAGTCGTCCGTATTTTCCTGTCTCCAGCGTTATTAGCACACATTGTATGCGTGATTTTCTTAGATGAGCGGAGAAACTTCTATTTGATTTTCCTCCACAGCTATGCCTCAATATACTAGCTCTATCTTATAATTGTTTGAAGTTAGCCGTTGCTGGAACTGAACATTTAATAGCTAGTGAAGTAATAAACTCATCGGTTACATCATGAAGAAGAAAATAAAATTATGCGAGGTATGTTAGCTAATCCATTGTAAGGCAACACCATTATATGCTCCAGTGGGAAAGGAGATATTTATTTTCCTGGATACCATAATATTTGAATGACCCGTCCTGGACAGGCATTTTCTTTTCACCTTTGTCACCAACAACTTCATGCCTACCATGCGTATCTCGCCAGGGGCAAGAAACCTCTCACTCCTGCCCGTTACCAGGACTCCTATCATTTACCAGGGCTACACAATGGGGCATGATTGGAGGGTTGTGGAGGAGTGTGTTATGCAATATCAGGTGGATGGTGCTAGATAGGCTGGGATGTATACTTATCTTGGAACTTGAGATGATGGATTAATTGGGATGTGAGCATGTACCTTTCTAGTATCTTTTCTAGACAGGTTTAACTCAGATGGGCCCCAGTGACTCTTATTAAGCCTTAACACTTTATGAACTTTATGAACTTTACTCACAGGGCGCAAGACCGTGCACAAAACCGTGCACAAGCACGAACATCAAGCCTGGGCCCGTCGTTTCAGAGTGTGAGGTGATAAACTCGACTCTCAACGGCGCGGGACCTGGCAGATTTATTGCACGTGACCGATCGTAAACGTTTTGCTCGTGAGTATGAAACTGGCTGTCGGTTTGAGTTAGCATTATTCTGCCCCGACAACGTGGCAATTATAGGATTGGTCGGCTTGATGGATCGTGCAAGCGGTGGCTGCTGGATTGGGCCGCGGCGGGGCTGGTGCCGGACAAAGCCAGCACGATCTGAGACAGATGTAGACCCGACCCGACGATTGGCGGATCCGGGTGCAGGTCCAGAGGCAGCGGTGCAGCTCCTGGTGTAGTGGTGGCTGTCCCGGAACTCGCACACCTTTCACCGGGTGTGTTCGCTTGGCGACGGCATGATATGAAATTAGCTTGGCGGCCAAAAATTAGGTGAATAGTGCTGTAACACCGAATGGTGAGCTCCGCATTGATTAATTCTCGAGAATAGTTCATGTTTCATTATTTGTGCATGGAATTACCTTTTTTTCAGAAATGGTGGTGCGATGTCATGCTCCACTATTCTAGTGTTTCATTATTTAATTACCGAGTGAATAAATAAGCTTCGACCGGGTTTTGGTACGAGCTCGCCGAAGTTGCAATCAGGTGGCACGATGCACGACTATGGCATACGTTTGCACCATCTTTCCTGGCAAAAGATGCCAACAAGCTATGAATCGTTCGATGTTTTATGTTGCGACTGCCATGCTGAATTCCCGGTAGGGAAAACGTGTCCTGCTATTTTGCCATTTCAGTGCTAAGAACGACAGCATCCGCGATGCTAAATGCCTGCATAACAGACCTAGGCCTACATAGTCCTGGACCAGAACATAATTTTACAAGGTCCCGTTGGCTGGCCTTCAGTTGCCCGGTTCGGTGTCCGGAGTGGCTTAGGAAATCACCACCTCTTCAGTCATGAATCATCAATCGCTCGATCATCGATGATCGAGCGATGCAATCATCGCTTAATCCACTCATGGTTTATGATGTTATCTGTGTTGGTCAAACAAGGGCGATTGTAAGGCATCCGGTCCCGCTGGAATTGACAACCTCTGATTTTGAAAACTGCATTGTTTATTTGAACTGTTTTACCGCGCTTCACCGTTGACCAACTTCCTGGAACTCCATTTGTTATTGACTGGTTCTTACTATGGTGCGAGGTTAACTGCAACATTAGGTCAGCTAAGGGCAATCACGTGCTGTCCTGTAATACTTAGCCAGTTCCTCATCAGCGGTTGGTTTTCCTCGAGCGGCAATGGTTGACACCTTGACAGGTTTCGCGTGGTTATTTGCTAGCACCAGGTTTGAGGTGTAACAACCGATTGGAACTACGACATGCGCGTCAAGCACAGCTTTTTTCCTCGGGGGCGAGTAGTCTAGGGGAGAGGAGCCCGATTCGCAACCGAAAGGCTGTGGCTTCTAGTCCCACCCGTCGCTACTCCTCGCCCGCGACCAAGCGGCAGGAGAGGTTGGCGGCGCAACATGACCCAGCAGTCGGCGCAACGCAAACCCAACAGCCAATCAGCGGGCTCTTCCTGAACCGATGCGCACGTGATCATGAGCCGATCACAGCTATACGGCGGGTTTGTGGGATTCTCCAACCGCGCTGTTTGCCAGCACGGTCTCTTCTCTTGGTGCAAGGTCGAAGTAACGTCAGAAATATTGCAGGGGAAGGGAACGGTCGGCTCCAGTTCTATGCATTCACCGCAACGTCCACAGCAAGTTATTTGCGTCATATGTAAGGTTCATGATTAAGGTTCCAAAATACGTGGTCCAGTCCCTCTGCATTCCCCGTTGGTGTGCTTTCGCAACACGTCTACTTCGTCTTTTTCTTTATGTTGTTTTATTCTGTGTTCAGCTCAAGTTTAAACGAAAAGTCACACAGCCTGCTGCCACGCCGAACCTCGAGTGGCCGCGACCGCGACCTGGCACCACCACGGGACGGGGGAGCGTGGACACGGATCGCACCGGCACCGATCCTGCCACGTGGCTTTTCGGCCACACCTTGCGCAGCCACTTTCACCTGCACCCTCGGATTTTACTGCTGCCGGGCCGGTTTTATTGTCAGCACCGCTCCGCCCGCCACCAGCCGACTGAGATGCTGGCAGATGGCCCGTCCCGCGTCGATATCGCGCCGCCCATAAATCACATCGGCGGCTCCGCGTTCCTCTCCCGAACTCGTTGACCGGTCGCATGCCGCGGTCGGCAGCGGTGGCGGTCGCGAAGCTCGTTTTTGGCGCGAAGCGACTTGACCAGGTGCGACAGGGTCGCTCACCAAGGCCGCCGGCCGTGGTTTCGGTAATATCCGGCCGTGATTTCGGCGATCCTCCGCCTCGCCCCGCTGATCCAGAACTGGCGCGCGCGTGACCCGGTATTGGCGCGAAATGACCCGGTATAGGCGCGGCCACGCGAGACCGGCGCCACGAGGCGGATACGGCGCGGATTTTTGGCGCGGACTTGCGCCAGTCGACGTGGCCCAGGGGTGTGGTGTCCGGGTCCTGTGGCACGGCGGCTTCAATGCCCGACTCAGGTGATCGGCTGTTTGCCTGGACAGCCGGTCGCAGGTACGGCCGCCGATAAAAGCACGAGCGGCGCCGATTGCCGAAGCAGCGACAGCAGCTGAAGAGCTGCCGAGATCGCATCACTGGCTGCGAAGGCGGATGCAACAACGTGGCTGGAACAGCGCTAGATTCGTTCCGGGGGTGGGGGGGGGGACCAGATGGCCACGGGCGACCGAAAACGTGCCAGATGTGCTGAGACGTGGGGCAACTAAAATTATACCATCACTGACATGATCATCAGCTGTGCGATATTTTACCATCAGCTGACATGACCATCAGTCCTGCGACACTGTACCATCACTGACATGATCATCAGCTGTGCGACATTTTACCATCAGCTGACATGACCATCAGATGTGTGACATTTTCGCGAGAGGAAATCACATTTATCAACAATGCTGGCTGAAGAGCGTGTTCCGAATCTCCCCCCCCCACCCCTGCGAACGTACTTATTCCCGTCTGATCTCCAATGTCTGGCTGCAGTACCCAGGACAGTACTGTGCTGTTTTCCCATACTCGCTCCACCTCGCGTCCTGATCCGGCGTGTTTTGGTGTGAAAATGACGCACAATGCAAGAATATGACGCACAATGTATATTTCCAATCTGACGAATACGTTGAGGTGTGGAATGATGATGACTAAATCCACCATGAACCTTCGTTAAGTTCAACCTTAGTGATGATAATACAAAATGAAGAAAGGTCGGAATTGAGTGCATCTTACCAACATATTGTGAATTTTATGCAAGGACGCGATGACGTGGATGATGACGTGAATGATGACGTGAATGATGACGTGAATGGTAACGTGAATGATGACGTGAATGATGATGTGAATGATGACATGAATGGCAACGTGAATGATGATGTGAATGAAGAATGGTGCCAAGCAGCGGTCATGTGATGCCAACGATACATAGCACGAATGGAGCCGCAGACACTCATCAACAACGCCACGAAGAGCATGCCAGTGCAATGCAGGGGATGCTTAGTGGTGTTCTCAGGGTTGGTCCGAGGGCAATTCGTTCCGCCTTAGCAGTGAAGCCGTGTCTTCTCGATGTTGATTTTGGGATTCCCAACTGAAGCATGCTCCGAAACGTGGCAAATGTGCACTTTCAACACCCATTATATATAAAGAAATGGGTTTAGCCACTGATTGTTTGTGGAGCAATCGGTACGACTCAAGCACCTCGATTTTCATATATAGCCCTGGAAGCTGTACCATTCCAATGATCGTTTAGATCAATACCCATTTCGCATTTTAAATTAATGATCATTAACTGTGCAGACGTCTTTCGCACGTGTCCTTCTTGCACAAAGCACAGCTACTCAATGCTAACCGTCAGAGCTAGAGAGTTGCAAGCTCTGGAAGATTATTTTTATTTAGCCTACCTAGTTTGCAAAAAGTAGCTTGTTAGGGCAAACAATTGTTGTATGTGCTTATGACTGATGATGTGTTCACAAATATACAATAGCAAAACATCAGACTCAGCAACAACAAAAACAACAGCAAAATCAGTAACAACAACGAAACAACAACATTAAACATTGCATGTATTTTCCTCGATGCCCATTTCACAGTCGGTGGACTGAGGATCAGTAGTTCATTGCCGGTCGGTGAAATGGTCTACTCTCCTCTCGCGCGGCAGCGATGTCGGGGTCTTCGGTTCGAATCCACCCGTCTCCGTGACTTTCTCGGTAGACCAGGGCTAAAATAATGTTTTTTTTCGTTAGGTGTGAGATGTCGAAACGAGCACAGTATGATGTCGAAATTTCCCATGGAATTAGTGTCATTTAAAATGCTTTTGATGTCTTTCAGACTCAAATTTGAGCCAATGGTGTAGGTACATATGACTGTACCTTTACCATTTGTTTTGAGATTCACAATTTTAGAAGAGCTATAGTCGGGATAGGGAGAATAACAACTGTGCTATAAACTGCTATTATATGCCATATCACATTATAGGTAATCCCTTTACCTGAAATTGCATTGCGAAATGTTCGCGTGTTACCATTCCTTGGTAAGAGCATACATGTGCTACTTCTAAACGAGATATTGTTAGAAAGGAGACACAAAGACTTCATAAGCAAGCATCAAGGAGCAGGATGTCAATGCTTCTTGGAGAAGGATGTTGATGGAATGTTCAGAAAGTGGTATATTCCACCATATTTCACGAATAATGTATAACTGCGGTAGACACACACACACACCGCATGGATGACCCGGGCAGCATCGCTGTGGTGGCAGCACGTCCAATGACCTGATCTTATGACCTGATCTAATGACCTGAATCCACCTGATCTTATGGCCGGCCAGATGAGGTGTAAAATTAAGCCGGAAAGCCTCCGGAAAGGCAAACAGGCGCATCTCGTCCATAAAACCCGCAACGTTTATTGACATCTACCATGTCCAGCTTCGCTGATGACTTCGAAGCAAGACGAATTTTCTGGCGTTCGTGCCAGGCCCATCGTCTGCATTCCGTCCACTCTTGCCACCAGTTGAGAGAGAGAGAGAGAGAGAGATGGGCGTCTCCTCTAACTCAGCATCACCAAGCGACCCCCCCCCAGTGATAAATTATTCGTGAAATAGGGTGGAATATACCACTTTCTGAACATTGAATCCACATCATTCTCCAAAGAAGTATCGACATCCTGCTCCTTGATGCATGCTGATGAAGATTTTGTGTCTCCTTTCCAACAGTATCTCATTTATAAGTAGGCATGCTCATGCTCTTGATAAGGAATGGTGATACACGAACATTTCGCAATGCAATTTCAGCAAAAGGATTACCTATAATGTGATATGGCATACAATACCAGTTTAAAACATAGTTATTATTCTCCCTGTCCCGAATATAGCTCCTCTTAAATGATGAATCTCAAAACATATGATAAAGGTACAGTCATAAGTACCTACGCCATTGGCTCAAATTTGAGTCTGAAAGACATCAAAAACATTGTAAATGACACTAATTCCACGTCAAATTTCGACATCCCACTGTGCTCGTTTAAACATCTCACACCTAACAAAAACCATTATTTTAACCCTGCCCCCCCCCATCTCCTCTCCTCCCAGTGCCAGACCCATCATACCCCATCCGCCCACTCTTGCCACCAGTTGAGAGGGAGAGAGGGCGTCGCCTGTAACTCAGACAGCGTCACCAAATGACCCCCCCCCTCTTCTCCGCCGTGACCTCCACCACAGTCGCCCGGACACTCCTCTGGGCGCCCAGTCGCCGGCGAGCTGCTCTCCCACCAGCAGCTGGCGAGGTGCAGTGAGTCGCCGCCACCACACACCACCTGAGGGGACCGCACGCGCACGACGGCTGTTCAGTGGGCACCTTCACTCTGATCGATTCATGTTGATAGTGAAGTCGGTGGGCGCTAGCGGGTGATATCTGCTCGCGCACACCCGTGGCATTGATGACGTGGCACCTAATGCAGTGAGAGTGGAGTGTGCAGGCGGGGCAGCGGGCGTAGCTCGTCAGTTGTGTGTGGGCTTGTGGATTCTTCGGCGGCTTCTCGACAGCATTGGACGACGTCCTGTCAGTATCAGGGACGTCTCGTCAGTATCGGGAGAAGTCTCGTCAGCATCGGACGACGTCTCGGCAACATCGAAAGACGTCTCGTCAATATCGGGAGAAGTCCCGTCAGTATGAGGATGCATCTTCACGCAATGGTAACTCACTACGTGATTCCGTGACGTCTTCCTCTCTCGCGCGAGCGTGTTGACGGAATTGTGTGCAACTGTGTGTGTTTCTCGAGCCCGAAGCGAACACGTGCTGATGTTCGCGGTTCAGCTGTCAGAATGTCAGCTGTCAGCTGTCAGCTGTCAGCGGTTCAGCTGTCAGATCTCACAAGATGCAGTAGCGTGTGCTCACAAGATGCGTCCCCAGGCGCGCTGCTGTATCATACGAAAGGCACTGATGCGCCTCGAACGGCTCGTGCAAGGTTTGCGATTACTCAGAGTATTTAACATTTTACCTCGTAAACTGCATCAGGTAAGGTCTGCCTTCGATGTTGGAATCCTGCTCTTGTGGCCTGCCGAGCGGCGCCTTACAGTTCACATCCGGGGGAGGTACTTGGCCCCTCCCCTGACGTGGGTATCTAGTGACAGCGACTCTTGTCATCACACCTTTCAGGTTCCGTACATACCGAGGGGATTCTTCCATTCCCCGACGTTGTCTGGCGACAGCGTTCCTTCCCATCAAAACCCCCTCCCACAGGACCATTTTCCCCGGCATTAAATGGACCAATTTGCATTTCTAAGTGTGTCGAGCGTACACCAGCATTGTAATTGTCTACTCTGTACAGCACACGCTGGTTTGCGAGGCCTCCAGTAAATGATCGAAAAAACAGCGAGGTCGTGGTCTTGGGGCGAACAGGGGTCGGTGAGGCACAGAGGGCTTCGATGGCGTCGTCCAAAGGGATAGTCCGACGCGGGTCACCAATGGTTGTATCAATGGGGGAGCATCAGGGGCTGAGTCCGGCGTCGCGCAATGGTCTTCATGTGTAGTCAATGGTGGAAACTCGGTCTCGGAGTCCGGTGGCGAGCTGGGGTCGGTATCCTTTTTGCGTTTCTTCCCCATCGTGGAGAAAAGAAAACCTACCTAATGTAACTTAAGGAAATACGAAGGACACAGAAACACAGGGAACGTAATACAACGACGAAGGATACAAAAAATCGCGCGGGGTGACGGGTGTCACCCCTAGAAATGAACGAAAAGAGCAACGGGTGTCACCCCGCGAAAATGAAAAAATAATGAGTTGCAAAATCAGCAGCCAGTGAAGCCAATCGGCAGGGCGCAGTATGCAGTTAACTTCGGCAACAGTCTGGGTGTGCACGAATAGTACGTATGTACGTAGTATATACGTACTCCTTGCGTATGCTTCCATCACATTCAAGTGGATCACGCAGATACGTACATTAGCAGTGTTCTGGTCTGCCGAGATTAACCAGTTACAGGGGCACAGCCAAGAGGGCTGTCGCCCGCCCGCTCCCCTTTAGCACCCAAAAATACACTGGATCAAACAATCAATTAATTATTTACCTCTCAAAACCCACATTTTGGGCGCGCTTCTCGCGCCGGAATTTTTATCTCTTGCACCGCATTTTTGTTGTGTCGGGATGTTCTCTCGGGAAAATCCTGGCTGAGCCAATGACCGGTCAGAACGGGTAACTCGTATAGTTGTCAGAGTAATTGTCAATATTTACGGTGACTGCAGGTGTCAGCATGGCCGTGGTGTCGACAGTGGCCACATTTCATGTCCGCGTGATCTGGGCACGTAACCACCATGTTCGGACGCCTCGGCTTCATCATCTTTCCCAGAACGATGGACGAAATGAGACAGGGTTGATCTGCACTAACAAGTCCTCGCTATTGGCATAACACATGTCATTTGTATTATATTATATATATTATATATATCTACATATACATGTATATATATATATAGATCATATATATATAGATATATATATATATATATATATATATATATATATATATATATATATATATATATATATATGTATAGATATATATATATATATATATATACATGTATATATACATGTATATATACATGGCGTATATTATATATTGAAATAGTCTGGACTGTGTCTGATTTGTTGCTGGCGCAATCCACGCCACCTGCTTTTGTCAGTAGTTTTGTCGCGTTCAATCGTATTTTGAGCAATCATTTCGTTTTCTCAACCATTTTCTGAATACCGTTGACAGTTTGATAAATAATCGTGCTCCGCCAAAGATTATGTTCTTAATGTCAGTGAAGCAAATTGTAAATCAACGTTCTTTGTAGGAGCCAGCGAGAACATGCATACAAGCTGCAAAGAAACAACATTGAAATGTCACGAGCACTCACATTCCTACGTGCCGTTGTGGATTGTTCTCACATCAATAGGTTCTACATTCGACTGTGAATTTCCACCGATGATTCGTAATTTTCAGTGATGATATCGTCTCCACTGAGATCCAAACGTACTTCGGGTGTCTGCCAATATTCTTCTTTTTCTGTCTGTGCTCTCCAACAGTGATCTTAGTCACCGGTGGATCTGTGAACGGCGAAGAAAACCCTCCTGACTGCACCCTCCTCCTCTGGGGAAAAAATGGTAGTTTTGTGCCGCGAAATTTTCTCACAAAGCGCAATTTGATCTCCAAACCTTCGGGAACTTAAATAGAAAAAGCCTTGTCTTGATGTCACTGTCTAAATCCGAGAATATTTCAGAAGCTCCTGCAGCTTTTTGCAAGATACCCAGATGACCTCAGCTGTTGAATGGGTCGTACAGCCACACGTACATGTGAGTGTTACCAACCACAACCAACCAACCACAACCAACCAACCACAACCAACCAACCACAACCAACCAACCACAACCAACCAACCACAACCAACCAACCAACCACAACCAACCAACCACAACCAACCAACCACAACCAACCAACCACAACCAACCAACCACAACCAACCAACCACAACCAACCAACCACAACCAACCAACCACAACCAACCAACCACAACCAACCAACCACAACCAACCAACCACAACCAACCAACCACAACCAACCAACCACCAACCACCAACCAACCAACCAACCACAACCAACCAACCACAACCAACCAACCACAACCAACCAACCACAACCAACCAACCACAACCAACCAACCACAACCAACCAACCACAACCAACCAACCACAACCAACCAACCACAACCAACCAACCACAACCAACCAACCACAACCAACCAACCAACCACAACCAACCAACCACAACCAACCAACCAACCAAACATAACCAACCAAACCCATGTTGTCCGTCCGAGCCCTGGTCTGACCTGACCGCGCCCCTGACCCGACGTGTTCTCTGACCGAGTGTCCCTGTCGGTAGTTGTTCTGGACCGCACTGAGCATCGCTCTCGGCTACGAGGTGCACGGGGACGACGTCATCCGAGGTCTGCCGTGCATCAAGCGGCTCTACCAGCTGTTCTGCCGCAATGCCGGCAGCCAGTACCCCACGTGAGTGTGGCCGGTACCACATCCAGTACCCCAGTCGGTGCCATAACCAGCACTGCAGTCAGTACCCCACGTGAGTGTGGCCAGTACCACATCCAGTACCACGTGAGTGTGGCAGTACCACACCCCCCAGTACCCAGTCGCAAACAGGCGTCGTCCCCACGTGAGTGTGGCCAGTACCACATCCAGTACCCCAGTCGGTGCCATAACTAGCACTGCAGTCAGTACCCCAAGTGTGGCCGCCACATCCAGTACCCCAGTCGATGCCATAACCAGTACCACGCAGTACCCCATAGTGTGGCGTACCATCCAGTACCCCACGTGAGTGTGGCCAGTACCACATCCAGTACCCCAGTCGGTGCCATAACCAGCACTGCAGTCAGTACCCCACGTGAGTGTGGCCAGTACCACATCCAGTACCCCAGTCGGTGCCATAACCAGCACTGCAGTCAGTACCCCACGTGAGTGTGGCCAGTATCACATCAAGTACCCATGTGGTGCCATAACCAGTCCCCAGTCGGTGCCATAACCAGCACTGCAGTCAGTACCCCATGTGAGTGTGGCCGTACCACATCCAGTACCCCAGTCGGTGCCATAACCAGCACTGCAGTCAGTACCCCACGTGAGTGTGGCCGGTACCACATCCAGTACCCCAGTCGGTGCCATAACCAGCACTGCAGTCAGTACCCCACGTGAGTGTGGCCGGTACCACATCCAGTACCCCAGTCGGTGCCATAACCGTACACAGCCAGTACCCCAGTCGGTGCCATAACCAGCACTGCAGTCAGTACCCCACTTTGCAGTCAGTACCCCATGTGAGTGTGGCCAGTACCACATCCAGTACCCCAGTCGGTGCCATAACCAGCACTGCAGTCAGTACCCCATGTGAGTGTGGCCAGTACCACAGCCAGTACCCCATGCGCGTGTTGCCAGTACTCCAGTCAGTACTCCATGTGAGTGTGGCCAGTACCCCATTCAGTGCCCTAACCAGCACCACAGTCAGCACCCCATGTGAGTGTTGCCAGTCAGTACCCCATGTGAGTGTTGCCAGTATCCCAGTCAGTATCCCGTGAGTGTTACAAGTACTCCAGCCTGTACCTCAGTCAGTATTCCATGTGGGTGTTGCCAGCACACCATTCAGCCCTACCTCAATGTTATTCACAAAGGTGATAAAGAGAAGTGGCCCTAGAACAGAACCCTGTGGTACTCCACTTAGAACATCCTTGCAATCAGATTTACATCCATTTAACACTACCCTTTGTTTCCTTCCCCCAACCACGCTTCAATCCAACCTATAACTTTTCCAACAATCCCATGTTGCTGTAGTTGATGAATTAGCCTCCCATGTGGAACTTTATCAAAAGCTTTGCTAAAGTTCAAGTACACAACATCCATCATGCTTCGATTGTCTACTTCTTTAGTAACATACTCCATGAACTCCAAAAGGTTAGTTAAACAAGACCTTCGAGATCGAAATTCATGTTGAGTATCCCTTAAAAGGTTGTGCCTATCAAGATGAATCTGAACATTCTGTTTAACCAGATTTTCTAGTACCTTGCAAACTATTAAGGTCAAACTGACTGGCCTGTAGTTCCCTACACACTTGATACTTCCCTTTTTGAAAATTGGTACAATATTTGCATTTCTCCAATCTTCAGGCACTTCAGAATATTCCATAGACCGCCTGAAAATTATGCCTAGGGGAACTGCTAAAGCTTTATCACACTGTACTAAGACCCTATCATGTATATCATCTGGTCCAGAAGCATTATTAGGTTTTATATTCTGCAACTGCTTTTCTACAGCTTCTGTAGTTATCGTAAGATCCTCCAACCTTTCACCTGTCATGGCATAAGATTCAGTTGTTTCTATTCTACCAGAATTCTCCTTAGTAAAGACTGATGAGAATTGCTTGCTTAGGGATTCCACAATATCACAATCATCAACCACTAATTCCCCATCTACCTCCAGTGGTCCTACACTACACTTTTTAGCCTTAAATTTGTAGAAGCTAAAGAATCTCTTAGCATTACCTGCTGAACATTCTCGAGCTAATTTGATTTCAGCCAGTCTTTTAGATGCCCTAACACACCTCCTAACTTTATTTCTAGCTATTTTATATAATTTGAGGTTTACCTCAGAGTTAGCATATTTTAGTTTCTTGAATGCTTGTTTCTTTGACTCCAGTAAATGCTTTACGTCCCTGGTCAGCCATGAAGGGTGCTTAACCCTGTTTAATCTAATTTGCCTATTGGGAATGAACCTATCCTGACCTTGAAATAGTTGATCTTTTATCATTCTCCACGTTTCATAAGCATCTAAGCCCTTCAATAAGTCTTCCCAATGAATTTCATTCAGGAAGATCCTGAATTCATTCTAATTCCCTTTAGCGAAATTTGGAATCAATGTCTTATTGGTCCCTACACTTCCAACATGCAATGAGAAGCGTATAATGCTGTGATCACTATTACCCAAGGCCTCTCCTATGTTCACATTTTGTACAAAAATTTCCTCATTAGTAAGCACAAGATCTAATATTTCATTTTACCTTGTAGGTTCATGTATCATTTGAAAGAAGAAATTTTCCTCAAAACAGTCCATGAAACTTCTTCCTGAATTGTTTCGACCTATAGTTTTGCTTCCCAATCCCGTTATGTAGAAATCCCCCAACAAAACAGTTCTCTCCCGCATTCTCCTACTTAACTCTTCCTGCATCAACCTGTCCATGTTTTCATTCGGGTCTGGAGGTCTATAGAATGCCCCAATCCTAAAAGTTGTTCCATTCTTCAGAATGATATCTAGCCACAAGGATTCTACTCCTTCATTATGTACACTATTCTCTATGGAATGACATTTCATTACTTGTCTGACATACAAGAGTATGCCTCCTCCTATCCTTGCCTTCCTTTGATAGGCATGCATGTTGTAGCCTGTCAATTCAAGTTCTTGCAAGTTGTCTCCAAAAATGCTTTCATTAATCCATGCCTCTGTTATGCATACCAAATATAGCTTTTCAGACACCATATATGTTGTCTGACTGATTTGCTACCGCATGAATCAGGCATTTATTTTGTAAAAATGGCACTTGGCTGATTATAAACCGATGCGATACACAGTAGTAGGATGACGGGCCCATGTAAATCATCGCTTATCTTATACCCGAATAACAGTTCTGAATATCTTAGTATATGTCACATCAAGTTGGCATTGTCTGAGGGTAGGGGTGGGGTTAACGTACTCTGTTCTTTTTCAGATAACTCGATAATTAAACAACAGCACATTCAAGAATGTATTGCTCCACAGGCCAGGAATTATGCACTTCGTCTCAAAATTTATTTCGAGAGTTCATTGTGGATCACTGATGACGTTGTCGTCAAGGAGACCGCAGGTTCAGTTTCGCCGCTTTGAGTTGGATATTTCTGCTCGGCTTAGAAAACTTGAGCCGCAACATGCTCGCAGGTCCACCTATGGGTCCGGGCTACAGCTACACTTGAGGCCAATGTGAAGAAGGAGAAGCAATGTATACTACCCGTGACCTCACTCCAGGTCAACGTATGTCTCAAGATTTCGCTCAAAATCATAGGCACGAAGCGAAGTGAGGCCCGCTTAGCGAGGCATTACCCGCTACTTGTGAAAATAAGAGCACTTGCGACCTGACTTATATACTAGCTCGTCAAGCTACAGCTGTCGCATTCCGAATAGTTAAACTGCACCGTTTTTAATTCTTCTCACGAAACGAGAATGAGCGGGTTTCTGAAATCGTCAGCTATTTACGACGGTGTCTTCGAGGTCATCACAGGCTTAATATAGGGCGCCCTTGTTGCGCTGAAGAGTACACGACACATTTGTAAAACGGAAGACTGGCTTCTATGCCCCCCCCCCCCCCCTGCCGAGGTGCCGGACTGTCGGCGCTCAGCAGGTCGAATGTACATCATGGCAGCAGGTGACTCAACTCGTGTCACAACTCGTGTCACAACTCGTGTCACAACGGATGCATCCCACGGGCAAACTGAAGCAGACACTTCCGATGAAGGCACAGGAGATGCACTACAAACAGAGATCAAAAGCGGTACGTTACCGGCGGAGATCACGCAGCGTGGACGAGTCTGGCGCACATCCCGACGATGGCTGCAGAGCTACACCGGCACACGGAGGAGACCGACCGCTGTTCGTGCGCCTCGTGTGCCACTCATCTAAACCACAAGCACGTTTCACTGATCACTTATCACTTCTTGCACTCCTTAATTGGCAATAACCCGCGCACAGATGCACCACACTGAACAATGTTACGCATACACCTTCAAACGCGGCAATCACCGACCGTACGACAGGCAATAAATAATTTCTGTCTCATCGCTAACCGCCCCTCTGCTGCCGTCTGTCGTCGGCATCCGGCACTCGTGCATCCAATGGCTGCTCGCGGTTACGCCTGGGGGCACGGCCGGATCGGCTCACCTTTGACCCCGCCGGAGATTATTGTCAGGTGGCTCTCTCGGTTCCGGAGAGAAGTCCGTAAGCGCTTGGAGTAGTTTAACGGAATGTTTGTAGACAAATGTTTCTATTGCACGTACTTTGCATATATATCTTCGTGTTGCGCGGTGCTCGTAATGTCCATGGTTTTGAAGGATTGTAAGCTCTTTCCCGAACAGGTTAATAATGACAAAGGCTGGCAAGCACAAGGAACATCACCTGTCGAGGGACCTTATCCAGGGAGTAGTGGAGCTGTCAAAATGTGTAGAATAATCTGAATCGGCAGAACGTCCGCACACAAGCCGGGGGAGGGGTCTCGTTCTCTGGGGGAGGCTCCCGAGAATCCTCCCACGGAGAGGGAGTGGCCTCCCTGCAGTGACCAGGCCTGCTAGACCTAAAGGCATGCCAAGGCATCTGTACATAATATTTTTGGAATTGTAGCCAAGCCATGGTAAACAGTGACTTTTTCCAATCGTATGGAAGGCGTCGGGCGGAAACAACATGGGCTACCACGCAGTTCCGGATGAAATGGGGATGGGACCTCCTGCAAGCCCAGGGGACCTACTGTAGTTATAGTAGGCCCCCTCCAGTTCCTGATGGGAGACGAGGCCCAGCTGTGATCCCAGACGACCTCCTGAAATCCCAGCGGATCTCCTGCAATCCAAGGGTAAACCCCTGTAATCCTGCATTTCGGTAGTCCTAGCGAGGCTCTCTTCGGGCTGCATGGAAGATAATTGGCTGAAAAATGTGGCGCACGCTAACACAAGCATTCATCCTAGGAACACTCAATGCTGAATGAGTGTTTGGCCAGTCAATGTTTCAGGAACGTTTTCATTGTTTCGACGAATGTTTGACTCAGAAACGTACCAGGGGTGTACCGTACCGGTGTCGTGCTGTAGCTAACTTTGAAAAACACACTGCAGGTGAGCTCCAGCCATACATATATCAAGGGCGGATACAGCGAGGGAAGGTTTCCCGCCGAAGGCGCCCCTCCGAGAAAATGTTCCCCACCCCCTGATAAGAATTTCTGGATCCGCCCCTGATATGTACTACCCAAACTTGAAACATACCGAGCGCATTAGAAGTGGACTTCAGCATCTGTGGATGTCATATCTGATCGACTTCACCTCCACCATGGAAAAGGTTTCGGTGGATTGAAAGACGTACAACCGTGTTAGATAACGCGATTTATCCCATGCTGGCGATATAGGTGTATTGTTAGGCGTGGAAGTGCTCGAGCTATGTACTGTTTCTGGCTTATTGTAGGTTGAAGTGACGCGTGAATGTGGGTCTGCATACGTTTTGGTGATTTCATTTTTGTTAGCTTTTTCTTTGGTTTAGAAGTATCAGACATTAGTTGCGGCCAGATGAAACCATTAAGTGAGGTGATAAAATGTGTATTTCAAGTTCACGAAGCTAACTGAACTTTATATGTGACTTTCAACCTCAGCTTATACTCAATCGATCTCCGCATTGAATTTGTACCATTGATAGCCTACTAAACTCGACAACAATTGTGTAGAGCGTATGAACAGAGCATAATGAAAGCGACACAGCTGTATCACAGGGGCGGACCCAGGAATTGTCATGGAAAGGGGCACGTGTCTGGAGGGACACCATTCATTCGGAGGGATATCACTGTGAAGGTATTTGGAGGGACGGCTTCGTCTGAAAATCCATCCAGCGAAGGGAGTGTATTCGAGCACACGGAGGGAAGCCTTTTCCTTCCAATGGGCGCCTATTCCTCACTAAGTGACGTCTCTGGCTGAAAACAAAAACAAATCCGTTCAGTGGGTGGTGGGGTGGATGGGGGTGCTGCACTCGAGCCTTCCAGGAGGGACGCCTTTTCCCGGCCTGGGGGGCGAGAACATTCATGGGAGGGGGCACATGCCACCAGAGCCCCCTGTATCCGCTCCTGTTGTATTATTCTTCAGCAGCGCATCTGAGGACACTTTGTGGCCAGCTAGACAAAATATGTTATTATTTACTGGGTTTCGGCGCCTTAAACCGAAAGTGCTATCGCTCAAAATGTAATTTCGAAATAAAAATCACATAAAAAGACTCCCAACCGTTACTAAGCCTTCCTCAGTGTGCATACATATGCATATATATATATATATATATATATATATATATATATATATATATATATATATATATATATATGTATATATATATATATATATATATATATATATATATATATATATATATATATATATATATATATATATATATATATATATATACATATATATACACATAAACATACCTATATACATGTATGTGTGTGTGTGTGTGTGTTTTGTGTGTGTGTGTGTGTGTGTGTGTGTGTGTTTGTGTGTGTGCGTGTGTGTGTGTGTGTGTGTGTGTATGTGTGTATGTGTTTATTTGCCTGTGCAGCATAAGTAACTTAACTCCTTTGAGTTGAAGGAGAATGGAGCGGCCTCCCTCGAAATGAGGAGGCGTTAGGCGTTAGGAGGCGTTAGGCGTTAGGAGGCGTTAGGCGTTAGGAGGCGTTAGGCGTTTTCTCTCTGCGCTACGATTCTACTGCGGTGTACTTTCTGTGCCAAAGGCTGCATCTGTGTTGGAGTGCCACGCGTGTGCTGCAGGGACCACATTGAGTCCGTGTTGGAGTGTTACACATGTGTTGCAGCTTTACACTTGTGTTGGACTGTTGCACTTATGTTGGGTGTTGTACTTGTGTTGGAGTGTCACACTTGTGTTGCAGCTTTACACTTGTGTTGGACTGTTGCACTTATGTTGGGTGTTGTACTTGTGTTGGAGTGTCACACTTGTGTTGCAGCTTTACACTTGTGTTGGAGTGTTACACTTATGTTGGGTGTTGTACTTGTGTTGGTGTGTTACACTTGTGTTGCAGCTTTATGCTTGTGTTGCAGGGACCGCATTGAGTCATTTATCAACGAGAACAAGGCCCTCACTCGTCGAATGTTCGGGGAGTTCCAGCCGCCGGGCGACCTTTCCCAAGAGGTACCTCTTTTCCCGAACATTCAGCTGTTCGAGACGGTCGATTTTCCCGAGTCGCTTCGGCCCGCCGACTCGGCGGTGCGCTGGGCGAGCGAAGCGAACCGAGTGACGAGCGAAGCCACCGCCGTTGCGAGCGAAGCGGAACAGGAGTCGGAGAGCACCGCTTCGCCGGCCACCACGGACCACCAGCCAGTGGCGCCGGTGGAGATGGTGGAACCGACGGGTCGGGATCAAGAGTCGCTGGCGGAGACGTTGGTGGAGACGACGACGATGGCGCCGGAGCTGGACACGATAGTGGAAATGGTGTTGGAGCCGCCGCCCGACTTCGTCGGCACGGAAGCAAGTTCAGAACGAGGTCAGGCGAGTGCGGAAGCAGGCTCAAGACTCACAGGTGACAAGGAGGTCGCGGTCTCCACGACCAACGCAATGCACGCCCAACCTGCACCAGTCACTGACGCTGTACCCCTGGCTGAGATGGCTGCAGATCTAGAACGCATAAATACCGCACCGAACCAATCGCAAGCAATCACGGATGCAACGGCAACAACACCCACCGAAGACGACATCGATAGCATGGATGACGTCGAAAGTGCCGACGACACTTGGGAGATTGAAAACCAAATAGCGAACCTGATGAGAGCGCACGAGCCTGAAGCTACGCCTGCGACCCACGTGTCCACGTCGCGACCGCCCACGCACACGGCCACTCCACTGCGTCTGCCGCATGCCTCCAGGATCCGCACTCTGCCCCGTACGAGCCTTTTTATCCGGCGGAATAAGACCCCAGCGGGCACCAGCAGAGGGCCCGCAGACAAGGCAGACCCCCAGCCGACCAAGCGACGGCCGCTGAGGGCGAGTCGCCCAGCCCGTCCCCGGCGGCCCTTCCTCACCAAGATCCCGCCCACCACGCGACCGGCAGCCAATCGGCTACCGCCGGTGCGCGCTCCGGCGGCGGCTCGACCAATGGGCGGCGCGGGTGGCGCTGCGGCTCCAATGAGCGCTGTGCGGAGGGTGAGAGGGGCGGGCTGCGGGATTATGGTGCCATCTGTTGTTGCGCCTGGAAAGTATCAGTACCCTATGCCCGCCGCTCACCGCGCCGTCCAGCAGCCGCGCGAGCAGGTGAGCACGCAGAGGAAGTGGGGGTAACGGGGGGCCAACCGAAACGTTACTGACGCGTCATGCAGTATTGAAATTTATATACTTTGGAAGGACTCAAGCCCCTCCACCTTCAAAGCTGACGTGAACTCTGGCAATAATTTTGGATTTTAACATGGGCACATTCCATGGGCTCCCATGATGAAAGTTGAAATTATTAGGGGGGGGGGCAGCCAGCATTGAGGGGACAGTTGTCCCCTGAAAAGTATGTAAAGCAACACTCCTAATCGGAGCCCCCATATGACTGCCAACTGACTATGGCAAAAAGACATCCACTCAGGCTGTTAAGCAGTACTACGACCTCCATCGCGCTATCGGTATTGTGAACACGTATAAAGGCTTGCAATACCGATGTTTTACAATGTATATGGAACAAGAACTCAAGGGAATACGCCATCACAGTGCGGACCTAAATTCAGTGCATTTCTTTCCGACACCATATTTTTTCCACGACAACTCCATGCACCCACATATATACATATATAGACATATATATATATATATATATATATATATATATATATATATATATATATATATATATATGTATATATATACATATATAGACATATATATATATATATATATATATATATATATATATATATATATATATATATATATATATGTATATATACATATATATACCTATATAGACATTGCATATGCAATGTATATTTTCGTGATATGCACTCTTCGATCAAAACCCTATATTTAATATAGTTCTGCATTGCGAGGGTGCTACTATCTACTCTAAATATAGACATCCAAAGTATCACGATTCACGTGTTGCCATGCAGTCTCCCAGTAGCAGACATGCAATTGGTACGGATATTTATTTGGTGATCTGGGAATAAGTATAGTATCCCCTCAGTACGTGTTGATTAGTGATGAGCAGATCGTCTCGCTGGTTGCTGAAGAGGTTGCCACTTGTCCATTTATGGTCAGTAAATTTGGGTTCCGCTTCCGAAATTCAGCATGCGACGCCATGGAGTGATTGTTCTAAGTTCGCGCCTCAGTTGCGGTAAATTCTTGTACTAATGCCTCTTTAAATGTTTGTGAATTTTACGTGTCAACTAACCTTTGTAAGCACTTTCGTGCTTCGTTTTTGTATCGTCCTACTACAACGCATCTTTAGCTTTCTTCGTCTGGATAATCTTGTGAATTTTCCGGCTTCCCATGAATTAGGCCATGTAACTTCCCAACCGCCTCTAACAGACCTCGCTGGACATGCCTGCAAAATAGCGACACACCCGGCCAGCCGTGGAGCTGCGGTGTGACGTCACACACAGACGTCACACGCTACCGGCGCGCGGGACGTCCGGACCACAAAACGCCAGCGACGTCTGCGAGTAAACCGCAGAGCGAGCCCCGCATTAACGGAAGGAATAATGGCCGGCGCTTGACTTGCGCGCAAGCCGTGTGCGTCACCTGCGCAGCTGTACATTTTGTATATAAACCGTACGTCGCTGCAGCGGCCAATCAGCGACGGCGAAGCGCCAGCAAGCGCCGGGCGGCAAGCGCGAACGGAAGCCGTCGGCGGCGCTCCCGGAGAGCCGGCGCCGGGGGCTCGACTCGCCGCTCTCTCTCCTCGCTGACGGCGGCTGCTCGTAGAGAGCGTGGTGACGTCACGTGCGGTTCGCTTCGCTTGAGTGAGGCGCTGGCGCGGTGGATGTGCACGCTGGGCTGTGTTGTCGCCGGTGGCTGCCTGTGCGGCCGACTGTGCTGCCATCTGTGTCGCTGTGTCTCTTGCTTTGATAACGTAACACCGTTCAGGTGAGCTTCTGAGCTCCGCTGAAAGTAGACAGGGATCATGTGCTTATATGTGGTAAATAATCGAATGCATTTTTATACCTCTTGGCTCGAGCCGAACCATGGGTGCTTTCCTGTAGGCCTGCAATATTTTGAAAGCACTAACTTCTTTCCAAACACTTCGAGCGAATTGTATGCTTTTCTCAGTGCTTGCACCTTTGATTTTGAAGAAACTCTAAAAGTTGTGAAAGAAACTCTTGATGTCGGATTTGTCCCCTTCGGTTCCGGAAACAAGAACACACCCATGGCCTGTGACATACTAATGGCTACGAGCTCAACTGGTTTTAGCTGATCTGAATTGATCCGTGCTGATCTCCCAGTCGCCATGTTCTGACGGCTCGGCAGACATTTCACCTCAATGCAAGCATTGCATTTTGAATCGTAACTTCGCTAGCGTTTTCCTGCCGCAGCTGGATGCTGTACTCCTCCAGACCGCTCACGAGCCGTGACAAATTCTGTGCGCTGTTTTAGCCGCTGGGGCGGACGCGCCGGGCCGTCAAGCACGGCGGCCGCGGCAGCAACGGCAACAGCATCAGCAACAGCACCGGCACGGAGCCGGCGCCCCCGCCCCACCGAGAGCGTCGGCAGGCGGTGTCCGCGCCGCCCATCATCGACAAGGGCAGCAAACACTTGTGAGTGGCTGTCAGCTGCGGGCAGGAGCGGCCACCAGGTGGGGACTACCACACCAAACCAGACTGCCACCCACTGGTGGGGACTATCATACCACACTGGGCTGCCACCCACTGGTGGGGACTACCACACTACACTGGGCTGCCACCCACTGGTGGGGACTACCACACTAAACCAGACTGCCACCCACTGGTGGGGACTACCACACCAAACCAGACTGCCACCCACTGGTGGGGACTACCACACCAAACCAGACTGCCACCCACTGGCGGGGACTACCACACCACACTGGGCTGCCACCCACTGGTGGGGACTACCACACTGAGCTGCCCCCCACTGGTGGAGAACCACACCACACTGGACTGCCACCCACTGGTGGGGACTACCACACCAAACCAGACTGCCCCCACTGGTGGGAACCACACCAAACCAGACTGCCATCCACTGGTGGGGACTACCACACCAAACCAGACTGCCACCCACTGGTGGGGACTACCACACCAAACCAGACTGCCACCCACTGGTGGAGAACCACACCAAACCAGACTGCCATCCACTGGTGGGGACTACCACACCAAACCAGACTGCCACCCACTGGCGGGGACTATCATACCACACTGGGCTGCCACCCACTGGTGGGGACTACCACACTGAGCTGCCCCCCACTGGTGGAGAACCACACCACACTGGACTGCCACCCACTGGTGGGGACTACCACACCAAACCAGACTGCCCCCCACTGGTGGAGAACCACACCAAACCAGACTGCCATCCACTGGTGGGGACTACCACACCAAACCAGACTGCCACCCACTGGCGGGGACTATCATACCACACTGGGCTGCCACCCACTGGTGGGGACTACCACACTAAACCAGACTGCCACCCACTGGTGAAGACTACCACACTGAGCTGCCCCCCACTGGTGGAGAACCACACCACACTGGACTGCCACCCACTGGTGGGGACTACCACACCAAACCAGACTGCCACCCACTGGTGGGGACTACCACACCAAACCAGACTGCCACCCACTGGTGGGGACTACCACACCAAACCAGACTGCCACCCACTGGTGGGGACTACCACACCAAACCAGACTGCCACCCACTGGTGGGGACTATCATACCACACTGGGCTGCCACCCACTGGCGGGGACTATCATACCACACTGGGCTGCCACCCACTGGTGGGGACTACCACACCAAACCAGACTGCCACCCACTGGTGGGGACTACCACACCAAACCAGACTGCCACCCACTGGTGGGGACTACCACACCAAACCAGACTGCCACCCACTGGTGGGGACTACCACACCAAACCAGACTGCCACCCACTGGTGGGGACTACCACACCAAACCAGACTGCCACCCACTGGTGGGGACTATCATACCACACTGGGCTGCCACCCACTGGCGGGGACTATCATACCACACTGGGCTGCCACCCACTGGTGGGGACTACCACACCAAACCAGACTGCCACCCACTGGTGGGGACTATCATACCACACTGGGCTGCCACCCACTGGCGGGGACTACCACACCAAACCAGACTGCCACCCACTGGTGGGGACTACCACACCAAACCAGACTGCCACCCACTGGTGGGGACTACCACACCAAACCAGACTGCCACCCACTGGTGGGGACTACCACACCAAACCAGACTGCCATCCACTGGTGGGGACTACCACACCAAACCAGACTGCCACCCACTGGTGGGGACTACCACACCAAACCAGACTGCCACCCACTGGTGGGGACTACCACACTAAACCAGACTGCCACCCACTGGTGGGGACTACCACACCAAACCAGACTGCCATCCACTGGTGGGGACTACCACACCAAACCAGACTGCCACCCACTGGTGGGGACTACCACACTAAACCAGACTGCCACCCACTGGTGGGGACTACCACACCAAACCAGACTGCCATCCACTGGTGAAGACTACCACACTAAACCAGACTGCCACCCACTGGTGGGGACTACCACACCAAACCAGACTGCCATCCACTGGTGGGGACTATCATACCACACTGGGCTGCCACCCACTGGTGGGGACTACCACACCAAACCAGACTGCCACCCACTGGCGGGGACTATCATACCACACTGGGCTGCCACCCACTGGTGGGGACTACCACACTAAACCAGACTGCCACCCACTGGTGAAGACTACCACACTGAGCTGCCCCCCACTGGTGGAGAACCACACCACACTGGACTGCCACCCACTGGCGGGGACTATCATACCACACTGGGCTGCTACCCACTGGTGGGGACTACCACACTACACTGGGCTGCCACCAACTGGTGGAGACTACCACACCACACTGGGCTGCCACCCACTGGTGGGGACTACCACACTACACTGGGCTGCCACCCACTGGTGGGGACTACCACACTACACTGGGCTGCCACCCACTGGTGGGGACTACCACACTACACTGGGCTGTCACCCACTGGTGGGGACTACCACACCACACTGAGCTGCCCCCCACTGATGGAGAACCACACCACACTGGGCTGCCACCCACTGGTGGGGACTACCACACTACACTGGGCTGCCACCCACTGGTGGGGACTACCACACTACACTGGGCTGCCACCCACTGGTGGGGACTACCACACTACACTGGGCTGCCACCCACTGGTGGGGACTACCACACTACACTGGACTGCCACCCACTGGTGGGGACTACCACACCACACTGGGCTGCCACCCACTGGTGGGAACTACCACACTACACTGGGCTGCCACCCACTGGTGGGGATTACCACACTACACTGGGCTGCCACCCACTGGTGGGGACTACCACACTACACTGGGCTGCCACCCACTGGTGGGGACTACCACACTACACTGGGCTGTCACCCACTGGTGGGGACTACCACACCACACTGGGCTGCCACCCACTGGTGGGGACTACCACACTAAACCAGACTGCCACCCACTGGTGAAGACTACCACACTGGGCTGCCACCCACTGGTGGGGACTACCACACTGGTGGGGACTACCACACTACACTGGGCTGCCACCCACTGGTGGGGACTACCACACAACACTGGGCTGCCACCCACTGGTGGGGACTACCACACCACACTGGGCTGCCATCCGTTGGTGGGGACTACCACACCACACTGGGCTGCCACCCACTGGTGGGGACTACCACACTACACTGGGCTGCCACCCACTGGTGGGGACTACCACACTACACTGGGCTGCCACCCACTGGTAGGGACTACCACACCACACTGGGCTGCCACCCACTGGTGGGGACTACCACACCACACTGGGCTGCCACCCACTGGTGGGGACTACCACACCACACTGAGCTGCGATCCGTTTGTGGGGACTACCACACCACACCGAGCTGCCACCCACTGGTGGGGACTACCACACCACACTGGGCTGCCACCCACTGGTGGGGACTACCACACTACACTGGGCTGCCACCAACTGGTGGAGACTACCACACCACACTGGGCTGCTACCCACTGGTGGGGACTACCACACCACACCGGGCTGCCATCCGTTGGTGGGGACTACCACACTACACTGGGCTGCCATCCGGTGGTGGGGACTACCACACCACACTGGGCTTCCACCCACTGGTGGGGACTACCACACTACACTGGGCTGCCACCCACTGATGGGGACTACCACACTACACTGGGCTGCCACCCACTGGTGGGGACTACCACACTACACTGGGCTGTCACCCACTGGTGGGGACTACCACACCACACTGGGCTGCCACCCACTGGTGGGGACTACCACACCACACTGGGCTGCCACCCACTGGTGGGGACTACCACACCACACTTGGCTGCCATCCGTTGGTGGGGACTACCACACCACACTGGGCTGCCACCCACTGGTGGGGACTACCACACCACACTGGGCTGCCACCCACTGGTGGGGACTACCACACCACACTGGGATGCCACCCACTGGTGGGGACTACCACACTGCACTGGGCTGCCACCCACTGGTGGGGACTACCACACTACACTGAGCTGCCACCCACTGGTGGGGACTACCACACTACACTGGGCTGCCATCCGCTGGTGGGGACTACCACACCACACTGGGCTGCCACCCACTGGTGGGGACTACCACACCACACTGAGCTGCGATCCGTTGGTGGGGACTACCACACTACACTGGGCTGCCACCCACTGGTGGGGACTACCACCCCACACTGGGCTGCCACCCACTGGTGGGGACTACCACACCACACTGGGCTGCCACCCACTGGTGGGGACTACCACACCACACTGGGCTGCCACCCACTGGTGGGGACTACCACACTACACTGGGCTGCCATCCGTTGGTGGGGAGCAGGGATGTGACTTTGCGTATGCCAAGGGGTGCCACTGGACCCCTCAATCACTGACTTGTCTTTCGCAATCAGGCTGTAAACCATTGGGCCTATGGCTAATGGTATAACTATCTGTGTGCATATGAATTTAATGAATACAAGTGAATCTCGGGACAGATCTGGTCATCAAAAAGGTCATTTGCCCCCCCCAACCAACCAACTTCACAAAGTGATACCCATGGTGGAGACTACCACGTCGCACTGTGCTCCCGTCCAACAGTCACATAGATCGTATCTACTGGCGAGCTCCTCAAATTGGTCTCGATTTCATGAACCTTAAGAATGATTGACCCTCCGAACCACTTCTTTCTTCAAGTTTCGCGCTCGTCAGCCCATCGCTTCCGAAACGACAGTTGTGTGTCCATGGTAGAGAATATTTCTACCGCGCTTCCAACTGACGGGTACGGTGAAATGGAAGCTGAACTGCGATTGTCCGCTGCCGTCAGAGTGGACAGCTGTGAGTCCAAGGTGGAGATCATCACACCCTACTGGGCTGCCAACTCTGCGGGGGAGATACGCGCCATCGTCAACACGAAGCACTTCCCGCAGGCCATCCACCAGGAGATCTGCAAGTGAGTCTATCACTTCCCGCAGGCCATCCGCCAGGAGATCTGCAAGTGAGTTTATCACTTCCCGCAGGCCATCCACCAGGAGATCTGCAAGTGAGTTTATCACTTCCCGCAGGCCATCCACCAGGAGATCTGCAAGTGAGTCTATCACTTCCCGCAGGCCATCCGCCAGGAGATCTTCAAGTGAGTTTATCACTTCCCGCAGGCCATCCACCGGGAGATCTGCAAGTGAGTCTATCACTTCCCGCAGGCCATCCACGAGGAAATCTGCGAGTAAGTTAGTGTTACTTCCCAAGAGCGAAGAAAGGTCTCGTCTGTCGTTACAGGTCTCGCACAAGTAACTTCGACGTTCTGAGTTGAGAAGTCGTTGGACCTGGCGCCGACATTGGAGGATAGCAACAAGAACGTAGAAGCGCAGCGGGAGCAGAAACCAACATCACTTTATGCTCATCGCTGTTGCTTTTTAGAGGGATGATTTCTTGTTGCATTTATCAACATTGAAAACGATGTCAACTCTGTGATACGACAACATAGCAGACAGTCCTGTCTCCGACCATCACAGTCATGATCAAGTTGGCAAACCGTTCCTCTTCTGATCAATTCCACCCGAGAACTGCACGCCAGTACGCTTTTGTCGAGGAAATCTCACCAAGATCACTCAATCTCGCCGACCTTCATGGGTATCTGCTATTCACGGCTGTGAGTGATTTCACCTGCACTTGAATGTTGAATTAAATCTGAGAAGTGTAGCGAAACTGTCAATTTCCCCACCGGATGTGCCGACCCTCATCTTCACCAGAGTTGTAGAATATCATTGGCTGTATGCTCCACAGAACATCGAAACCAGAGACACAGCCAAGAGGGCGGAGGCCCTGCCACCCCTCCTCCTTAGCATCCAAACATGCACTAGATGAAACGAGAAAATCTGAGATTCAACCACGCAAAAAACATAAATTATCGGCGCGCTTCGCGCGACGGAGACTTCCTCCATTTCAACACCATTTTTTGCGTCGCCCCCACACACACTTAGGAAAGTCCTGGCTGCGCCACTGATCGAAACAGTGACGGTGCGCGTGACTTCGTTTCAGAGGCACCAGCACCAGCCGGTGTACCGGGAACTGCCTGTGCGAGCAGAAGTACACCTACCACCGACTGTTGTCTTACGACCCGGACAACGACTGCAAGGGCATCTTCATCGACTGGTTCCTGTTTCCGTCCTGCTGCGCCTGCAGGTGTCCGCCATAGAGAACCAATCGCGACTTGTCGGCAGCCAAACGGGGGCTGATGCTCTCGTCGGGGGCCAATCAACGGCTGATAATGTCGTTGACAAAAGGCGGTCGGCGGCTGACGTGTGCTGTCAGCAGCCAATCAGCGCTCACATCGCTGCGAACAGCCAATGAGCGACAGATGCACGTTTTCGGCAGCCAATCACGGCTGACGTCGCCGTCGTTAGCCAATCGGTGACCGTTGCGCGCCGCTAGCAGCAAATAGGCGACAAGCACCACGGCAAGCAACCAATCGGTGACTCGCGCGTGCTGTCGACAACCAATCGGCGGCTGACATTGGCGTAGGAGGCCAATCAGAGACAAGTGTGCCCTAGTAGATATGTTGAGGCTAAGAAGCGACTTTTGCCGTGTTTGCGACCGTTGGTGACGTGCATACCCGGTGATCAGTGTGACATCTGACGATTTCTCTACGGTGTCACCTTTGTGTGCCCTCTCCTGTGAGGGATAGAAGCTGCACGCTCTTGGTGCTGGCGGTTGAGTAGTGTACTCTGCTGGCACGGAGGTGGTGGTGTGATCTGCTCGTGTGATCGCGACGCGAACGTGTGAACTGCTCTGGTAACTCGAGGGAAATTGTCGAGGGAGCCCCTGTTGTCCGTACGGACTGCTGAGAGCAACTAACGATCACCCAGCACTCTCTGAAGTGACATGGTCAATCTGGAAAGTGAGGAAAGTGTTGTACGATACAATGGGTTAAGAGACAGGAGGAGGTGGTTGACATGGAGAAGGGGTTGAGACAGGGGTGGATCCATGCATTTTGATGGGTAAGGTGTCTGGAGTGGCGCTATTTCCCAAGATGGCCGCCACCGATTTTGAGACCAAGTTTCGAGACGCGGGGGTAGGGGGTGGGGGAGAATTGCACTCGATCTTTCTGCAGGAGCCCTGGGGAGTGTGGGGGGGGGGCACATGCCCCCAATTATCCACTGTATCTGCAAATGGGTATGGATTGATAATTCAAGGGGGAAGTAAGGGTTGATAGATATAAGGTGAAAATGAGAGTTTGAGTAGGGTAAAGTAGGATGAAGTAGAAGAGGGTTAGAGATAGGGAGGGAGAGAGAGAGAGAGAGATAGAGAGAGAGAGAGAGAGAGAGAGAGAGAGAGAGAGAGAGAGAGAGAGAGAGAGAGAGAGAGAGAGAGAGAGAGAGAGAGAGAGAGAGAGAGAGAGAGAGAGAGAGAGAGAGAGAGAGAGAGAGAGAGAGAGAGAGAGAGAGAGAGAGAGAGAGAGAGAGAGAGAGAGAGAGAGAGAGAGAGAGAGAGAGAGAGAGAGGGCATTCAACTTCAGCGGGCTGCGCTACTGGATCTCCGACCTCCAGGAGACACTAGCGAATAGCGACGTGTGACCAGAATTCGTTTACGACGAACCTCTGCGTTGACATCGGCCGGCTACCTCAGCTGGTAGCCGACATCAATGGAGGACCCAGGAGCACATTTACCGTCCGTTGACAGCGGTTCTCTGCGGTCGGCGTCGTCGTCCGGTCTGGGCCTGAGCTGGCTGTCATTGGCTGGATCTACCGCCTGGTTGACCGAGGTCCGCGTGCTGCACAGCAAGCTTCCTGTAAGCGCTTTCGTCGGTTTATTTATGTAAGGCTGGCAACGCGAGACTCGGCGTCCAATTGTCGCGTATGGCAAGAGCTGGGATGTGAAGATTTTCGAATAGCAAGCGTGTGCATGGTCAAGTTCCATAGTATAAGCATGCCAAATTCCATTGCACGATCCCACTGGGAAAGGAATGCTGTTGGACATGGAGCAGTCGATATTCCGTCCTTCAACGCTTGTCGGCTCTGGCCGCCAGGTAGCAGTGGCAATGGTGCCTGGCCGGAGAGGGTTCCTGCGAGTCACCACGTGGCGTATGCACACGATCGCAAGCACGGCATGCAAAGAGCCTGTAGAAGTGACATACGGGGATGGTTGCAGACGCGACATGTGGAGGTTGTTGCACGTGTAGATCTGTCGAAGAGGGATGCGAACTGCGGTAGTGATGCGAAGCCTGGAGACGTCTGCAGATGCCTCACGGTGGCTTGTGCGCGTGCTTCAGTCATTGCCCAAGGCGAGTCCAAGACCGCACAGTGTAGGCAGGCTACAGTGGTCGAGTTTGTGTATGTCTTCGCATTCTCCAGGCAAATGTTGTCGGTACATTTCGCTGCAGGCGTCGGGAGCACCTGCATTTAGAGGAATATAGTATACATTGTATACTAGGAATCTAGCATATATCACATACTAGGAATCTAGCATACATTGTATGCTAGGAATCTAGCATATATTACATACTAGGGATCTAGCATGTATTGTATACTAGGAATCTAGCATACGCTGGAGTGCATTCGTAACATTTTTGGCCCATATTTTATGCTCACCAGTCTGCGAGTCCATGATGATGTCAGATTTTATTTGCGACACATGATTGGACGCCAATGGCAGCGTGTATGGCAGGTAAACATACCTTTCCGGCCCGATGTGAAGAGAATAGGTGAAAATGTCGTAGTAGTGCCTGCATTACGACTCCTAGGTCGCAACGGCACAGTCATCGCCAATAAATATTGTCGTAGACTATAAGAGCTGATGCGGTTTTTCTTCACGGATGCAGCGGCAGCTCCATGGTGTGTCATTTCGTGCAGTGACCGGAGCATGCAGCCGCCGGCTATAACGTTCAGGTCACCCTAGGTAATGCCAAAATTGCGTAATAGAGTCGATCATGGACACTGTTTTTCTTGACTTTTCAGTGAGTTGATGTTAGTCCACGTCTCCAAAACTGAGCATGTCAGTGGTGGACGAATGCACCCTTATCCAATCACCAGATGCATGTACAAAACGATAGGCGATCTGACCACACCCGGAACAGCTATCTACTGAACCACGGGCCGATGTGCGATCCCACCCGGAACAGCACTGCTGAATTACGGAGAGATGGGGCCAGGGGGTTATGCTCCCCATGTAGATCTTGCACCCACAGCGACAATGATACGGTGTTAACAAGAATATACCAGCACCCTAAATCAATGGCTGCAACGTCGATGTCGCTTACCAGGGTAGTGTTTGTTCTACTTGCACTATTTTGCGTATTTTCAGAAGCTGGAGCACAGCTCGTCTCGACAAGTCCATATTCGCTGTTCAGGAATAGTCGGACAGGTATGCGATAGTGCTGCCATCTATGCTGTTAGTCGAGGAGGTGGCTGCCACCTGGCGGTTTCCCTACTTGAGGAACGAAGCTCATCACACCACGTCCCGTGCATCCGTCTCCACTCTCCGGAACTACTGGCATGGCTTCCTTGAAGGCGCCGCCAATTGTCTCGTAGCGTGCAATTTTAACAGCGGCTTTGACTATCCTAACTCAACATCAATACTTCATACATGGGTTAATACAGACAAACGCAGTTTCCTTCGGATATGACTATCCCAAAGCCAGGGCGAATACAAGGGGGCATTGGTGACATGCGCCCCCATGTGTGACATGGTGCCCCATGCGCCACATGTGAACCCATGTTCCAAGGTGGCGCCCCTTCGGCCGGAAAAGGCGCCCCTCTGGGAAGGCTCGAAATCACCCTCCTCGAATTTGTCTGCTGGAAGCGCCCCTCTGAGAGAAAATGGCACCCACTTGGAAGGAAGGGCGCCCCTCCTGGAAGGCCTGAGTTCACCCTGTCGAATGCTTGGCCAGAGGCGCCCCTCCGGATGGCTCGAGGAACCCCCTTCAAATATCTTTTCAGCCAGAGGCTCGCCTCGGAGCAAAGACGCCCCTGGGAGCAAGGAGCACCTTCAGGTACTTTTGAATTGGCGCCCCTCCGGACATGTGCAACCCATGACAATTCCTGGATTTGACCCTGCCCTAAATGTCCTATATATTTTACCCCGACACACCATGGGTGGAGAAGCTTGAAAGTGATTGGTGGGGCTCAATGCATGGAGGCAATGAGTGCTGCCAGTTTTGTTGGTGGGGCCCACCCCATAGGGTTCCATGTTAAGTGAGCGAGTAGTTGGTGGGGCCAAGTTAAAGATGGCTGGGCCGAGACCTCACCAAAAGCATAGAAAACTCCACCCCTGGCACATGCGTAGCCACAGGCGTTGATTTCCGAAGATTATTTGGGGGCACAAAACATGAAGGCAATTGGCGGGCCAAAATGGATCGGTGGGCACCGTCCATAGGGTCCCATATCAAAAGCTGAAACTATTGGTGGGACAAAGCCAATGTTGATGGGGCACTTCCCCCACGAAATTATATCCAGCAACCCTGTACGTAGTCCCACCCACCTAGGACTTGCACGACGTAGAACTGCACTTCCCTACAATTATACGACTGCCTTAGCTGTTTCTTGACTTGCAAAGTTAATTGCCTGGATGTGCCCGATTTAGATGAAGCTGGATGCAAGCTTGCCGAAGTTGTTCGGCCTCCGACGAACAATATGCATTAGACCTGCTCACTTTTCGGTTTTTGTTACTTTTCCCAGAAACCCCCAGCGATTACCATGCCAAATTTAATGCTGAACAACGTGGTGGCGTTGGTTTGTAAAAAATCGAAATTTACAACCCCTCCCAAAGTCTTTTTTTGATCGCATGTTATAGCGATTTTTTGGGAATTTTGCACTCTTTGTAATGTGTAATTTGAGGTAATTCAATATATGTGCAAAACTATGCATTTTCTGAATCCTCTCGTTGAGATACATCGATATATGAACATTCTGAGACTAGAAGCGGAAGCGGTGGAAGCGGTCCTTTTCATCGGACTTGGAAGCGGAGTGGTTTTATGTCGCAAATTCTGTCTGATATGTATGTGTATGCATACGGATTGATATCAGGCAGATGCTGTGATAAAATCACTAAGCACTGAAAGTATATCCTAAAGTACTGAAAGGATTTCCGGAAGCGGCGGAAACGCTTTGATTCTTTTCGAAGCGTGTAGTTTTTCGACGATCATATATGTTGAAATTATCCTGTAAATGCCGCACAATGCGTTCAACCACATAATCAATGTGTATATATTTAACCATTCATCCTGTTTCAGATCCCGAATCCATATACTCAATTTCTCAATCCATTTTCGAGGTCAATGATGAGTACGCAAAAGGAATATGATGTAATCAGGCCGAGTATTGAGCGTTTTCCCCAGAACAAGCTGCCCACTAGTGGTCAAGTGTTTGCCCGCGTAATGCATAAGAAAGAATCAGGCGTAACAAAAAATGTCAAAACAGAATCACTCCTTCAAGAAATCCTCAGCGAAGTTCTTCAGTTGTGGGAAAAGTCAAACATTCCTACGATGCGATACAAAAACGCATGGCGTAAGATGAAGACAGATTTTGAACGATACATCAACGTGACAAGAAAGCACAAGAAACGAGAGAACCAGAAACAACTAGTGGAATTGAAAGACATGTGCGCTGGCCTGTTCGATATGTCGAGACCGGATGCTATCGAACTCATGCGACACAACCGCCAGCTCTCACCAGAAGACAGAGAAACTGATGTGGCCTTTTATCTGGACCAAAAAGGCCCGCGTAAGGCCACAATGTCTAGATTAGACAGAACATACCAGTACCGGGTGGAGTTGAAGAGATCCAGGGAAGACGCAGAAGAAAGTCGCCGGAAGAAAACGGCTTCTGATCAACCCAGCACCTCAACTGAGACGGCATCGCTAGCAAGTGATAATGCTGACCCCGATGCCGTCGATGACAATCTAAATGATGAAACCGGAGATGAAGACTACACCGCCAAAAGGGGGCCAAGGCCAGACATAGTAGCGGTTCACCTACCACGCAGAATCCTACATGCTCCTCCCGTATGCCAAATGGCAGATCGTCTTCAACTATCGTCTAACCAGGCAAGTAAATTGTATTGCTAATTCCATGAGGTCAGGTTTGTATAGCCGAGAAGCGAGCACCGGTTCCACGCACATACATCATGGAATAAATTAATGTTGCCGTATGCCAATATTATTATCCTGACGATATTCAATGAGTTTACCAGCAACTAGCATGGTTGTTAGCATTTTGAAATTTGCACTAAACATGGATGCGTGTTCATAAAGCAAAATAAGTTATAAAAAGCGACTAATCTATGATTGGTTCCACCAGCTGGTTGGAGTCGTCAGCGCTGTGCTCCGAGCTGCTGATCCTCCAGCAGATCTCCGTCAGTTCAGCCTGTCGCGAGAAACCGCCCGACGAGCGAGAACTCGTAACCGAGAAGCCGTTGCTGAAGAAGTCCGGACCAACTTCGTTGCCCCTCAACATGTGATCGTCCATTGGGACGGAAAAACCATCAAGGTGAAAGAGCACCTAACCACTACAACGCTGCACCTATTATCCGTCAATTAATGAATCCTTAATATCACGTTTCCCGGTGTTCATTACATAAGTATCATGCATTATCTATCATAGCCATTTAGCGATAGTAATTATTATACCATATAGTCATTATTCAATCCTCAATACACAGGGTGGGTATAAAACATAGCTCAAAACAGGTACTTAACATTAATGGTACCACAAATGATTAAATTACCAGTAAGCACGTCTTTCTTTCAATTGCAGGACGCATTGGACCTACCGGAGCACAGGCAGGCTATCCTGATATCCGGTGTGGGGTGTGAAGAGGGCAAACTCCTTTCCGTTCCCGTCTTGGTGGATGGAACCGGAAGGGAGCAAGCAAAGGCGACGATGCAAGCTCTGGACGAGTGGGGCATACAAGAACAAGTACAGGGATTGTGCTTCGACACCACTGCCTCTAATACTGGGAGACTAAACGGTGCCATAGTACGAGTAGAGGCTGAACTTGGCCGCAAGCTGTTCAGACTTGCCTGTCGACACCACGTGATGGAGCTTGTCGTAGGAGCAGTGGCCACCACCCTGTTTGGTCGCTCAACCGCACCCTCGAATCCTCTGTTCGACTCTCTGAAGCCAGGTGAAAACAATTCGAATCCTACTCTCTATGCCTCTTAAACAATGAACCTCTCAATGGGTGCTGCAATCACTCTCATTATCCTCGCTGAAGTATCCGATTTTCAGAGTTTCCTTCCGTTTCTACATGTAACTCTTTAAGCTGGATTTTAAAACATTTTGACCGCAAAAAACTGGTGTTTATCCATCTAGTACTCCAATTTGTCCAGCAATATTCCTTTGGTGACCTCCCATCCTATTTCAGTTGGGAAAGCGTGGACTTGAGCGAGCCTTCGAGCGAACTCAGCTTTCCAACCGCATGGGAACAGGAACAACGAGAATCAGCAGCGCAGTATCTGCTGCATGTCACCACGAACCCAGCTAGCTTCCCCCGTGGCGACTATCTGGAGTGTGCTGAGGTCGCTCTAATGCTCCTGGGAGTGACGCCACCACGAGGCATCCACTGGGGACGGCCCGGTGCGAGGCACAATGCCCGGTGGATGGCCAAAGTGAGGAGTTTCCCATTTACTCGCAATAAGCCATGCACTAATACAATAATTCATCACAATATTAGCAATCACATAACCATAACCAAATAATGGTAAGCGCGTCCCAAAGCTCAAATGAAATAAATGCCCATTTCCGTGTGCTCTCCTAATCATCGAATCCGCTCATGCCATTTTGATACAACCTGTTTCATAAGAATATCCGTTACAGGTGCTGCACTTTGCGAAGCTCTTCAGCTTCAGACATCAGCTCCACCATGACCAGGAAGTGAACGCAGCTCTCGAGCGGATGGCACGCTTCCTGGCTCTCATCTACGCTCCTGCCTGGCTGAAAGCCCCAGCTGCACCTAATGCACCTTTCAACGATGCTGCGCTCTACGCGCAACTTCAGCTGTACAGGAAAGTGGATGGCGAAGTCGGCCGTGCAGCGCTCGCAGTACTGAAACGGCACTTGTGGTACTTGGCACCTGAGATTGTTGTGTTTGCTTTGTACAGCCAGCAGGTGAGCATCAGTGTCAAAGAGGAGATGGCCAAAAAGCTACTCAGTACGACGAGACCGCAAGAGTTTGAGGTAGGTGGCAGCACCCCTGTCGTTCTCGAGGACGATACTGACATCAACCTCGCTGAACTAATCGACGAAGACTCGTGGTTCGTCTTCCACGTTCTCGATCTAGAAGCCGAGTGGCTCAGTGAGTCGCCGGAGACGTGGCCCGCTAACGAAGAATATACAAAGTTCTGTGAGTATGTCGCGATGTTGAAGGTGACAAATGACACAGCAGAGCGAGGGGTGCAACTTATCGAGCGATTTGCTCGAACGATAACGATGGAGGAGACAAACCTACAGTGGCTGCTACAGAGCGTAGAACAGCACCGGAAGCGGTACAGTGATTTCTCCAAGGCAACGATGAGCGAACTGTAGCTTGTTAGTGTCAGTGTATCAATGTCCTCGTCTGAATGTTAGTGTATGAGTGGTAATGCCTGGATGTCAGTGTATGTCAAGGCGTGGTTGAGTAAATTGTCGGAACCCAAGGATGTCGTTACGGCGTGCAGGCTTGGCTGGGGATGGAAGTGGACGGCGCGGTGCCACCATCGGAAGTCAAATATTGTCGGTGAATGTCGTAGGGTTAGTGTTGAAATGCTTCTAAACTGCAATACTCATCACCCGTACTCCCGCTTTTGGCGCCTAATTGTATTTCTGGTGTATTTATTAATTGTTTTGTATGCAACCAATGTAATCAACCTGTCTCTCAAGTGTCTCAAACAGCGGGCCACTGCGGTATTAAAATACAGTCATAATCCGCTTCCAATTAACTATTTAAGCACGCATCCGCTTCCAATGAAAGCAAAGCGCTTCCGCCGTCTTCAGGAATCATCTAAGTGCTTAGGATCCCTTGGCACACGGATCGATTTCAGGAATAATTTGCGACAAAAACACTCCACTTCCGCTTCCGTTGAGAAGGGTCGCTTCCACCGCTTCCGCCTCCAGTCTCAGAATGCTCATATATCGATGTATCTCAACGAGAGGATTCAGAAAATATATAGTTTTGCACATATATTGACCTCAAATTACACATTACAAAGAGTGCAAAATTCCCCCAAAATCGCTAAAACATGCAATCAATAAAAGCCTTTGGGAGGGGTTGTAAATTTCTATTTTGCAAAAACCAACGCCACCACGTTGTTCAGCATGAAATTTGGCATGGGAATCGCTGGGGGTTTCTGGGAAAAGTAACAAAAACCGAAAAGTGAGCAGGTCTAATGTGCATGCACCTCACAACCAACTTCAATGTGACGAACAATCTGCATGCACCTCATAGCAAGTTCAATGTGACGAACAGTGTGCATGCACCTCACAAACAACTTCAATGTGACGAACAATCGTGATGTCACCAGTCACGGCCCATTCGACTTGGCAACTCTTCCGCCCGCTCACGTGAGGGTTCAGCACGCAGCAGCACCCATTGCTCCGTCGTCTGTGCCGATGGCTCGGCCGGCCCCGGGGCACTCTGCCACGTGGCGTGTCACGTGACGTGATGTAAGATCACGTGACCCGTGTCCGGCCGAGTCCACATGGTTAACTCTGCGCGCACGGGAGGTGCAGTCGTAACGTTCACCGCGAGCACTTGCTGAAAATACTGTGATGGAAGTTGATGGCGTCAAAGTTAAAATAACCGACCTAATTCCGGGTGGAGAAATTGGGACTTAAAACGTTGTGACTGTCAGGCTTCAAAAACGTGACGGTTGGGTATGATCGAGCAAGCCCGGATGGATTGCTCAGCTACGCTTTTGTTCAATATACGTGGGAGTAGACTCCGGAGTCGCAGTCAAGTTGGAAGGGAGGAACTACACGTTTTCAGCTCCGTACAGGTAGGCTGTAGCTTGTCAGCCACATCCACATTTGGCGTTTTTTTTTTTAAAGAAAGGTTTCCGTTCTCAGTTTTCCCACCTGGGAACGACACTATATTGGACATCTCACCAACGCCACTATATTGGAGATAAAAATTAATTCATGTATACATGCAAAGAGTAGAAAATGCTCTCAAAATCGAAATTCTAATTTTGAATTAAGTCAGGCCAAATCGAAAACGTAATCCGCCTCCGCCACTCGGTCACCGTGCACTGACGACAACGTACCCCGGCTTCGCCCCTCTCGCCAACGTACCACATTTTTGGGCACAAACTGACGCGAGGTGGTGGTTAAGATGACCCGCGCTTAGCTTAAGTTAAGACGTTAAGATGCACGGTGATGACCGGCGATGTGGTGATGACCGCCGTGCATGGTGATGCACGGCGATGACCCGCACGGTAGCTTAAGCCTTTATTGGTACCTTAATGGTGAATTGGAGGCTAATAATGGAAACAAATTAATGACTGAGTACGGGGAACAGGAGATATCTATTCACTTCACTCCACTGCTAATTTGAATCAGAATTGAGATTGGAATCAATGGAATGCACCAAAGAAACATACACAAACCAGTCTCTGTGTCAACTGGAGTGTACCTTTGTGCATTATCTTGCTTGCGCTATTATTACAGACGTCGCGTCGTTGTGATTATGTTGTGATAAATGTGCTGTACAGCTGTGGTTCGACGTGCATAGCATGCTCGCAGCGTGTTTCCTGGTGCCGCACGAATTTTACCTCAGATTAATCTCCAAACATACAGTTGCCGCTTTGACGGACTGCATGTTTGGACTGCAGAGGTATTGGAGGACTTTACTTTGCACTTTACTGGAGAGGTATTGGAGGAGGTATGTGTGTGGTGGAGGTGCAGGTGCAGGGCTCACGTGCTGCCACGTGTGTACCGCGCTCCAGCCGAGAGCTGAGCAATTAAAACGGGACAGCCCAACGTGTCCCGCTCGAGTAGGAGACGGGTGGGCCAGGCATTAGGTCAAACGAACCCCACTGCCAACCCCAGCATATGCCCGATGGTGGCTTCGGAGCAGACTTGTGCTCGACTCAAATTTGTTGAGTCGACTCACATTTGACTCATAGATCTTGAGATCCGATTCAACTCATGATTCAGAGCAGGTCAAAATTATTTGATTCGACTCAATTCAGACTCACAGCTCACAAAGCATGATTCGACTCACGACTCAAACATAAATTTGAATCGATTCAGATCCGACTCAATGGTATCAGACTCATAAGCCATATGATTCAGTGTGCACTGCCCACACATTATTTATATATATATATATATATATATATATATATATATATATATATATATATATATATATATATATATATATATATATATATATATATATATATATATATAAATATATACATATATATATAATGTGAGGTGAAAACAAGGTTATAGCAAACATAATTTATTCGACAGACAGTTTGATGTCAACGCATCTTCATCTGTGTCTAATTAAAGAAGGGAATTAGTATGTATTTAGACACCAACGAAGATGCTCTAACATCGAAACATCTGTTGAATATATTATTTTTGCTATAAATTTGTTTTCACCTCACATTATTTATCATCCTTCATGCATTGCAATGGTTGGTATATAGGATGTATACAGATAAATGCATGTGCATGTTCATAAATTAATTGACACAAAAACATTAACGAGATGAATGGTTGTCAATGCATATGCAAAGCAATGAGTGCATAATACTTCAATCCACATCAGCATGATTCACAACCTGAATCATATATACCTGCCACACATCACCTAACTTCAACATAGCACCCAGGTCCTGCACTGCAATAGGTATCCGCACAGAATATAATTGTTGCCCCCATGAAGTTGGTTTGGTAGCGGGCTTGAAGGTTTCCCCTCACCATTGGTTTACACACAATTTTACCAACTTTCTCTACAATATCTTGCATATTTTATGGAAATATAGGGTACTTTGACATATTATAATTGAAAGACCTATTCTTTAGCTTCAGCAAAGGGTATCCTAAATGACCCAGTAATAATCGTCCTGCCTAACACGGTGCCATTTCTGGCAGGCTCACCATCAAGCGCCTCCAAAATAAAGGGATTGTTCCCGATGTTGGCAGGCTCCCTCTACCTCCATTTTACGTGTTCAAATTGTCACCCTCGCTCAATAGCGGAAGAAAGGACAGTCATGGGGCTAAGTGCGCCATAGCTCCTTCTCCCCAGTGGCAGGAGTTTCAGTCGAGTTGCAAGTTTCAGGAGGGCATTTCTAGATCACAGTGGTGTTGTAAATAAATGTTCAATTATGCATGTATCATCAATAATCCATGCAAGATTCATCAATGAAGAATGCATCATGCCCTGGGTCTAGCTGGCCTAGAAAAAACTGTTTTCAACAACTGCTGTATGTCAGTGTAGGTAGGTAGGTACATGTTTGGAAAAATAGGCTGATCCTAGATTTTTGGGATCCCGAACTCCAGAAAATTATTTCTTGTTTTCTCATCTGGAGGTTAAATTTCCAGTATAATTGGAGATCAAGGTAAATTTTGATTCTTTGAAATTTTTATTTTGAATACACGGTATTTTAACGTACAAATGACGATGCGACGACTCATTTTCTCCGCAAGTGATTACTTTTCAGTTGGCAAAGAAATAAACGATCAAAATCTTCACTCTACAAATATAGCACATCGCGTATCCGTACCTGGTGTGCCATAGACGTGATAAAGAAGAAATTCAACACTTCATGCACTCGATTTAATACTCTTTGACATCGAAAACTTTATGTTTCTGCCTCAATTCGACATTTATTTCCGAGAATTTATACTCCCAAACCGACGCGTCCACAACGCGACGAATGCCGGAAATTCCTTGCGATGCTGTAATCGTCAAGGGCAGTGCTGTCCAACACACCCTCGAAGGTTTAGTATGTATATTTACTAAGAGGGGAGGTGTGTTTAGTAAGAATATTTACTAAACTTCTAGAAGTTTAGTAGGTATATTTACTAAAGTTACCTATACAATGTTGCATATATTTGATGACGTCATGGCCGAAAAATTTGCTTCGGAAGATTCTGGTTTTCTGGTTAGGTTAGGTTAGACTCACCTGGTGAGCAGAAGACAAATATATTTTGCGTGTAAAGAAAATATACGACCTTCAATATACCAGGAGGTGCTGAGTTGACATCAAAAGTAACGATAAAGATATTGAAGGTCGTATATTTTCTTCACACGCAATGTCTAAAACCCAGGAGCATCTAAGACCCATTCTTCGTTGTATTAAACAAATATATTTGCTAGGAAGCAAATTAAAGTGAATATTGCGTATGATTTGAGAAAAGTCTTCTGGAACCAAATTGATACCATACTTAAAAAACTTTGAATGACGTCATGCGGGCTTGAAGGAAAACTTCGATCTACCTTCTAGTAAAGGTACCCTGGGTTTGTTATTTGTCACACGCACAGGTTTGTTATTTGTCACACAAACCAACGCAATTTTATTCAGTGCAGATGCCTGTTGCAGTGCGGGGCCGTTTCGGCTCCATATTCTTTTTCACAATCTCATCCCATTTCTGTGTTGTGTTCCTGGCACTAGGATTGACTCATGCATGATACTGATTGTGATTACCAAGCTTAACATTAATACCTATTTGTAGTTATTGTTATCCGTTTTTGGTAAATAACTTAAGTAACCCTCATTCTTTACTCACTGGCAGCTGATAAGTTGACAATTGTAATGCTAAGCATGAATAATTATACTGTGTTTTGACTCCCTACTTTGTGTCATGGCATACGATTCACGAAGATACATCCTTTATATCATTTGTTCATAACTTGCATTTGAGTCACAAGACTCAAATGACTCATTGTGATTCAAATGATTGACTCGTGATTCAACTCATTTAAAAAGAAAGAAAGATGTGATTCAACTCGCGACTCAAGATATGTTTTGGGGAAAAGAATCGATTCAACTCGCGACTCATCCAAAAACGATTGATTCATGAGTCGATTCTCGATTCAACTCGAGTCGAGCACAAGTCTACTTCGGAGCAGCTTTTTTGCTGACCTATGCGTTTTCCAACACTGGCGAGTATTTCGGACGAAACGTCCTGATGCACATTTGACGGGAACATGGAGGTATTTAGTATTTTGTTTGTTGCTTTGTTTGGTTTTGTTTTGTTTCTTTGCTGATTCAATATAAAATGCAGAGACGCATATGAAGCATTCCAAATGTGACCCCTGGCTCACATTTGCAGTGCTTTATGCTCATCTTTGGAAAGCATGCTTACAAAGGTTATCAGTGATCTGTTGGGCCTGGACGGATATTTGAGTGGCATACTTGAGAGAGCGCTCGGTGTGATGAAGTTGGTGATCCCAGTAAGATATTTCGGTGCCTTTCAAAATCATAATAAAATGTGAAACTTTGTGTGGTGTGTGTAGGCTTGGGCGAACTTTCAAGGGGCTGGATATCCTCCTCAGACATGCAAACTCCTCCGCTGCTAGGCCGATGTACCGAAGCCTATATTTTACACTGAAATTGAGCGGCGCTAATTGCAATGCAAATAAACATGCATTTGGCTACACTGAGGGTCTTGGCGCATCTCCGTAAATACTGCTGTTATTCCTCTATTGAGGGGCCAAATAGTTGGCTTTCTCAAGTGGGCGATAATGCAGAATACTATTTCCGTTGACGTGCTATATATATATATATATATATATATATATATATATATATATATATATATATATATATATATATATATATATATATATATATATATATATATATATATATATATATATATATATATATCTGTTTGTGTGTGTGTGTGTGTGTGTGTGTGTGTGTGTGTGTGTGTGTGTGTGTGTGTGTGTGTTTGCGTGTGTGTGTATGTGTATATTAACGAGCAATAGAGCTATGGCGGTGACAGCTGTCAGCCACCGCCCGTCTGCTTGTCGGGCAGTGGCGTGCACTGCTTGGCTGCTGATTGGGAGGTTAGCCGTCGCGATTAATCCCCACGAGGCCTCCAATTGGCGCGCCCAGAATACGCCTCCGGTCTTCTGAATCATGCCATTAATCATGAATGATGTCAGCGATTAATGAACTGATGGGATATTGCCGTTCCCTCCATCACATGATGTCGAACGTCGAGAACCGATCGATTTGCACAGTCGGTAACATGATGCAAGGCTCCGTCTTTGGGATTAGCCGGGGTACAGCCAATCGATCACTGTGACTGTGCCGCGGAATTCGCTAAAAAGGTTCGAAGGTGCGTGGCTACAAGGGGTGCAGCGGAGGGGAGGGGAGGTTTATGATGTCAATCAATCCTTTTCTTGACCCGTAATAATGCAAGCTCCATGTGTCACACTTGCTACACATTGATAGACACATTGATTAATTGCTTGAATAAACTACACCCATTTTAGTTGGAAACTCAAGAACTTGGACGTATTTCACACATTGCGTAATGTGTATTATTATGGCATTATACATACTCTTAATTATATGGTACGCAAGATATTCATATTTATGTGCAGCTAAAATATATCTACAAGCGGACCCTATCCAACTTATGTTACATTCAGACATTTAAAATATATATTACATTAACACGAAATATAATGATGATGATGCTTAAGGGCCCTTCAGGTCATCTACGGGTTCTTACGAAAGTCCACGAACGTTTACGAGCGAACGAACGGGTCCTTACGAACGCCTATGGTCATTGCGAACGGACGTAACGGATTTGTATGGTCTTTACGGACCTTACGCATGCGTACGAACTACGAGGCATGTAGGAACGAACAAAAGCTTAGGGCTGATTGAAAGGGCTCATAGTCCCTTACGAGGGCCTATGAGCCCTTTCAAGGGTTTACTTATCCCTTACAAGCTTTCACTTACCCCTTACTGAATACTGAATCGACGTCCTTTCCAAGAAATAATTGACATCTGGGTGCATGCTTAGGCGGCCTTCATTTCTGGCTTAAGAATGCAGCGTCATGTTCACTTACAGTTTGATATGGGAACGGATGCATCGATCCAGGTCCAAAGGATGATTTTTTAAACTTTATTTTCTGAGGAAGAACGACCCCGTTTCAAAGTTAGCTAGTCGAAATCCGAGATATTGAAATTGACGGAAGTAGCTCGGGCCCTCTTTTGAAATCTACCCCATCCTTGGACTGTTCCTGCCTGAGTCTCTGATAATGTAATATGAGTGAAAATCAGGGGCGGCTCTTCCACCAAATCGCGATTTGTCGGCACTGAATTAATAAATCATAGTGTCACCACTTAATCCATGGTGAATGTGGCAGGATGATAAACACCTAAAAATTGCATTGGCCTTCCCACAGTTATTGATAAATGATCTAACTTGGCTCAGATGACCTTCGTGAGATTAGGAGTAAGCATAGGGCAAATGTGCAAACTAAGGCTGAATTAGGTGTCTAATTTTAGCCCTGGGCACTAGAGACTCCAAACACTATTCATGAACTTTCAATGCTGAGGTTAACCCTTCAGCTTCACCCAACCCTTTACCTTGAGGACTAAAAAGCGACATGCTTGGTACCCCAGGATAGGGAGAAACACTGTTGTGAACGCATCCAGCTCGTATCTGCTTCCGCTGCTGCACAGGCAATGACAGAAGTTAAACCTTTGACATGTTGCAAATAACGTCTAAATTGAGCATCGAGATTGCCCACTGATCCTCCCAAAAAGTGCGGATCGGATATTAATCGAGAACTGGTGCGGCATTGATGATCATTGGTTCAGGGATTCGTTGTATGGTCGAACTCAGACAATTCAGGGCAGCTCCGTTGGGGCGCTACCAGTGACCCACGGTGTGATTCAAGATTCACTATATGGCCCAAAATTATATTTCATTTTCACTAACGACCTTGGATCTCATCTCCCAGACGGAAAACAGATCGCCTACGCTGATGACGTGCAATTTCTGGACTCAGACACCCGGCAAATTTGGAAGTATTAAAACAACGAGTAGAGCACACCTTGAGTATGGCTCTAACTTGGTTTACCAAAAGTCGGCTCAAAATCAACCCTAGCAAAACGGAACTAATAGTTGTAAAATCTCGGCGTCTGAAACTGGGCGAAAACTTCTCTATCACATTTGGGGGCAACTAAATCAAGCCCTTGCCCCACGCCAAAATTATCGGCATCTATGTAGATTCAGCTTTCTCATGGGAAAAATAGATATCCCAAGTAACTCGCCGCTGCTACTGTGTTCTCGTCGGGCTGTCAAAATTACGGCACAAAATTCCCCCCGAAACGAAAAAGTTACTGGTTCAGGCATTGGTTTTCCCCCACATCTATTACAATATGACTGTTTGGGGGAGCTGCAACAAAACTCAGAAGCACCGAATTCAAAAGGTCATCAATTTCGGCGCACGTATCGTCTCTGGCTTAAGTCGACGAGAACACATTACAGCGACGCTAGAGGCCCTGGATTGGCTGAAGTTCGACAACATGCTTCAAGAACGCGATTTGGCCATGGTTGGAAGACTGCTTGCAACATCTGACCCCCTTACATTGGCTAACAATATTAAGTTCCGCTCCGAAATTTCCAGTAGGAGCACTCGAGGACCTGACGCGAATAAATTAGAGCTGCCCGCATTAATACGGAAGCTGCGAGGCGCAGCTTTCTGTATCGGGCGGTCAGCACGTGGAATAATAGTGTTGATGCTCAGGGGCGTATTTGATGGCATGTTTCATCATTATATTTTTTTCCATTGACGTTTTGCGTTACTTAGTGTTTTTCATAATTCGAGTTTCTCTTTTATCATTGAACCATGTATTGACGCGAGTGCTGAAAAGCCATGAATATGGAGAACTCAATATACGACTATGACTATGACTATGACGTGTAAGACGCTGGTTGTTGCGGCATTTTGATAGTTCTCTCCGTTTAGAGGTGCTCCCGGGTGTTGCAACACCACCCTACACTGGCGAAGGTCGCGAGATGTCGCTCACGGGTGATGGTTAACCGGCTCAGGACATCGGAATTTTGCCATCTTCGATGGTCGACGGTGGTTGTAAACCACCAGATTTTCACAAATAGCACGTAAGCGGAGGGGTTAGGGAGCCAAAATCTGGCACGCACCTGCCGGCATTCATTTCAAAACCTTTGTCGTAAACGGTATTGTCAGGTCAGGTCAGGTTGATGACCTGTGACGATTTCTGTGGAGCCTGCTCTGGCGGATTTCCGTAAATTTCGTACTTTTCACGTTTGGGCACAAATAGATGGCGAACCATGCAGATACCCTTATGAAATGCATGTCACGGTGTTTCTCACATTTGAAGCCCACAGAGGAATCGAATGATTGCATAGTATTCACGTACCCCTCTGCAGGTCAGGTCGTCACACTATACGATCAGATACACTACACTATATCTGATCAATACGACGTTTTGGTTTTTGAGTCTGAAGCACATAATTTACAAAACCAGAGGGTAAAAATGAACGTTGAGTTTGAATTCAGCACCCTGGCCACCTTGACCCCACCGAAAGCTTAGGGAACTCCTCCCTTGATGCACTTATATACAAACATACGTACATACACACACACACGCACACACACACACACACACACATATATATATATATATATATATGTATATGCAATTGGGTATTTTGGGATTGTTTTTTCCTTAATGCATGTGTGATTGAAGGCAATAGCTACTTAAGCTTGTATTAGCTTCTTTGTGCATTTGTCAAGTTTTCTGACTAAGTGATGATTCCCTGGTCGAGTTGGAAATCAAATTAGCGCGAAGTTATTCATGCATAGTATTGGTATTTTACGTTCATGTAACGTTTCAACGACATCGGCGCAATTCGAAGTTCAAGATTGAGCGTATATTTTCAAATATGTATTCTGAAAATGAGCAACCGTGTAAACGTATATAACAATAATAGTTAGGGTGAGGTCGCTACTTTGATTCCTCAATTCGACCTAGAAATCACAAGCGTCCGAAAACTTGACAAATGTGGAAAAAAACCTAATGCAGACTGAAATCCAGAAACTATCATGGGAGAGACATGTTCGAAGTGGTGCCACTTCGAAAAGACCTGGAGGGACACCTCTGGTTGAAAAAGTCGAGGAGAGGGGGGGGGGGGCGGACGGATGAGCTCATTGCCTTGCCTTCAATCAGACATGTATTAATCAGCAATCCTGCAACGTACACAAATTTATATATATATATATATATATATGTGTGTCTGTGTGTGCGTGTGTGTGTGCATGTGTGTGCGTGTCTGTGTGCACTGTATGAGGAAGTCATCACCTGTTCTAGCAACTTTTGGTTTGCTGGAAAGCGTATTTCGTGTGTCACGGCATTTGACCAGGAATAAATTATCAACATTTACGTACTATTTGATCTGGGAATCCATCTCAGCCGACGAAAATGAGCTGGCGACAGTTCCAGACAGTATCAGTATTGAATTCAATTTAGCCTTGATCCAATGTAAATTCCCAGATTATCGGTCGCACTGAACTAAGTCGCACATGGTCGACTTAGTCTGCAGCAGAGTTTTCCAGAACGATCTCGATTCTGGAAAGTGTAATTATTCTAGGGGCTTCTAGCTAAGTGGCTGTGTTTTATGCTGTCCTTGCTACAATCGAGCATACAGAGTATTACTTTCAATGCTGCTCCATCTTCGAGTGGTGCGATGCTGCTTGATGCACTCAAGCAATGACGGATGGTCCGGTTATATTCCTTGGTTATTGGTTTTTACGACACGTCGACCGTTGAGTCATGTAGTGAGACATTGTGAGTCGCCAATCTCTCACGCCGATTGGTCGCGGGCGAAGAGTAGCGACAGGTGAGACTCGAACCCACAACCTTTCGATTGTGAGACGAGCATCTTACCCCTAGACCACTCGTCCCCCGGTTATATTCCTTGCTGAATACTGCAACATATAGATCGGAATGTAAAATAAGTTGGATATAATTCGCTTGAGGAAATATTACCAGATACACATCATGTGAGTATATTGTTTGCCATGCAGTGCACAATGTATAAAATAATAAAATGACATGCACTATGTAATATATCAAGTTAGGCCAACAACTTGTGGCTCCTTATTTAACGTTAAAAAAATCCTTATTCAACATCACGTAATTAATTTGACAGCCTGCATTCATCAAACACGTGTCAAACACGGACTATGCGTCATTGTAGGGAACAGAAAAGGACTGATTGACAACATAAGCCTCTCCTCCCATTTCGCTACACACCCTACAGCCGTGCTCCCTCCTTGCACCCTTTGAAGCGGATTCTGTGTTGCCGAAGTCCGCCATCCACAGTGGCTCAATTGTTGCTTGTCGATAGGAGTCCAGCGGTAAACCGCTCACTGTAATGCCCATGCTCTGTGTTCGACTGCGGCATGCATGGCAGGACAGTATTTACCCGTATATCTGAATTAATAGCTGCAGGGCATGTGGTCACGTGACGGCCGCAACCGCGGCTTACTGCCGCCGAACACTGGCCCGTGGTAATTCAGGTAGGCTGTGACGGAATGCCCGTAGGTGAAGCGGCGCAGTATACCCTGCCAGTAATTGCTGTGAAGCGGCGCAGTATACCCTGTCAGTAATGGCTGTGATGCGGCACAGCATACCCTGTCAGTGACCGTCCATGCAAAGCCCTCTCAAGGAAATATTTCGCCAATAGACTGTACCAGGCTGTTGGAGCGTGTACATTGTGCATTGAGCGGACGGTGTACATTGAGCGCGTACATTGAGTTGAACAGTGTGGCGGTGACGGCGAATAGTTCCGTCGGCCGACACCAGGCGGCGTGGCGAGCAGTCGGATGCTGGCCCGTCAGTTGTGGGGCAGCTGTTGCGCCGGGTACGGTGGACGCTAGTCGGGGCTGTGTGCGGGGCAAGTCGGGCTAACGTCGGAGGGTGACGCCTGTGCGAGGAGCAGGCTCAACGGCGGTGAGTACGCGGTGTCGCAGCAACTGAGTGTGACTTCTTCTCGGCGGTGGTGATGCGTGTTATTTATTCCCTCTTCCAGCCGGAAGACCATGTGTGAGCAGTGGCGCAGCCAGGATTTTCTTGATGGGGTGGGGCCCGACCGAAAAATAATGTCGTGAAGCAGAGAACGCTTTCGGCACGCGAAGCATGCCGACAATTTTTGGTTTTAACACTCGCACGTCCGGCGGTCCGCGCCAACTTCGCATGCCCGGGGGGGGGGGCAGATGTCTGCCCCCCCTAAGATCTCGAGAACTATGCTAGGTAGCGACAAACGAAAAACGGCTTTGGATAGCTGGTGACAAGCTCTATCGAAAGTATTTCTGTCATTTTCTCGCTCAGGTCAATATTTAGGTCACTGGGTCATCATATGTCAAATTCGACCATATCGGGTGGGACCCTCAGATATTGGCACATATCTCAGGACCTGTAACAGATAGAAACAAACTGCAAATGCTATTCGACAGCCCTTGAAATGTGCTATCGACATACGCTGTGTAATTTAAGGTCAGGTCAACAGATGGGTCACCGAAACAATGACCTCAGGTCAAGGTCATGGGGTAGAGTAGGGAGGTCATGTAATATATCAATCGACACGTCTTGGCGATACAAGCAAAATGACGGTAATTTCAGCCTTCTAGCTCAATGCATTGCGATATAATGCGCAGAAATGTGCTAGTGATTTCAGGTGACCTCAGCTGACCTTGGTGGGGCTACTGAGAAAAAATGTCAGCGATAGCATTGCGAATAGCTTCCAACTACACGCCATAATGGTTGGAGGTCATTCCGAGAGCAAATATGTAACCAGGAAACATTTGTATATTTTTCCATAGGCCTATAATGGGTAAGCCATGGCCACGACCTGACCTCAGGTCAACGCTACGAAAAAACCGTGATATACATATTATAGATCCTGATAAGATCATGACGTGATATAAGTTTGAAATCAATCGCCCAATTATTGTGGGAGTGATGCCACCTAGAACTCGGAGGGACATTAGGTCACTTCGCCTGACCTGGTGACCTGACTTGAGATGACCCAGGGTCAAACATTTCTGCGGATATGCGGAAAAGACCAATGAGCAGCCATGCGAGGTTTGGCCTTGCTAACCCGATTAGTATGGCGGCAAAGTAGGAAAAACCGCAGGGGGGGGGGCAGATATCTGCCCCCCCGGACGTGCGCGGGTTAAGTAATGCAAATCTCCAAATTTCTTATTAATGTAGTGCATTTTTGTTTTCAAAGTGGAACGGACCCATTGGCTGCGTCTCTGTGTGTCAGAGTCTTGCCCCAATGAAAACTGAACATGACTTCCTGGAGGCTCGAGCGGCTCCATCGCGACGGACGGATGGGGGGGGGGGTTAGACGCTACCCCATACATTGTGGAAGTTAATATTCCGCCTATGGTGTTGTATATAAATAATCCATGAAAATCCTTCTCGTTCCTCCATGTTCAATGCCTGTGGTCGTGCTCATATTAGGAAGATTATGGAATCGGCTAGAAGTTCATCAATCGTCTGAATGCTATATGTGAACTGATCACGTGCGTTGCATTTTGAAATGTAATGGGGGAGGCACAAAGCATGAATGCAATGGGCAAGTCCAATTGGATTGGGGGGAGGGGGACATTACATATGGTTCCATATCCAAAGTTGAAATTATTGGAGAGGACAAATTCAACATTGAGGGGCCACTTACCCCATCAAAAGCATATATAACAACACCCCCGTAACTGATGCAGCTAGCGAGCTTTTGTTCTGGTCGTGTTGTGGCCGGATATGCTGGGATTATTACCTCAGGGCTCAAACAGGGGCAGATCCAGAAACTGTCATGGGAGAGACATGTTCGAAGTGGTGCCACTTCGAAAGGATCTGGACGGGCGCCTCTGGTTAAAAAATTTAAAGAGGAGGGGGGGGGGGGTGCACTTGGGCCTTTACGGACGAGCTCATTTCTTCCCTAGGTGGGGCCTTTTCCTCTCAGAGGGGCTCTCCTGGAAAACAAAAAATCGATGGAGGGGTGCACTCGACCCTATCCAGAGGGGCGCATTTTCCAGTCCGGTGGGATTGGCATCTTCTCATAGGGTGAAGGTAGCACATGCCCCAGTGCCCCCTTGTATCCGTCCGTGTGCTCAAGGATTGTTGTCCCTCGGGAGAGCCGTTCAGCGCTGGTGTTTCGATTGCGAATCATCCTCAGAATCATCTTGCGAATCATCGTCATTGAGTAGCTTATGCCATCGTTGTCCGAGTGTCAAATTGTCCATCATTCGACAAACCCTCTGTTCGACTGAGTAACTATGTTGATGGACAGTTCCTGCTGTATGCAATATGGCAGTGGGATGGCCGTGCCATCATTTGATGTGCGCTAGTATTTGAAGTTCTCGACAGCCACCAAGGGCATCACTATCTTCAGCTTCCAGGTAGGGTTCAACACCGGAGGCTCAGGAACGACTGTTAAACTAGAGTACTAAGATCGGGGCCATCTCCTGCTTCCATTCCTGCACCTTAATTAAAACTCTGATTTCGACAACTTAGGTTCTGGAACCTCAACATTCTTTGTTATTTTTGTGGTAAAATTTGCTAGTTAGTTTGCTCGAAAGTTCAGCTGCTACTCCTCCCATGTTTATATTTATTGTTTATTTATATATGACCCTGTCAAACACAGACAATAACAGCCGACCCCTCATCCCCTGTCCAACCCAGATGCTAACAGCTGACAACTCACCCCTGTCTAACCAAAACACTAACAGCTGACAACTCACCCCTGTCTTACTCACACGACAACAGCCAACCCCCACACCCCCTGTCTAACCCAGACAATAACAGCCGACCCTCTCACCAACCTCTAACCGAGACGACAACAGCCGACCCCTCACCCCTTGTTTAACCCGGACAACAACAGCCGACCCCTCACCCCTGTCTCACCTAGACGCCAACAGCTGGCCACTCACCCCCTGTATAACACAGACGCCAACGCCAACAGTCAACCCCCACACCCCCTGTCGTAAAGACAAGGCAACGTTTCTGTGGTCATGAAACGGTAGGTTATCAAGCGTGCTCGATATTTCTTGTTGGCGTTGGCGTTGCTGCCGTACCAATGGCTATCGGTATTGTTCTTGCTGACTAGTGACCATTGCAATTAAGAAAGCATTGTACTCGTCAGCTGGCGACCTAAGCCACACTTATGATGCTTATTGCAGCACTAGCATGGTAGAAGAGAATATCACGTTTGTCGTTTTGTAATACACAATGCGGCACAATAGTAGCACAACCCTTTCAAATGCAACACACCAGAGGCGCAGCCAAGGGGGCCGGGAGCCTGCCTCATCCCCTTAGAAACCAAAAAATGCACTGGATGAAACAAGAAATTACGTGATTATCACGACTGAAATCGAAAACGTTTCAGCGCACGAAGTGCTCCGAAAGGGTACTCTATTTCAAGGCATATACTTTGCGTCGGGCCCCCACTCAAGAAAACCCTGGCAACAGTGGTAGCACACTTTTAAGGACAGGTCAGACAGGCAGGCGGACCCACTCGTCGGCCACGCCGTGGACCGTAGTGGCATTGACCGCGACGGAGTGACGGAGTGACGGAGTGACTGGCCCTGTGGACCAGTGACGGGGACCCGCCCTGTGGACCAGTGACGGGGACCCGCCCTGTGGACCAGTGACGGAGACCCGCCCTGTGGACCAGTGACGGGGACCCGCCCTGTGGACCAGTGGCGGGGACCCGCCCTGTGGACCAGTGACGGGGACCCGCCCTGTGGACCAGTGACGGAGACCCGCCCTGTGGACCATTGACGGGGACCCGCCCTGTGGACCAGTGACGGGGACCCGCCCTGTGGACCAGTGACGGGGACCCGCCCTGCGGACCAGTGACGGGGACCCGCCCTGTGGACCAGTGACGGGGACCCGCCCTGCGGACCAGTGACGGGGACCCGCCCTGTGGACCAGTGACGGGGACCCGCCCTGTGGACCAGTGACGGAGTGACTGGCCCGGCGGACCAGTGACGGGGACCCGCCCTGTGGACCAGTGACGGGGACCCGCCCTGCGGACCAGTGACGGGGACCCGCCCTGTGGACCAGTGACGGGGACCCGCCCTGTGGACCAGTGACGGAGTGACTGGCCCGGCGGACCAGTGACGGGGACCCGCCCTGTGGACCAGTGACGGGGACCCGCCCTGTGGACCAGTGACGGGGACCCGCCCTGTCGACCAGTGACGGGGACCCGCCCTGTGGACCAGTGGCGGGGACCCGCCCTGTGGACCAGTGACGGGGACCCGCCCTGTGGACCAGTGACGGAGACCCGCCCTGTGGACCATTGACGGGGACCCGCCCTGTGGACCAGTGACGGGGACCCGCCCTGTGGACCAGTGACGGGGACCCGCCCTGTGGACCAGTGACGGGGACCCTCCCTGTGGACCAGTGACGGGGACCCGCCCTGTGGACCAGTGACGGGGACCCGCCCTGTGGACCAGTGACGGAGACCCGCCCTGTGGACCAGTGACGGGGACCCGCCCTGCGGACCAGTGACGGGGACCCTCCCTGTGGACCAGTGACGGGGACCCGCCCTGTGGACCAGTGACGGGGACCCGCCCTGTGGACCAGTGACGGAGACCCGCCCTGTGGACCAGTGACGGAGACCCGCCCTGTGGACCAGTGACGGGGACCCGCCCTGTCGACCAGTGACGGGGACCCGCCCTGTGGACCAGTGGCGGGGACCCGCCCTGTGGACCAGTGACGGGGACCCGCCCTGTGGACCAGTGACGGGGACCCGCCCTGTGGACCAGTGACGGAGACCCGCCCTGTGGACCATTGACGGGGACCCGCCCTGTGGACCAGTGGCGGGGACCCGCCCTGTGGACCAGTGACGGGGACCCGCCCTGTGGACCAGTGACGGAGACCCGCCCTGCGGACCAGTGACGGGGACCCGCCCTGTGGACCAGTGACGGGGACCCGCCCTGTGGACCAGTGACGGGGACCCGCCCTGTGGACCAGTGACGGGGACCCGCCCTGTGGACCAGTGACGGGGACCCGCCCTGTGGACCAGTGACGGGGACCCGCCCTGTGGACCAGTGACGGGGACCCGCCCTGTGGACCAGTGACGGGGACCCGCCCTGTGGACCAGTGACGGGGACCCGCCCTGTGGACCAGTGACGGGGACCCGCTCTGTGGACCAGTGACGGGGACCCGCCCTGTGGACCAGTGACGGGGACCCGCCCTGTGGACCAGTGACGGGGACCCGCCCTGTGGACCAGTGACGGGGACCCGCCCTGTGGACCAGTGACGGGGACCCGCTCTGTGGACCAGTGACGGGGACCCGCCCTGTGGACCAGTGACGGGGACCCGCCCTGTGGACCAGTGACGGGGACCCGCCCTGTGGACCAGTGACGGGGACCCGCCCTGTGGACCATTGACGGGGACCCGCCCTGTGGACCAGTGACGGGGACCCGCCATGTGGACCAGTGACGGGGACCCGCCCTGCGGACCAGTGACGGGGACCCGCCCTGTGGACCAGTGACGGGGACCCGCCCTGCGGATCAGTGACGGGGACCCGCCCTGTGGACCAGTGACGGGGACCCGCCCTGTGGACCAGTGACGGGGACCCGCCCTGTGGACCAGTGACGGAGACCCGCCCTGTGGACCAGTGACGGGGACCCGCCCTGCGGACCAGTGACGGGGACCCGCCCTGTGGACCAGTGACGGGGACCCGCCCTGTGGACCAGTGACGGAGTGACTGGCCCGGCGGACCAGTGACGGGGACCCGCCCTGTGGACCAGTGACGGGGACCCGCCCTGCGGACCAGTGACTGGGACCCGCCCTGTGGACCAGTGACGGGGACCCGCCCTGTGGACCAGTGACGGAGTGACTGGCCCGGCGGACCAGTGACGGGGACCCGCCCTGTGGACCAGTGACGGGGACCCGCCCTGCGGACCAGTGACGGGGACCCGCCCTGTGGACCAGTGACGGGGACCCGCCCTGTGGACCAGTGACGGAGACCCGCCCTGTGGACCAGTGACGGAGACCCGCCCTGTGGACCAGTGACGGGGACCCGCCCTGCGGACCAGTGACGGGGACCCGCCCTGTGGACCAGTGACGGGGACCCGCCCTGTGGACCAGTGACGGGGACCCGCCCTGTGGACCAGTGACGGGGACCCGCCCTGCGGACCAGTGACGGGGACCCGCCCTGTGGACCAGTGACGGGGACCCGCCCTGTGGACCAGTGACGGGGACCCGCCCTGTGGACCAGTGACGGGGACCCGCCCTGTGGACCAGTGACGGGGACCCGCCCTGTGGACCAGTGACGGGGACCCGCCCTGTGGACCAGTGACGGGGACCCGCCCTGTGGACCAGTGACGGGGACCCGCCCTGTGGACCAGTGACGGGGACCCGCCCTGTGGACCAGTGACGGGGACCCGCCCTGTGGACCAGTGACGGGGACCCGCCCTGTGGACCAGTGACGGAGACCCGCCCTGTGGACCAGTGACGGGGACCCGCCCTGTGGACCAGTGACGGAGACCCGCCCTGTGGACCAGTGACGGGGACCCGCCCTGTGGACCAGTGACGGGGACCCGCCCTGCGGACCAGTGACGGGGACCCGCCCTGTGGACCAGTGACGGAGACCCGCCCTGTGGACCAGTGACGCAACTGAGAACTCATGACGGAGCCGAGAACCGTGATGGAACCCTCAGGAAAGTCCGCTCCCCCTATTTAACTACCGCCGGATGCACAAACTGGAATATTTCAGGAAGACGTATTTTCCCAAATATTTATCAGTTTTCAGGTAGGGGCGGATGCTACCAAACAAAAACATCCGGCGAGGCCCAAACCCAGTGGATCCGAGCAATGGCAACGCCCGTAGCAGCGATATTGAACAGGTAGCTACCGCTCCTTGCGAGCTGAATCATTTGAAATGGCATTTGTAATAATACCTCGAATCATGCAACTACACCCATGGGCGTCGCAACGGATTTCGAATAAAGGGGACAAGAGACTCCAGGTCAGTTTTTACCTGCAGCGCCATAGGAGTAACATTCAATCTCACGAGGTGCTTGGGCGACGCATCTCCAATCCCCGCCGCGGTAACACCCTTGACTATACCATGGCATTGTTTTAGACTCCTCTCCCTTCCTCCAAGGCACTACCGATCTTGGGACCCTGTTCTGCCCCAGGGCCCGGGAATTTTTCGATCCCTTCGACCCTACCGTTTCAGGAACCTTGTTTCGGTGGTTCGTTCCACCGATAACCCTTTCCTTCTGTTCCATCATCATTTTACTTCATTGTCGTGGTTGCTCTCTGGATAAATATCCTATCGTTAACTTACAGAATATTCAGGTTTTCAGGTATTTGTATCGGGTACCTATGTTGACTTTCCTTTCCAAGAACAAATATGTGGAAACCGACCAAGAGGGCATTCCCCTGAATCCGCCACTGAAAATCAGTGGTGAGCGGAACGTGCAATGACTTTCGATATTTTGTAGTACCTTCATTTTGCACATAAATATTCCTTGTTGTTTTCTTACTGAACACCCCTCAGCTCCACCCCTCCCCTCAGCCGACATGGAGGCGACTCCAGCACTTTTGAAACCGTTAGGATATTCTACTTAAAAAACGACCTGGTTTATTTGCTAACTGACCAGGACGTGGTGCATACTCAAAGGCCAATTAAGTATCGGTTCCAGTGCTGAACACGAGGGAGTTATATATCAATGCGTCCCATTGCAATCTTTTCAATAGGTTGATATACGAGCCTAGAGCAGAGCGCCATTGGTTTACTAAAGGCGGACAGCCGTACTGAAAAGATTCACTTGGAAAATGGCGCGTCCTTTTAAAGGCCCGGTGTACTACAAGTCGATTGGAAGATGCAGCACATGTTCAACTGTAGGGTACTGAACAGGAAGCCTGCTAATATGTTGCACATGCCAGGTATTGACCAGAGGTGTAGGAACGTCCCAAAAAGTGTGCGTGTGTGTGGGGTCAAAACCCTTTTTGAAGTTGATTCTTATCATGCATCGCCATAGCATCAATGTTAAATAATTTAGAAAAGAGTTGCGGGGGGGGGCATGCCCCCCCCATACACACACACCCCTGTTCCTACACCTATGTTATTGACTCATGTTGTTCCCCATTTCTCACTGTTGGCTCCCGTTACCGATTGTAGTTCTAGACTTTTCCACCAGAGGCACGTCGGGCGGAATTTCCCCTATCGGCTTTATTTATTAGCAAACGACCTCACATGTCACCTGTCACCACACACATCCGCCGTCACTTCCGCCGACAACTCGCAGGTTGTGTCACGTTAGGTGTCACGAGCGCACATGCCAACGGTGGCGCCGCCCTGGTGGTGGGTTTGTGAAGGAACACCACCAGGATGGAATTGCTGTGATTAATGCTATACTCTAGTTTCTACAGGAGGTGCAGGTAATCTCCAGCGATCGAATTTAAACATTTAAACAAGCTCTCTTATGAGGTGTAGCCGGCTATATTATCAAATCATTTCACCTTGTCACTTTGCCCTGAAAGCCAAATGGGAGCAATTGGTCACTCAGCTTCTTGGAATATAATGCGTCATACAGCTCCTATGCAATGTGCTGCCAATTTCCAATGTGCTTAACTACACGAAACTTGAATGTTGTACATCTTGAAATCAGCTTGCAGCTTCCATGAAGATTTAATATCGTATGTCATTTTCCGCTCTATTCCAGGATTTGTGTTCCATTATCACATTGAATTAATTTAAATTGTATATCAGATGTTCAACATTAGCGAATTAATTTCCAATGGTCTTAAGTAAACCCGCATTAAATCAGCTGCCTTCTGATGCCATTCTCGGCCATATTTATAGATGTTTAACCCTGTCATTTGTCACAATTTGACATGAACCTTTCAGACATTATTGAGGTTCTGGCATGGCTCGATATGCGTAAAGCACCGACATTTGATGTCGCATGTTAAACAGCGGCGTCACAGTGAAAAAGAGAGAAAGTTTAGGCCTTGTCAATACCAAGCAACATCGCCGCTACCACGCCAAAATTGTGTATGGAATTGTACGTTTGTAGATGCATTCTTTCCATTCAACGCAATAAGCGTTAATTTCTAAAACAATATCGAGGAAACCTGTCAGCCTCAACTCAATGTTGGCAAAAATGATGCCAGGCACATCGCCTATCATTTAAAATATCAGAATCCGCCTGTGACTTTGGCGTTGGGTCCATTGCCTTTTAGACGTGACTCCGCACTCGGCCATATCATCAACGGCAGTCGGTCGGCGGCTCGCCGCTTGTGGCGGATGAATACCAGAATATTGCTCCAGGAGACTATTCACAATGAAACAGTATGTGCAATATATCAGTGTGAGTGACAGTGAAATTGAAATCTGAAGGCAAGCTAATTTTAACAAATACACTTAGCATCATACTTATCGAGGCAAAGTCTCATAAATTGTAACTATATTCCTTGCCCACACACTGTTGAGCATCTTGGCGCGCTTGTCGCGGACGCATATTTCAGAGCTCTTGTGTCAGGAGCCCACCCGTTTGACCCAATGACATCAGGAGCCCACCCGTTTTCTTTCTCTAACTGGAGATCCCCTGATGTCCGCATTACCATTGCGTCTGACGCCTAACGCAAAGCGCTGTCCACGTCTGCCGCCCTCCCTGAGCTCCGCCCTGACGTGGACGTGGACGTGGACGTGGACGTGATTTGATGGTACTCGCCACGTGGTCTGCTTCAAACGGGTTTTATGGCAATACGACAAAAAATAGAGTTCTTCGTTTTCGGAACAAATGAGTTGACAAAAATACGGCGAACGTTTCGGTCAAATTTCATGTGCGTGTGTGTGTGCAACGAGAGAAAACCACAAATAATTTCGCTATCTTTCTGGATCAAGATCTCAACACGGCTAAGCGATTAAGTCTTCCAGAGACATATTAAAGGGTTTATAAGAATGATAATGATATATCTGGGATGACCCTTTATTTTAGAATATGCCATCCGACGACAGAGCCGCTAGGAGCTCCGAAAGCTCATGAGTTAGTTATAAAATAGGTCATCCCAGATATATCATTATCATGGCTAAGTAAGTCGGAGAGTTGTATAACGCTTTATTACACTCAGAAAACCAGAGGACACTCTGTCCCAAAATACGATAAAAGCACTTATTCAGCCATTCGTGTTCTCAATCTGACTGTGGTCTACTGGCGTTTGGGCCGCGCCAACACAAAGGAACTTCTGTCGCATCGACAGAGTGGTAGGTAATCTTCGTCTTCCGCATCATCATCCAGTGCCCCTATGACCATGGATCCGAAGCGTGCATTCAGCGCGGCTGAATGCCTTTCAGCTCCACAATCGAGCTCAAGCACTATGCCGACATTGGCCGTGTTGTGTGCCAGTATGCCGAATAATGCGTCATTATGCCAAGTTGTGTGCCAGTGTGCGGGGTCACACACTCCCCCGGCCGAGTAGTGCGCCATTATGCCGAGTAATGCGCCATTGTGCCGAGTAGTGCGCAATTATGCCGAGTAGTGCGCCGTTATGCCGAGTAGTGTGCCATTATGCCGAGTAGTGCGCCTTTATGCCGAGTAGTGCGCCATTATGCCGAGTAGTGCGCCATTATGATGAGTAGTGCGCCATTATGCCGAGTAGTGTGCCATTATGCCGAGTAGTGCGCCATTATGCCGAGTGCTGTGCCACTATGCCGAGTTGTGTGCCAATGTGCCAAGTTGCGTGCCAGTGTGCTGGGTCACACACTCCCCCGGCCGAGTAGTGCGCCATTATGCCGAGTAGTGCGCCATTATGCCGAGTAGTGCGCCGTTATTCCGAGTAGTGCGCCATTATGCCGAGTAGTGTGCTATTATGCCGAGTAGTGCGCCATTATACCGAGTAGTGTGCCACTATGCCGAGTAGTGTGCCAGTATGCCGAGTTGTGTGCCAGTGTGCCGAGTTGTGTGCCAGTGTGCGGGGTCACACACACAGCCGGCCGATGTATTGACGGGTTCCACTGGGACCAGCTCACGCCGTCAGCTGTAATCTCGCCGGTGCCGGCTCCAGACTGGTCGGGCAGATCACGCCTGACCGATCGATACGCGCATGGAACCGCCTTTGCCACGTTATCCGACAGACAGTCATGACACTCACAACACGTGTGAAACTTCACTTGTGTGACGATCTTCAGCGTCAAGTTCTGACTGCGCTATGCGGTCAGCTTCGCGACCACTTCCCTTTGCACCTCACCCTGGTGTTGTACTATGCCATGCATGCATGATGCTGATTCTGAAATAATTCCAAATACAATCGGTATATTGTCCCTGCATTTAACCACATGCAAGCACAACATACGGATTGTCTTCGGACTTATTTCAGATACAGCATCATGCATTCATGACATAGTACAACACCAGGATGAGGTGTAAAGGGAAGTGATCTTGAAGCTGATCACTTCACGATCACATAGCATAAACAAGATGTGCTTCTTTATGTTCTGTATTCTTCCAGATTATTGTGACACTGTCTCCCTTTCTTTTCATAGCCTTTAACTCGGAGCTCACATTCAGCAGCAGTGCACATATAGATATCCAGCTGTTCATTGTAAGGCTCTGCTAAACAGCTAACCTTCATTGGCTGCCACAACGATGTGCAATACCATACAATAATATCGAACTAACCTGTAGCGCCACCACTCTATTCTGCACAGACTGCAGATATGTTCTGTACCAACTCCCGAACTATTCTGTACCGACACCCAGACTACACTGTACCGACCCCCGGGCTACCATGTACCGACCCCAGGACTACCCGGTACCGACCCCAGGACTACACTGTACCGACCCCAGGACTACCCTGTACCGATCACAAACTACCCTATGCCGACCCCGGACTATCCTATACCGACCCCGGACTACCCTGTACCGACCCCAGGACTACCCTGTACCGACCACAAACTACCCTATGCCGACCCCAGACTACCCTATACCGACACCCGGACAACCCTGTACCGATCACAAACTACCATATGCCGATCCCGGACTACCCTGTACCGACCCCCGACCCCCGGGCTACCCAGTACCGAGCCCCGGACTACCCTGTACCGACCCCGGACTACCCGGTGCCGACTAAAACTCCGACCCTGCCCTGGCGAACCTCCCGGCCGTAACTCAATCCGACCTCCGTGGCGGACCTCTTCGCACACATTCAGCGGCATTTATGGCGGCGTGAAGTCAGCCTGCTGTGTGACGAGTTGCCATTGAGCGGCGACGGCTCACCGCACAGCTCCTCTCCGCGGTCCTCTTCCCCGGCGAGAGCTCACCGCACAGCTCCTCTCTGCGGCCCTCTTTCCCCGGCGACGGCTCACCGCACAGCTTCTCTCTGCGGCCCTCTTCCCCGGCGACGGCTCACCGCACAGATCCTCTCTGCGGCCCTCTTCCCCGGCGCTCTGCCCCGACAGCGAACCCGCTGTGGCATTTGGGCGGGGTGGAGATGCAAGAGGAGATACCACAGCTCGACGCCCGAGGTGTCGCACGTTCCGCCCGGCTTCAGCAGCATTACGACCAGGCGGGCGGCGAATCTGAAGTTTGACCGAGAACCACCTCTCCAAAAATAGCATGTGTTTTATGCGTGGGTATCATTTTCTCAAGGTGATTGTGGGTTGGCGAGGGGCGGGGGTTGACGGCAGACTATGGTAGCTGGTGCGAGCGGGACTTTTCATTGTTATAGATATAAAAGGCTGATGGTAATCCATTAATTTCGAGGAAGCATGGATTATACGATTAACACAGCACAGCTTTATCACCGTTCTGATAAACTTTCTGGCCGAATTTCCTAACCAATAGACGTGTCGTGGGTGACTTCGTGACTTCTCTACATGGTCTGCACGAACACTGCAAACACATCATGCAAAATCGCCGACAATGCTCAATGTTGTGACGCCACTACAACATAACCTGCCCCGCATGTGACTGTTGTGAAAAGGTATCCGAGACGTTCATTCGGAGGTTCTGGAAGTTTCATCCTGCCGGAAGCACTTTGGCGCAATTGCGGGCTATAATGGTCGCATGCAAAGAGGAGGGGACGGGGAGTGGCAGCAAGAGATGTATCTCAGACGTCACAGATGAAATGGGCTGATGCCAGTACTCATGGCTCACAGCCGCCCACGGCTAAATCTGGCTCCACGTCGCCTCACAAGAGAAGCTAATCACGTCCGCTCCACGGAATCGCTGGATCGGAACACTATCCCGGGTCGTTCCGCTGCTCATCTAAAATTCAAGCCTGCGATAAATCCGGGCCGCCCGTAAGTGATGTCCACCCTCGTGCAACGCAAAGCCACAAATATACTTGTCAACGATTGTTTCGCGGTGCAGCCGGAGCCGCCGAGCCGCGTGACGCTGAATGAATCGCACGAAAGTCGCGCAACATCAGTGCCATTTGGACGGGCGTTCATCATGCCGGCTTTATCTGAGCCCGCTGGTCTGCCGCAGTGTGGCCGTGGTGTTTCCTCCTCAGTCGTCGCTGCGCTGGACCGTGTGAAGAGCTGGCGCAGTGTGGCCGTGGTGCTTCCTCCTCAGTCGTCGCTGCGCTGGACCGTGTGAAGAGCTGCCACAGTGTGGCCGTGGTGCTTCCTCCTCAGTCGTCGCTGCGCTGGACCGTGTGAAGAGCTGGCGCATGTTTTGCTTCGAGAGCGGTTGTTCGCTTATACTTGTTCTAGGCATGTATGCATGTGCACGCACACACATGCACACTCACGCATGCACACGCACTTGCACACGCAAGTATGAATGTGCATGTATGTATGCATGTATGTGTGCATGCATACATGCACACTCCCACACTCCACCCAGCAACAAGCCTATGCTTAGCTGGATGGAGTTGTGGGAGGAGCCAAAGCAAACAAAGAAATCATTTCAAATTAGGAGTGCTCACTACCATCTGTCCACAAACCAGCTACTAACATTATAGTGTAGACCTTAACTTCTTATTGGGATGGATCTAGGGCCAGTCATATGCCACCTTTGGGTATGACTACTTACAGCATTCTTTATTATTAGTTTTATTGCTTTAATACCGGGTGCTTTGTATGCTTGTTTATTTGTTTTCCATCTCTTAGCTGGGAGTGCCGCGACTTTACTGTTTATTTTATGGTGTTAACGTAAGGTGCTTGCAGTCATTGGGTAAGAGGAGGGGGCGCTCCTGGTCACCTGATCTTGGGTGGCGGACCTAAAAAAAGTGTGTATGAATGTATGCATGTATGTATGCATGCATATATGTATACATGTATGTACGTATTTATGTATGCATGTATGTATGCATGCATGTATGTATGTATATATGTATGTATATATGTATGTATATATGTATGTATGCATGCATATATGTATGTATGTATGCATGCATGTATGTGTGCATGCATGTATGTGTGTATGTATGTATGTATATATGTATGTGTGTATGTATGTATGCATGTGTGTGTATGTATACATGTGTGTATGTATGCATGTATGTATGTATGTATGTATGTATGTATGTGTGTATGTATGCATGTATGTATAGATGTATGTGTGCATGCATGTATGTATGTATGTATGTATGTGTGTATGTATGCATGTATGTATAGATGTATGTGTGCATGCATGTATGTATGTATTATGTATGTATGTATGTGCACGTGTGTCTAGAAAAGACTTATTTGGCGAAAGTCGGGTTAGTGCGGGGTCTATGAATCTGGCGATGCTTCAGGCAGGCAATATTGGTGTGAGGCTGTTGATATTCCGCTCAGCGTCCTACCAGATGAGGCGAGATCTTATTCAGCCTTAAGGCTTGCCGGGGAAACTTGCCAACCACTTAGCTGGTAAGTTGACGTTTTCAATAGTTCAATATTGTGCTACTGTGAACACTCTGAAATGAGCCCCAATACCGGGCCATTTCGGAGTGCCAGGACGAAGTACTTTTCTCGAAGCCATGCTGGAATAATTCAACATCTGCTATGTACGCGTCAGTTGGACTGTCAGTTCAACTGAACAACACTGCAGATCGTACCTTTTTCGATTGCAGGATGTACTTCTCCTGACTTTCGAGATGGAACTTCGCCGTGACCTTCAGGGCAAATGAAATAATGGTTCGAAATTGTCTTTACTTGCAATATCTTGCGTAGCTTCAGCGGTGCCACCATGCCTGGCTACCGCAATGTATCATGCACGTTATTACCGACAAATGGCAGCGTCTCGGTTGCTGACTGCGTATTTAGCGTGTGTCATTCGGTAGACAGTTTCGCAAGTGCGGAATGCAATATTAAAAATATGTATGCGTGTATGTATGTATGTATGTGTGTATGTATATATGCATGTATGTATGTATGTATGTATGCATGCATGTATGTATGCATGCACGTACGTATTATGTATGTATGCATGTACACTTGTGTCTAGAAAATACTTATTTGGCGAAACAATTTCAGCGCCTGAGGGACAATTTCGCCTGAGGATAATGTGACGAACTTTCAACACGAGCATCATTCTTGCGAACTCATGCGAACTCGAGTATAGCGGCGGAAGCGCCTTTAACTGGAAGCATGCTGAAAACACTTGGTATGTGAATCTCATTAAGGAGGTGCGAAAAAACGTCGTCCTTGACCGAGAGTGCGCTCGCTGCACACTGTCACGTCAGTACACTGACTGTCACGTCAGTACACTGTCACGTCAGCACACTGTCACGTCAGTACACTGTCACGTCAGCACACTGTCACGTCAGCACACTGTCACGTCAGTACACTGTCACGTCAGCACACTGTCACGTCAGTACACTGTCACGTCAGCACACTGTCACGTCAGTACACTGTCACGTCAGTACACTGTCACGTCAGCACACTGTCACGTCAGTACACTGTCACGTCAGTACACTGTCACGTCAGTACACTGTCACGTCAGTACACTGTCACGTCAGCACACTGTCACGTCAGTACACTGTCACGTCAGCACACTGTCACGTCAGTACACTGTCACGTCAGTACACTGTCACGTCAGTACACTGTCACGTCAGTACACTGTCACGCCAGTACACTGTCACGTCAGTACACTGTCACGTCAGTACACTGTCACGTCAGTACACTGTCACGCCAGTACACTGTCACGTCAGCACACTGTCACGTCAGTACACTGTCACGTCAGCACACTGTCACGTCAGTACACTGTCACGTCAGTACACTGTCACGCCAGTACACTGTCACGTCAGTACACTGTCACGTCAGTACACTGTCACGTCAGTACACTGTCACGTCAGCACACTGTCACGTCAGTACACTGTCACGTCAGTACACTGTCACGTCAGTACACTGTCACGTCAGTACACTGTCACGTCAGTACACTGTCACGTCAGTACACTGTCACGCCAGTACACTGTCACGCCAGCGCGCTCAGTCATGGCAGATTTGGAGCGCTTTCGACATGGCCACACCACGGTGTCTGGCGAATTCGACATGGGCGCGCCACCGAGTCCTACATGTTCGACATGGACGCGCCACAGAGGCTATCATATTCGACATGATCTCACCATAGGAGTCGAACTCTGCAGATGATGTGACACATGGTTGCGGTTGCGAAAGCGGTGCCCAATCGAGAAGACTGTCGGTCGCGTGCAGCTGCATTCCGCCGAGATAAAAAATGAACCGAAAACAGCTGCTGTCGTCATGGTGACTGACGAACGCTTTGCTATGGCTCTTTGATGTGTGACCGCCTGCTGCCGACTGTGGGCTTTCGGTGGAAAGTCTCAAGGATGACGTCTTTGATCGGAAGCATGCTGGACACCCTGGATACGCGAATTTCATTGTGGTAGTGCGGGGACACGTAATGCAAGTCATATATGCATTGAAATGTTTGTGTGTTTACATATGCTATATAAATATAGTTAGATAATAGTATGCGTTATATATGATGTATATTAATATATTATGTACTACATATCATACATGTATTAATATATTCAGGTGTATTTGGTATCTTAGGATATGAATATATTACTCTGTAATATTACATATAGATATATATATATATATATATATATATATATATATATATATATATATATATATATATATATATAAATATACATCACATCATATGGGTCCACGTCGGAAGCAAAGCTGTTATTTATGAGCTTCTTTTGATACCTTTCAATCCATCTAACCGCCTGTCTCGCGCTCTGTTAAAGCTGAGAGCAATCGGCTGGTCAATAGCAGTCATCCATCGGCTGCCACTGCCTGTACTTCTAAGGTTTCCTCAACACTTTGACAGCACTATCAGCTCATTGATGCATGCCTTACATAAATCGAACGCGCGCCAGCATGGCAAAGCTGTCCGTCGAACAGTGCGAGCACGTCTTGGTAATCTAGCCTAGTGTTCAGCGCATGTTCGACCTCACTGACAGGAGAATCGTCCGAAATGTGTGGGCGTCGCTCCCGCTGGGCTCGCGACCCAATGCGCCGGTGTTGTCGATGAGGTCGATGAGGTCGATGAGGTCATGATGGGTCAGGCGGCGATCACGTCCCTCTTGGCTGTGGTCGAGCCGTGACCCCGCCTGCAGGAGACGTGTGCAGAGTGTGGCGGCGCTCTGATCAATGAAGCACGTGTTGGAGATGAGTTTGCAATCCACCGAATCGGGCCTTGTGCTTGCCAACCATGTTGGTCTCTTCGAGGAAGATTTCACTTACATGATTGTTTCTCGTCGAGTGACCTGCTTTTTGGTCCGTGTTAAGTATGACTGGTGCGAGTCCCAGCTGCGAGCAGAGACGTGCGAGTCCCAGCTGAGCGAGGGGTCGGAAAATAAGTCCGAGATTCAGAGAGATAAGTCAGAGATTCAGAGGGATAAGTCAGAGATTCAGAGAGATAAGTCAGAGATTCAGAGCGGCAGCAGCGGCTGCGCCCTCCGGCAGTTACGCAGGACCTCACGTGGTGGCGCGTTTGGCCATGGGTGTTGATTTCCGAAAATTATTGGGGGGGGTGAAACTATATTAAGGCAACGGGCAGGCACAAATGAATTCGGGGCACACTCCATAGAGTCCCATGCTAAAAGTTGAAATTATTGGGGGAGGGGGTGGGAAGTCAACATGCAGGGGCCTCTCAAAAGTATGCAAAACAACACCCCTGCGTTTGACTCTTGATCGCAAGATCCTGGGCTCCCACCCCACAACCGACAGGAACACCCAGTTCGCCGGCGACCGACATGCGTGAGAGACTTATTTATTTATTTATTCATTTATTTCACGTTACATGCCCTCCACGTACGGTGGCTATGATGGACAGTCTGTGAGAGGTTGGCGACGGACAGACAGTCTGTGAGAGGTTGGCGACGGACAGACAGTCTGTGAGAGGTTGGCGACGGACAGACAGTCTGTGAGAGGTTGGCGACGGACAGACAGCCTGTGAGAGGTTGGCGACGGACAGACAGTCTGTGAGAGGTTGGCGACGGACAGACAGTCTGTGAGAGGTTGGCGACGGACAGACAGTCTGTGAGAGGTTGGCGACGGACAGACAGTCTGTGAGAGGTTGGCGACGGACAGACAGTCTGTGAGAGGTTGGCGACGGACAGACAGTCTGTGAGAGGTTGGCGACGCTGTGCGCCTCGGCGGCCCAATGACCCGTAGCAGGACCTGAGCTTCTTCTTCTTCCGCTCGGCACGGGCAGCGTTCATTCCGGGCAGACGCAAACTGTTGCCGGCTGGGCGGTGCACTAGCCGGCGGTCAGGGTGGTCCAGTTTTCATGTTTCCATTTTTATTTTTGCATTACATTATTCGCGAAATAGGGTGGTATATACCACTTACTGAACACTGAATTAACATCGTTCCCAAAAAAGTATCGACATCGTGCTTCTTGGTGCGTGTTTGTGAAGTCTCCATGCCTCGTTTCTAACTGTATCCCGTTCACAAGTATCATACTTTTGCTCACCATAACCGGTCCTGGATCGTGACAACGAACATCCCATAGCGCAATTCCAGGTGAAGGGTGAACATCCCTTATATAACGTGACAACGAACATCCCTTATAATGTGCTATGTTATACAATGCCAGTTTATAGCACAGGTATTTGTATCGTTATCGTTGACATCGGTATCTCCAAATTAGGTACCTTTCAAAACACGCAAAACGGGAGCAGTCATATGTAGGAAATTGTCTCAGAACTGGGCTCGCAGGACTTAGCAATATTTTAAATAACACTACTCCCATGGCGATTTCGACATCCTGTTGTGCCCGTTTCGTCATCTCACACCTAGTGAGAAATCATTATTTTAACACTGGGGTTGTCAGCCGGTCGTCCGGCAGAGAGTCGTGCAGAGGTGCACAAAACGTCATGAATGTCACCTACAGGCATTGAAACCCATAAATTTGTCACATTTCGAAATCTGCCACGCCGCAATCGAACCCTATCAACTGCCATGGCGTATCTGTGACAGCCTGCTGCGCCATGGTTCAGCCTAATGGAGCTGGCTGCGTGCAGCCGATATTGTGCACCGGGATATGTCCCAAAAGAGTTAGTGCTGTCAAATGTCCTGTTCCGAAATTGCAGCGATAACTTACCGAAATATAAGCGAATAGGTTGTGAAATAACCAAAAATAAACTGTACATTAAATATTTTTGCGTTAAAATGTCTTTCCTGAAGTGATATATTTTCTTCATGTGGTGAATACTTTTCCTTCTTCGAATAATGATTATCTGTCACAACGACGGCACAGTTTCAGCCAATATCTGTCACCTACGCTGGTAGGCGAGTTGGCAGGTTTGTGCACCTCTGAAGTCGTGTGTTCTGGCGGTCAGGCGGCTCAGTCTGACGAATGAGCTCGTCTATCGGCTCAGTGTGCGCGCGCCATGTGTCTCTGCGCTGCACTCGAAACCATTTTGAAGAACTTGACGTCATGACAACCGTATATAAATGCATGATGTATGCGTTCGGGGGAGAGTGTAAGCGCTGTGTTCACATCACAGACCGGCCATCGGTGTCCTTCTTTCAGTGGCTAAACATCCAGAACACGAGATCCGGTAGAAAAACAGAATAGAAGGAAATGACGCGGCATGCTGGAACGGAAATGGAGGCCGTTTTCAGGCTATGGCGCAGACGTCACATAAATTTGCCGGCTGATGTTGAATAGCTTTTGATAGCATCAGTCAGCCCCCGTCACCCGTATGTACTGGAGGCACTGGTGTTGCGCCTCATCACGGAGATGTGTGGGGGCGGCGGAGAGAAAGGGGAACACCGGATTTTCGGCATAGCAGAAGGGGGTGGGAGTCGGGGGATGGGCCTCAGGACACTTCCGACATGAACTGGACGACGTTACTTTCGCGAGGTAGCCGTGTGGCCAGCCAAACCCACAGTCACAATTGACACATATCGTCAGCCCGGCCTACCGTGGCAAGGTATTCCTGACAGCCACATCAGTATTTGTCCACGTCACTCTATCAGACATTTGCCACATGTGCGGGGACCGCGTATCACATGGTCGAAGTAGAGCATCACGCTACATGGTGGTCCACGGCAGGTGCCAACCGAACCAACGCATGCCGCGCCACCGCGAGACCCGAGTCGTCGTACGTACAATCGTCAACTGCCGACGGTACGACGGACCGGCACAGGCTTCCGCTGGCAGTCGGGGCGGCCGACAAGTTCCAGCACATTCACACATTGGTGTGGCGATAATTATACGGCAGGCTTGATCGTTAATTCGTGTCAGAAGATATCTTCGGTACAATACCACCGAATCACCGAAGCTCGTGCAGTTTAATTTTGTTTGATAATGACGAATGTTTGCCCGATTGAAGGAGTTCAACGATATTAATCAGCGCTGACAGAGAGCGAATGCACGTAATTCCCGAGAATATTACTGAAGTCAATTAGGGGCGAGCAGAGAAGTGTTTGCCGCTTAGTTCGACGTGAATAGCATAGTATCCAGGAATTCCCTTACCGCCAAGGGCCATGGCTCTGCATAGTGTCCAGGAATATCCTTGCCGCCAAGTGCTACGCCTCTGCATAGTGTCCAGAGATATCCCTACCGCCAAGTGCTACGCCGCTTCATAGTGTGCAGGAATAACCTTACCGCCAAGTGCTACGCCGCTGCATAGTATCCAAGAATACCCTTACCGATAAGGGATACGCCGCTGCATAGTGTCCAGAGATATCCTTATCGCCAAGGGCTACGCCGCTGCTTATTGTCCAGGAATATCCCTACCGCCAAGGGCTACGCCGCTGGAAAGTGTCCAGGAGTACCTTACCGCCAAGTGCTACGCCGCTGCATGGTGTCCAGGGACATCCTTACCGCTAAGTGCTACGCCGCTCCATTTCCAATTAGTCCGCCAACAATCAATTACCAATTTCGTTGCGGACGCTGCTCGGGAATAAGCGCACGGAGACCGATTTTGTATCTTAGACTTTGGTCCAAACTGGAGCAACCTGGCATTGGACTGAGGTCAAATGCCAGTTTCCGCTCAGCTCTCGTGCAACACAAACACGTAATTTATCGTGGAATGGGCAGCCAGGGACCGCTCCAAGTTGGCGACTGAGACATTTACTCTTGACATCACTATTGGTATTTACCTTCGGATTTTCCGATAGGATTTTTTTAAATTTCGGAATTTAAATGCCTTTAACTTACACATTCACTTCAAGGCTGAGCCCGGGCGCTCACGACGTCGCAACGACAATCCACAGGTGCACCTCTCTTCTTCTCCAGCAATAAGCATTAGATGATAATACACATAATCTATGTGCAGCTACAACAGTAGATTGTGTATAATATTTAGATTGCCAGGCTTATAGGGAAGTGGGTCGCCCCATGCTTCGTCATTTTTATTAATGCGTAATATCTGGAATTAGTGCGGCGTCCAAGCGTCACATTTCCATGCACATTTAGGCAAGCGATGCGGCTTCCATAAAATCGTCACGGTGAGCACTTCTTGATGACATGGTATCACATACGGATCCCATATACATTGCATTACCTGATTTAAGCATTCATTTGCGAATACTGGTGGTTGACCAATTTCATTTCATGCTGTCTCCGATTTTCATAAGCGCTTAAAATCCTTCGAAATAAATGTCTTTCGATATTCCGCATCACCACTTCGCAACACAGATATATGTGGTCATAGCTGTCAAAGGTAAAATCCAAGGTTATATCTGCTATGCAGCTAATGGGTCCAAAAATTGTGCCCGGTCCACGACAAAAAAAAATCCCACTTGTACCTCAAACATCACATCAGAACCTAAACAGTCAAGCCAGGATCTCAAAAGAATTAAGCAGGGGCCCTGCAAAAATCAATCCGGTCCCGGATTGTCCCAAAGTCGTGCCAGGGCTCCCCAAACTCGAAAAAGACCCAGAAAAGCGTCACGAAGCCGCCCCCCACAAAACAATCGTCATGGCCCCATAATTATGCCGGGGCTAAACAACATCGCGCAAGTGCCCGAAAAAAATTGAACCTGGCACCGCAAAATCACGTCGGGACCAGGAAAAGCGATCGCGGCTACGAAAACTTCAGAAAAGGTCCCGAAAATCACTCAGGCCCAAAAGACTTGAGTCGATATCCCCACAACCAGTCTCGGGGCCTCTTAGTTAGTTATTTGGGCTTTAGGGCGCGTCGACGTCGATTCGAGGCCTCGGGGCCTCGAAAAGAGCCGTCGGGAGAATACTGAAGATGAAGATGAGTCGGCTATTTAAGGTCCTCACAGTCAGCTTCGCAACCCAAAGCTAGGAGGAATTGATCGGCTGAAATAGCGAAGTCACGGCGAGCCGTCACTGACAAGAAGCCTGTCAGAAAGTGATGCTATGCACATCATTCAGTCTGGCCTGACAGCGAGCCGCCACTGACAAGAAGCCTGTCAGAAAGTGATGCTATGCACATCATTCGGTCTGGCCTGACAGCGAGCCGCCACTGACAAGAAGCCTGTCAGAAAGTGATGCTATGCACATCATTCGGTCTGGCCTGACAGCGAGCCGCCACTGACAAGAAGCCTGTCAGAAAGTGATGCTATGCACATCATTCGGTCTGGCCTGGAAAGTGGGACTGTTCTCCGTTCATACGCAAGCCGTTGAATGAGACGTAGCAGTCGTCACCAAGGTTACCAACCATGTTGTCGGAGAGAGCCCCAGACGTGGCTTCATCTGCGCCAGGTTGAGGCACCGTCACCCAGAGCACTGGAAAATGCTGAGGGCGCTACCTATCAATTTGTGCATGGCAAAATTTCTGCGTCTCCTCGCTTGGGCCTCTGTGCTCACAAACCTACTTCGCAGGGACATAAAAATCCATCTATGATAATGTCTAGATATGACCAGCTGATTCAGGGGAAGGAATGGTCAGAGGTTGAGCAAGGTTCAATTTTAAAACAATTAGAAGCTCTCTCATGGCTGAAATTGAGATCAACAAATTGAGATGCACTAAGCGGAAAGGCATATAATGCTATCCAGTATTGTTCTGATGTAAATTGCTCCCTCCAATTACATTTCTCCTGGTGATTTAGAAACGATGGTGGTAGGCTGGTGTTCCCCAAATGAACATTAAGTTTTCACCAATGATTCCATATTAAAGAAGCACTTTTAAAAGCAGTAGTCGATATCCGGGGACATGTAAACATGGGGTTAGCTGGTCTCCTCCAAATCGACTTGCCCCCACCCCCTGATGTAATTCATAGGTACGCCAATGTGTGTGTGTGGGTGTTCGGCTTCGGCTTACAAGCCCATAGCCCGGGTCCGTTTCCATGTTTGATCAGTGCCACTGAGATGCGTTTCTAGTTCAGTCCGACATCTAATATGTTAGCCTTTTAAATGAGGCCCGCCAAGAAGATGTGACGGCCCCAATGCTCATGCAATGAAGGTGTAGTGCCCAGTGTCTGGCATAACGTAACCGGGATCAAATCAGCCGTAGAGATTTCGGATCGGAGTCGATTTGGATCGGATGCGATGTCATTTTTCACCGGAAGTACGGAGTTGGATTTGACCCGCGATTGATTACGCTATGTGACTGTTTTGCAGTAGCGGATCCAGAAGCCTGGCTCGGGGAACACATTTCACAACAATGTCTCCGACTTTTTAAAAC